>VMBQ01001476.1:28979-67887 GCA_007657795.1 Dreissena rostriformis
TATATATATATATATAATGAATAGTCCAGACACATTATCAGGAGATAAATCATGTTTCCATCCGCTGCTCTTTTGTTAAATGCAATTGACCAATAGTTGAAATCTGGATGTACATAATTTCGGGCAAAAACATCAATAAGTACAAACAACGCTTTGCCTTTTTATGATCTATTCAACGTTTCAATCAGATTATAACAGTTATAGTATATTAGATTTGAAATCAGTCAGCTTTGTTTTGCACTACATGATTAGATGGTTTTCCAAATTAAAGCGAAAATGGTTAGTCCGGACCTTGCCAGAATAGATATAAAACTTTGAGAAAACTATTCAGTAAAAGCATTTTACACAGTATTTCATTTATGGGCTTACAGATGCTTATAGTCATCTAACAATAAAAACGTTGTAACGTCAAAGCGTAAGAATTTAAGTCTACTGACGTATTAGCATGGACAGATTGGAACTAAAATATAACACACATTTTATGACTTATAGGGAAATATTGTATCATTAGAGAGAAATGATGAGGCTTATTTATTCCTTAGTTTTTACAGCTTGACAATACATCTAGCTTTGGTTTAGAAGTGCATGAACAGAGAATCCAGAGTAAAAAAGATCCTCGGATACCATATTCACTAAAATACTAATATGGTATTAAAAAAAACGTAGTGTCATATAGGAATGAAGAATCGCCAGAAACATGATAAGAGAGACATGCTTGTAAATGTCCGCAAGTCATTAATTCAGGGCAAGTACACTATTGTCTTTTCAAAAAACAGTATCAGAAGAAAAACTTGTGCAAGTCACTCAATACTGTTAGACAGTCTCTTTCATAGACATGGGCAACTTCAGATTCAGGTGGCGATTAATCGTGAAAATCAAGGAGTTCACTTTCCACCGAAAGTATTTCGTGATTTATTTCTCACATAAGTAACAATGCGTGTTTACGGGCCACACACAAACATCTTAGCGTTAAACTGATCTCAGCGATTTATTTATTATCCGTCCATATAACTCTGTAGAAAAGCGTCGGCCTCTCCCACAAATATATCTAGCTTTCAGATGTTGCTCAAGGAGTGTGGTTTGAATCGTAATTTTGATAAACGCTTGAAAACAATTAATTGTTATGTGTTAAGGGTTGTCAATCTTCAACCTTAAAACAGCGTCTCGTAAAACAATGCCAACAATTCGTATAAGAATGGAATAACAATTTTCAGAAGGTCCATTAATAATTTTCTATCATTCTCATTGCTTGAATTTTGACATTGTGGACGTGTTTTTGCACGTCTGTACAAATATATACTTGTTGTTGTCCCAAGCGATTTTTTTGCGTTCGCCACTTCCAGAGGTCACAGGATGTCTATAATACGCATTTTTATTGTTTTATATAAAGACCTTATTTTCTTCAGATTTTCAGGTAGTCATTCCTATTCAATGCCCTATTGGATGAATCTGCTGTTGAGTTAGAACATTGTTTACAAGTTTTTGTCTGTGATATATAGTGTTGTGATAGTATAATGCTTTTTTTCAGGGATATGTGCGGGATGCATTGTACCTATTGTTTTAAACCATTGTCGTTGTTTAAATCATCCTTATAACCTATCATGTTGTTACATATTTATTTGATTTGCGTTTGAACAGTGTACTCACTTCGTTAAAGTATCGCCCATATTTACGTATTATATTTCACAATATGAACATTTAATATATGATTATACCGTCTACAATTTTTAACAAGGCCATTCTTATAACAATTACAAAACAGTATTTACATATGATATGATAATAGTTGCTACTTAATTTACGGACAAAAACTTAGTTAATGTATGTTTAGGATAACGTGTGTAATAGATATCTGCACATTATAGTGTAACAAAACATATAAATACTGTACATACCAATATGTTATTTAGCAAAACAATAAAATGTAGTTTGTGTTAAGATTAATTCACCAACAGCTTCTTAAGTTAAGCTTTAGATGAAGCAACCCATAGCACTGTTATTGATCTGTATCTATCTTTAAACGTTATATGTACAGAGGTGTGACATCAACGCGTTCGTCTATCACCCGTGCAAGTATCAGATTATTGCATAACAATTTTGTTTTACAAAACATGCATATGCTTAGTTATGCTCACTTGGTGATTGTCAACTCAGGTACTAGTTCGAAGTACCCCGGGTACTCTTAAGTATGCTACAAAGTACCTGTGGTACGGAAAATATACTAACAAGTACCCTGGCGGGTGCCGTTAAACTAATCTAACGTACACAGGTCACATTGTAGTATTCTTAAGAGTGCGAGTGCCCGGGATACTCTTAAGTAGTACCTGAGCCGACAACGACCCATTGAGTCTTAGTTAAAGCCAATAGAAACATGAAATACTTTCAAATCGTAAACATATTTGCATTGCATTATTACAGCTGCGTTATATTGATTGTGTACATATGCATTGATGTCATTTAGTTTAGGGTGGCAGGGGAAAATAATGGTTTTATTATACTTAGGCTTCAAAAAAAGAAACCAGGTGTAGTGATTTATTATTTTGGTCCCAGGTCTAAATCATATTAAATGAAACCCGTTTATATGTTAATTGAAATCTATAAGTATTTAATTAATGTTAAACAATTTACGGAACAAGTATTCCGGAGTGTTTTCCATCCATCTTGTAATAAGTGCATACCCATAATGCACTGTGCAAAATCACACCGAAGAGAGTTGTAAACTTCTTGCATTTTTCTTTCGCCTCAGACATTTAAAACTGGCTTAAACTATCGCTTTTGGCATAAACGGATTAAACATTACTAGGTTTGCGCTAAAGAAAAATGCGAGTAGCCACATTTCAGGATTACGATGACTACCCACAGCATAAGCTTATTGCTCAATACACGAGTTGAACACCAGGATTGTTATAATGATTATATTTGTATCAACAAGCATTTTTTTTAAATTATCTATCAAACCGTATTTAAATACAATATTTGTCACTTGAAATTAAATGCATTATTTTATTTTTTTCATTTTATTCATTGTCATATATTGATAGTAACGTTATACAATATGATTATGGAGAGTAGCAGTTAACATAAAGACAGCAGCTGCTATTTCAACGGCACGTAATTCCATAATGTGGACCAATCATTATTAGGAATAACAGATTTGTAAGTGAGGCAGCTGGGACATGAACATTATTAAACTACTTCCCCATCAATCTTGTTTGTGTGTGTTATAACAAAGAAACAAAATCGATTATTCAGTATATTATTTTACACCCTATCCTTCTCGCCCTTGTTACTGCCAAAATGTCAGAAGCACTTGCACTGGTCAATGTCTGATATCTCTTAAGTGTCCACATTCATCATCATTAGTGTGTTTACATTTTAAACATACAGGCGGTTGGGTGGTGTAATTTGGATTAAGTTGTACAGTGAGAATCAACATCCCATGCAGCGCTCTACACAAGGAGTATCGGACACACTCTGAGGTTGCATAAAATTGGGTACGTTACAAGCACGCGTGTGTTAGATAAAACACTCTTGGTTATGACACTGCATTTCAATGAGTTAAATTCATCAAACATGTTGAACCGAAATACACTTTACTCTGCTAGCACAGCACGCCTTTTGAAAAATAATAACTTTGTGGAGAAATAATAACAAGAAGACATCAAATTAAATGCATACCATACCCAAGCGACACACGTTCGCTTCTTACGAAATTGGTCTACAAAATATATCAGAGGCAGTTGACGAGAGTTAGATTCGGCTTTTCGTTTATTTATTTTTTTAAATTGCAGCATACTGTTGCTATTTTGTATTATAAAAAACTGCATGGTGTGTCACATTTTTTTTATGCGGAGATTAATAATAGTATTTAGAAATACAACTTTTGCACAATTGTGCTACTGTATCAAACATATTTACAAGTTCACGCAAACAATAAAATTCAGTTATATAATAAACAAAAAATTGAAAATCAATCTTACTACGGTCGTCATCCCACATTACTATGGTCCCTTAACTGAGTGAGCTTTCTTACTTGTAACATGCATTTTATTTAACTACTAGACATACAGAAAAAGATATATAACTGCCTGGGAACTACCAGAATTATTATCAGTAATTCATGCAACATGTCTGATATATGCGAATTGTTAATTTCACTATTCTTTTTAAATGTTTTTACATCTGATTTTGAAGACTCCTCTTAAGTATTGAATTTTCTGTACAGTCCAGTAACGTTAAACATTACAGGGTAACATATGTTGATAGTGTTTTAGTCGCTTGCAAGCTTGATAGGTCCAGAATTGCTTCGTTGTTGAGTATTAAGCAAGCTACTGTATCAAACATATTTACAAGTTCACGCAAATAATAAAATTCAGTTATATAATAAACAAAAAATTGAAAATCTTCGTTGTTGAGTATTAAGCAAGCAGTCAGTTTGGCTCAGTAGAATGATGAATGAAATGTGTTAAGACCGGCGTTCAACAGAGCAGCTTTGTAAAATAAAATAAAAAATAATTAATGAAATGTAAAGATTAATAAGTATATTTCAAATGTGTATGTAAGCACAGTTTGATGTTTCACAGTTTGAAACAGTTTGGTACGAAAATGATTGAGTACAAGATGATTTATTGTTTACAATAACAACGTAACTTAAAATACCCCAAAAATAGAAGAATTTTGGATAATCATGTAGAATATACTTAAGAAATATCGCCAAAACCTAAAATAAAATGATAACGCTTTTGTTTAATTAGTTTGAATAAAAAGCACTCATCTGCAAATCAGCAAAACGTTTGCTTTGTGACGAAAGCAGTTTCCGTTTTATTAATGGAAATCTTTAGCAAAATATTGAAATTTTATGTAACCAAATTCAAAATGTCAATTTAATATTAACTTACCAATCGATTTGTATTCAATTTGATATGACATGTCAACAATGCTAACATAGAACAGAACGTCAATTTCACTTTTCACTTCATATTTAGTTATTGAATTGTATTTCATCTTTGTTCGACGAAAACAGTGACGTCACACAGCTTAACGCGCGGCCGTTCATGTTTTGAACAAATCAAACAAATCAAACTATTTACACAATTGTTTATTGATATAAAGGGATAATAATAACAATAAGATATTGTATTGAAGCAAATACATTCGAAATAAATCTTATTTGATTATTTGATTATTTGCATCCGGATTTACGCAATTAAACTTAGACGAGATATCTTTAGTAAGATTGTGTTTGGAAAAAGTAAATCAACATAAAGTGAACCAGTTTGAATTTCATTATGGGAACAGGAAGCGTCACAAAATAAGGCAAATCAACGTATTTTAGCTGATAAAACATATAATGCAAGAATACAGAGTATATAATTCGCCACAAAATAATGACTTTCTTGACGTATTTATTCTGTAGGTACGCATATACGTGTTATATAGCATTTGTCGAAGTTTCTATATTGCTTAGTGGTTTAGGATATTATATCTATTGTTATGTCAAAAACTGCTGCCGCGCGGCGGGCTTTTGCCCGTATAACACACTTTAAAAACTACATTACCTGAATTCAACAGAAACAGCATGTACTCACACTTGACAAAATGTTTATGTTTTTTGACGAAGTCTTACCTAAGTGTGAGATTATATTATCCATCAAATTGGTCTGAACCCCAAACACTATGAATTAACCGTTACAAGTTGCTAAACGCCGCTTTAATCATTTGAAGTTGTTTTATAACGGAATTTCATTAACGCATATTAGATTGAACCCCACGCACTATGAATAAACCGTTAAATGTCGCTTAAAACATTTCAAGTAGCTTTTTAATGGATTTTCATTAACGCATATTACTTACTGCCGGTTACTACAAGCTACTTACATGATGATGTTTTTTTTTTGTAATTTTCATTATCACTATATTTGTAAGAATCTTGGTGAATAAGGTGGGTAAATAAAACAATAAAATAAATGTTAAGCATTTTATTTCTGGAACAAAAAAAAAACAACAACATTTATTTAGCTTCTAAAAACAAACTGCATCAACTCGAATCAAACCAAATACAAGAAATTCGTGCATTGAAAATTAACACGCGAAGAAGAAGTTTTTGCAATTGAAAAAATCCATCACAGTTGAGTTGATGTTCTTTTACTGCTTTGTACTGAACATTTTAAGTCGTAATTTGCAACACCATATCTATACAAAAGAGTAAAAAGCGCAGATCTTTGACAAGATTTTGTTTTATACTGAGGTTCATCATAATTCTCCAAATAAATATGCAAGCAATGTGTTTTTATTAAAACTAGACCCTGTTCTACATATTTTGCAATTGACTGAGATCATTATTACAAAAACCATACATTGTAATATAATTGTCAATTTAGCAGTGTTCTGCATAAGGAAAAGCTTAAACATCATTAAAACCCATTGAATTAGTCTATCTTTTGCAACAGTATGCCAATTATGGCATCTATCACTGCCTTTATAAATTACTAGTTAAAACTATACAGCTATACGAGAGTCGTTCACATATACATCGTTATGTAATCTTAATGATGAAATATTTAAAATATTGAAGAAATAAATCCAAATATTATTCTCACAAGCTCGACCGAGGACTACTTTTTAAAATTTAGATTTGACTCAAAAGTAACTTTTAATGTGTGGCGTTACACTGTTTGTCATAGTAAATCACGAAAAAAGAGATAGTAAATAGCAGTAAATATTACTTACAGTTACTAGTCACAAATACTAAAAATCAACTTTAAAATAAGTAATTTGCATTACCTCTTAATGTTGATGGCTTTAGCTTCATTAATCGTATTGAGCCAAGGTGACTCACCGACAATGTGTCGATGATACATATTTAACCCATTAGATATTGAGCTGGTCATCTGTTAACAAAGATTTATTAAAAACTAAGAGATTTTGTAATCAGCGTTCAATTATTATGATCATCCCCCATCGCGTTTTCCATGCAACTTTTCAAAATCAATTACGTTGACAATAGAATAAAAAAAGAAAACAACAACTTATATCTAAAAAGTATTACCTTCCATAATACTCTTCCACCTTACAGCTTCGACAGTGTTGCACTTCAAGATGTCTACATCTATGTATTCATCTTGTTTACGAAAACCCATCTGCATTTTCATGTTGAGATGACCTTGTTTACTTTCTCTAATTCGCTATTGCATTGTAAATAAGCTAATGTATACATTGTTCCCGCTCGGGTCAAGATGACTTAAACTTGCACTCGTATAGTCTTCATACCTATTTGTAGGGCCAGCAGCAACCCCAACTCTAATACAAACAAACGCTATCAACAAAATATGTATTATTTCACTTTCAGTTCATAAAACAAAGTCATGGTATTGCCGAGAAAGCAAACACATATCCTCAATGTACCAGTGATTGCACAACAATTTTTAATTCTCAGTCATTCTCAGTCTTTATAACATTTCTCCTGGTACAGCTAAGTTAGATATGAACATGTTTTTGCCATGGTCTTTGCATAAAGTTGAATTGCATAAACACAATAAATCTAGTATGTATTACAGACTGAAGATACATATATAGGTATTGGAATAACTCAACGCTTGATAAATTGTGTGAAATTATTTTAAAAGGTGCAATCAGAAGTTGTTGGGCACGAATAGCATTGTGGGATACATTTGTCACATTTATAACGTAGTATATAAGTACTTTTTGAATATAATATAAGGCACAAAACTAAATTAAGAATCATAATGTAAACAAAATCAGAATTCGATAAAGACCTGAGTATAAATGTATAATATTGCGTTTAGTACAATTTACTGATATAGGTTTTAATTTAAAACAGATGCATGGACTAACACCGCTTTCAACAGGCTCCATCCAGTCAGTAACATGTCCTTTAACTTTACAACAGGCATATGCATTCTGAGACACTGAAATGCGATTACCAGTTTAAAGAAGATAGTTCAATTCCAAATAAACTCTCAACTGTTATGTCTTTTTTTCGATAATCAAGCTAAATAAAGGGTCTACTTTACTTCGATAATTTAACGTATACCTTTGTAAAATCACCGCAATGATGGGATATATTAGTGTCACTCTGTCGGTCAATCGGTTTGTCTATCGGTCGGACGGTCGGTTTGTCCGCATAAAATTTATAAGATAATGGATGAAATTATTTCCACATTTCTCAATCAAATAAAAATTGAAACTTCAAATTTGAAATGTAGATGTACAATACGCCGTTTTCATTTTGCAGTTATTTCTCATATCTATCAAAGCGGCTCGAGGTTGTATGTCACGTTTAAAAACAATCTCCACTATTCATCTACACTCATATTTTAATATGTCAATTTGTGGTAAAAAGAAATACATTTATATATCTTTTACAGAGATAGGCAAACTGAGATTTTTCGTTGCGTGACTTATTGTTATTATTTCTTAAAAAGGCGTAACTGGACATTACGGCAAAAAAATGCAGGACAATCGAAAAAAATAAATACTCGTAAATCGTCACCAAATCAAACATTTAACAACTTAACTTGCGATTGTGTCACCTAATGCTCCATCAATTTCTTTCGCTACACTATTGCACTTGAATTTTATTTCCATTGCACGTCATTGCATTTGATCCATTCTCCTCATGTAATATGCCATAGGAGCCTCCAATAGAATATATAATGTTTAAACCGATCATGGTACCACCTAACCTAACCTGTTTTAATGGTATTATATGAAATGAAACACCGATGATGTGATATGAGAAACCGAGCTTTTATTACAAGGTTCTCTTTATTCATGTCTCTATGCTCTCTCGAAAACCTTTTTAAATTATACAATACTTGTTTTGTTCAGTGTTGTAGAGAAAACTACTTCAGTGATACTACGTGTGCTATTTACTTTTAAAATATGTCAGTTCATCTTTACATCCATTTTAAGATATACTGACATAGCCCACGTCGATTATTATTTGCAAATCAAAATTTGACACGGAATTTGCAATTCTTTACGCGGGAACTGCAATAGTGGTCATACGAAACTCAATGCAGACGTTTTTCCTACGAATTTAAATAAGGTATAAATGTTTAAAAAGACTACAATTTATAAGGTTATGTATTTATATCCAAACTAGGTCGGCCTTAATGTTTCGCTTATGTGTACATATTTATGTGACACACATGCACATAACAGAAACATGTTGTACAAAGGGAGTTCTGAATAAGAAATGTTTAAATTGACACTGTTAAGTAAGCTCACACAACTTTTAAATTCAACTGGAGCATAAACGTCGGGTTAAACTGTTATGGTATACGTTGGTACACTTGCTTTTTTATATTATAACCTCGTTCACTTGTACTGATATACTAAAAGGCATTATCTTCGTGTATGTCTATATCCTGGTGGCAAATCCTAACATGCAATCTACAATTATTTAGAAACCGACGAGACTGATATATTTAAGTAGGAAATCATCGACTGGTCAAAAACGTTTGCTTATCAGCACATAGATTGGGCAGTGGAATAACTGTGTTATGATTTATTGAAGACGAATTGTCGTCACTTCATTAATAGCTTAAATGTGATGAATACCAACGTTGTAATGATTTGAAGATGTATGCAATGTTCTGTTTCGTGTATATGTTTAATAGAGGCACACTCGAGTTTTCTTTCCAATATTGCTTTTACAAACCATTAGAATCTTAAGACGGGCGACGAATGGTAGGTCATCGTTTGACCTTTCAGTGGACGATAAAAGTTTTTTTTTACTTGGCTTTCAAGCATATAAAATAATAAAAGCTTGCACAGTACAGATTTCTCTAATTACAATATCATGGTTACCACTGCCTTATACTTATTAACATAATTGGAATACATTGTAATTAAATTGGGATGTATTCTCTGTTTTGCTATTTAAGTTGAATGGTAATGCTATGATGTTTGTATTTTAAATACACTTACAAGTTTTGTGAAAACTCTGGATAAAATATGTGATTTTGAGCTCCTGATAATCCTGTTTACCTCAACCAGTAGCGTATTATTGACCGCTCTAAGGTGGTGACCCAATTTTATTAATGTATGTGTTAGAATTTTTCCTATCTGTGTGCAGTGTCTAGTAATTTTTGTGTGTCATACTGTTTGGCATTGGTCCCTTGCCGTAAAGGCGCTGCTGCTGAAGTTGCACATTCTATATAGTTTGTTTGCTTATTCACATAACATATGCTTACACGAGTTATTGTTAAACAGTGATCTGGCGTGCATCAAGGTATACAAACTGATTTAAATAATCATTTGAAAGTATCACCTAATTTAAATATTAGACATACATGTCAGTAAAAAATAACACTTCAAGGTAATAAATGTCTTTCATATGTCCAATTTGTTTTATCAATCAAATATATGTTGTATGCTGATACGTTATATCAACACAATGAGTTAAATTAAAATGTACTCAGGAGGTAATGCACATTTTACATTTTGATCAGTTTGATGCAAGTGCTAAGATAAAAGGTAGTTTAATATATCTTTTTTCATTAATGAGACAATTAACTCTGTAGGGTAGGTTATGTTATGAATGTTCTGCTATGCAAGGGTTGGAAGAACGCAAACTTTTGAAAACTTACCCACAATTTGATTTAAATCATAATATGGAAATGTATTTTTCACTTGGTTTTTTAGGAAGTATCAACACATGTCTACACTATAAAATAACTAAGTATTTTATCGTTTAATATGCATCATATGTATTGCTTTATGTCAGAAATCAACATGTTCGACTCGGATTAACGTTTCGCTTTCAATGTTTTCTTATTAAGCCAACACGTCGTTATGGATAATTGTTGTGTTGGTTTAGGTCAAAATATACTAAATAGTTTCCTTATATGTTTCAATGTAAAAGCGACAACTTTCGCCGAAAATAAATACAACATTTTGCACATAGAGACCCCCATAACCATACCTTTTCTTAACGGGCATTCTTAGCTGAATCGATTTAAGCAATAAAAAAGATATGTCATGTTCAAACCAAAAAAGAATTCGACTCAAATCAAAATCGACTGTTTTTGCACCTTCTTTTCTTCTGCCGTTTTCTAGTGGATTGTAACCTTTTTCAGTGCCAATTTTTACTTTAATCTCTAACTTTATCCTATTTCAGGGATTTAGTAGTGAACACCTATGCTTACCCTAGCAATATCTCCAGACGATAAAACCAGAACAACAGCCTAAAGTGTAAAACATGCCTTCGAGGAAAATATGATGTTTTTTTTAGAGAGTACAGCCCTTCATGACTCGATTATTTAGTATATTGTAACCTATTAGACACCCTGAACTGTTAAAATCGCGTAAAATATGCACTTCTGAATAATAATTTACCTATTTTCAATGTGCATGCCAAATTTCAGATCGATCTTTCAACAAGAAATGCTTGAAAATGCATTTTATAATAACGCCTTATAAGCCATCTGGCTTGTGCTGTCGGTGCTTTGATTTATAAAGGGCGTTCAAGAGCAAAAACACACACCTAAATAATACAAATCAGTCAAAATACTGAAATATGTGTACATGCTATGTCGACGAAGAAATAAACTATTATTTAAACGTGTTTATGGCCTCTTTCAGCACCAATTGATGCGGTTTGAGATACTCAAGACGAGTTTCTGTACTTTTTTTTGTATTTTCCACTGAAAAAGCTGTTTTTTCTTTAAAATTCGAAATTCTCGTTAAATTCACGCCACAAAACGCACTTATTCCGTGAAACTTACAACAACGCACGAAACCCCGCACAGAAAATGGTGATTTTATGAAAATACTGATCCTTTGTGACGGGGCCTGTTTTGCGTTTAGGTCAAAATATACTAAATAGTTTCCTTATATGTTTCAATGTAAAAGCGACAACTTTGACCGAAAATAAATACAACATTTTGCACATAGAGACCCCCATAACCATACCTTTTCTTAACGGGCATTCTTAGCTGAATCGATTTAAGCAATAAAAAAGATATGTCATGTTCTAACCAAAAAAGAATTCGACTCAAATCAAAATCGACTATTTTTGCACCATCTTTTTTTCTGCCGTTTTCTAGTGGATTGTAACCTTTTTCAGTGCCAATTTTTACTTTTATCTCTAACTTTATCCTATTTCAGGGATTTAGTAGTGAACACCTATGCTTACCCTAGCAATATCTCCAGACGATAAAACCAGAACAACAGCCTAAAGTGTAAAACATGCCTTCGAGGAAAATATGATGTTTTGTTTAGAGAGTACAGCCCTTCATGACTCGATTATTTAGTATATTGTAACCTTTATCGCATAAATAGACAATGTGAAGGGAATTTGGTGCATTCAATACAACATACCTGTAGGCACTATCCATAACAGCGCAAACATACCGGCAAATTATTTCTTGACATTTGTGCTTTACTGATGCCTGGTCATAGAACCGTGATTTATGCGAAGAAAACAGCAGGGTAATTTACTTTCAATTAACATTTAAAACAGGCAAAATAACAAAAAAAATGGAATGGATAATTTGGTTTTACTAACAATGCGCTTATCAAACCTGCTGCAATCAAAATCCATAGAATCCTGCAGAGACGTGTTATATTTTTATACTTTATGTCCCAAATATTGATTTTACTTTCTTCTTGCTAGTATGTTTTGTTTAATTATTACAAGTACAACAAATGTATAAGTAAATGTATTTAACATGTTTATATTTGGATTTCTGATGTTCCGATTTTCTAATTCTACAAACGCTTCAAAGAAAACGAGTGTTTGCAACTTCAGCGTTCTTGTAAATCAAACCGCACTACGTTCATTATATTTGTTTAGTATGATGTTATTTTCATCGTGTGATTTTTGAAACCACGTTGTCGTTTTTTTCCTGCTTTTTTTGTATTTCAAACCGACCTTGCGTTCATTATGCTATAAGCCCATTAAACGTTTTATTCATCTTCTCACTGTTTCAATTTTAGATATTTGTCGTTTATATCTTATACAGAAAACCTGCAAATGAATGACAGGACATGATTTCGATTAAGGTGTTAAAAATGTAATGCTTCGGTCTTTTACCGGATTGTTTTCGGAAATTCGATCTTGTCGTACGTGACATTCGATCAGATATACTGGCTTCGTCGAATCATAGCCTGTAAAAGTGTTTCGAGCTCGAATGATTCGTTCAATCCGAGTAGGAGAGTGTCGTTTTTTTACGAAAATATTATCGGATTTCAACCAGCTAATGCCTCAATAATATCAAATATTTAGCAGTGTTTTTTAAGCAAATCTCCCGTCAATGAAATTGTTAGAAAACTAGCTACATAGAAATAAATTACAACTATCAGGTTGGTTTGAACCTACTAATGTAAAGCCTTTGCTTTTAATAACTATTGAGTTGGTTTCCTTAGAATAAAAAATTCTTGCTTTCTTTGATAGGATCCCGTGAAAGCTATCATAGTCTCTCGGTCGCCAGGCGGACACCATACTAAAAGCTACATGGATCGCCTTAAATACACTCGAAAGAATGTTATTCTATTTTGCACAGGAAAGTCATTCTGCTCATTAGTATCCTCCATAGTTAAATATCTTTTTATATTGGTTTGCACGAAAAAAAAACTAATAGTTTCATTGATAATATGCATATCATTAAAAAGTCGATTATTTCTCTACGGGCCGAAAATGATCAATGAAACGTATACATTTAATTGAATGTAAAGCTTTATAGTCTGTGAATCACAAATGTTGCTATGTGATTGAATCTCACAATCAAGGTCATTTGTTCCAATTAACTCGTGCTTACCTGCATGATTAAATATTACCAATGTCGGTTTCCTTAAACTAAATGCTAAACCTTCATGTGTTGTCCGAATACATAAGGAAGAAATCTTCAAGAAGGCAATGATCGACTGGTTGTAACTGAAGGCCTATCAACTACATAAAACGTAAAATGATAAAGCTTTGCTCGTTATAATTGAGTGTAAACGATGTATTATTTGTTGCTCATGTTGTTGATACGTGAGATGTTTAAATTGTATCTTCAAGTGGGCATTCATCAACTGATTAAAAACGCATCAGCAGCTTGATACGTAAATTGGAAAACATTTGCTATGGTAGAGTGAAGACGCATTTGTCACTGCATGACATGTATCTGATGCACGAAGAATTGATAGACATACTATTATGCAAACCATCGCAGTAATGCTTTGAAGATGTCTGCATTCACATTATAGAACAGTGTATTCGTATAGTTGAGACAGACTCGATATTTCATTCAAATACAACATTCACAAACCATTAAGATATTAAAACGGGCGACGAATTTTGTGTCATGATAGCCTTGTTTTAACTGGGTTTCAAGTAAACTAAATAAAACAATAATGAAAAGTACCGATTTCTAGAATTATAATATCATGGCTAAAACCGCCTGAAACTTATTGACAAACTTGCAATATCTTGTAATTAACTTAATGTTTTCTCTGTTTTGCTATTTAATTGGAATGGTTATGCTATGAGGTTTAATTTATATACACTTAAAGTTAATAAACACTGTGATGTGACACCCATGGTAGACAACATTATAATTTTATATTTGTTAGAAGGAAATAAAACAGTTAATGTTTCAAGTGTTCGATCCTTATTCCTATAATAAATGTATGCGTACTTATAGGCTTACTTATAGTCCCCTTCAGTTTGATAATCCAAGCTAAAATAAGTCGTAGTTTGCTGATCCAAGCCGAAGTAGTTCACAGTTTGCAACTTCGATGATACGCGTATTTTTGAATTATACTGGAAGTTTTAAATTAAACCAAGAACATTCGGTTGGTAAAGCCCTTAACGCATTGAATACATTATTGATAAAATGTCATGACTTTGATTTAAAACCAAAAAAATTCTGTCAGTTGTTTGACTCATGTGGGTTCTATATTAAACTATGCTTCAAAAGTGTGGGGTTTCACAAAATCAGATGATATTAGTTTAAACCTATTTATTTTAGCTCGATTGCATCGAAAGCCGTAGGCTTATATAAACGCTCTCGAGTCCGTTTCCTGGGACTATAACCAGTACTTGGTGTCTTTGAGGGAGATCAAAGGAACGCTCCCAGTGGGATTCGAACCCATGACCTCCCGATCGCTGGGCGGACACCATATCCACTACGCCACGGCGATCTTAAATCAGATGATATTGAACGTATACATTTAACATTTTGCAAACGATTGCTTCAGGTAAAAATAAATAAATACATGAAATGTTGCTGTTTATGGAGAATTAGGTAGATATCCATTGTATGCAAACAGGTTTGTTAAAATTATAAAGTTTTAGTTTAAAATTCTTAACAATGAAAATATTATTATGCAAATTGTTTACAAACAAGCTTTACACGATTCTAATAAAGGGTATAGCTATTGGGTCATAATTGTTAAGAACATGTTAAATAATTATGGATTTGGTTATGTATTTGAAACTCCAAACGTTGTGCAAGTAAATAGTTTTGTTAGAGAGTTCAAATGTAGACTTGTTGACAATTTTAAACAAGAATGGTATAGCAAAATGAATAACAGTTCTGTATTAGATATGTATAAAATTTATAGATTCTCTTTGGAATAAGAAGAATATTTAGACTTACTTCCTAGACGTCTGCGTTTATTTTTTGTACGATTAAGAGTCTCTGCACATCCGTTGAGAATTAAAACTGGCCGATATGCTCAGAACAACATTCCACGAAATGAACGTTATTGTTTATGTTGTAATTCCGTTGATTTAAAAGACGAATACCATTTTATATGTATATGCCGCTGTTACATGGATTTAAGAAACTAATATATTAGCCGTATATTATATATTAACCCATCTGTGTATACATTCCACAAGTTATTAGTTTCAAGTGATAGATTAGTAATTTCAAATGTATGCAAATATATCAAAGAAGCTTTAGTTGTAAGAATTAGGATTCTTAATAATACTGTTTAATAGATTTCATCCCTCACCCATCGATAGAACTTACGTGTTCTTGTCATATTTCTTTGTACTTTTTGTGTTTATTTGTATTTGTATGTTGTAATTGACTTTTATGTTACAAAATGTTATGTTATAATTCGTATTCACGTGACAGAAAATAATTTGTATTTTTGTGTATGAAGACGATGTACTGTTGTATAAGTCTGAATAAACTACTTGTCTGTCTGTCTGTTTGTCTTTAATTCCTTCAAATCAACAAACACGCAAAATCTATTAATTTTGGTGAAAATACATTGACAACCGAATTGAAACAGTTAAGACCGTTTGCAGTTTTTGTCTTATTTTAAATGAAAAAACAACGTCGTGTCTTCACATCATGGTCATATAAAAGTGAATATATTTGTTAACAGCAATCTATAAATGGTAATGATATAGTGATATTTAAAACAAAACATAAACACTGTTTATTTAATGCCTATTTATGACTTGAAACCTATTGTAATATATACATGTATTAATAAAACTTAGTTCCAGAAACATAATAAGGGTATCAAGATCGTGTTGTTATTCACTTCTTTTTTATGTAAGGCAATTGACCTTGGTCGGATCTCCAAAACTTTGAAAACACACCCGTTAATACAACCAACGATTTCCTTGAGGGTAGTTTCATACTGATTTTTTTTTAGTTGACATGGTTTGTGTTTTGAAAAGGTTTGAAATGGGTCAGCTTGGTGTGAACCCTCTGGTTAACGGGGTTTTCGAAATCTAGTAACTATACTTAATTCTGTATAAGTTCGAATAGTATAACAACTCGATACACTACTGATTAATATACATAACAAGGTGTTGACACAATGCTACATTTTCAAGAGATGTTTACAATATACATAACGATAAAAAAACGAGTGATCGTCATAGCTAAGTTAGTTTTATTGACGTCTTAACTTTGATAAAATGGCTTCGAAATTATGACATAATACAAATAACTGCTATGTCCACATGGGTAAGTGAATAAATTGAATATAGCATAACAATATTAAGTCTGGAACAAGTGAATATTTTAAGAATTACTCATGACAGGACATGAATAAGGCTAGCGAGTATGGCAAGTGTATATTTGAAGAACTTAAGTATAACAAAACACTATTAAGGCTAGATCAAGTGATTCTTTGAAGAATTTAAATGGCATAACATTAATACGACTAACGCAAATGTATTTTTGAATAATTTAAGCATAATAAAAAGAAGGCTACACCATGCAGATATTAGAAGAACTAAATCATTACAGAACAACAGGGACACTAGAACATGTTAACAAACTAGTTTAAAAGCAAGAATTGAGTAATGTCAAATAGACAGTGATGCAAATGCACGCGATTGTAATAAATAAAAGATGAAGGTCCAATACTGACACGAACATACGCAGTTTTAAGAATAGAGCCATTTACACTAACAGTGACGAGTATTTGCATGTGCTTATATTTATTAAACTTTCAATTATTTTTCAAACGAAATCATTTCTTTTGTCTGATAAATATGCGTATTAATAATAAAAGCCGTTGTATGATATGAATTTCGCAAATGTACCATTGACAAAACGTAAAACTAAAGTGTACACACAAATAAATTACTGTTAAGTTAGTGTATGTAACCGTGGCCATCAGTTGATTGTCAATTGAATTAAAATAAAAGTATGGAAAGCTGATACTGTTATACATATTAGAAGGATGATATGTAATGTAAACGATAACCACGGTAGAGCTAGGAGAAATGTCTATACTCGGCCGTTATGTCGTCATCGAGCTTATTATAGACGTCCGGACCAGCTCTGCCGTGTGTTATTGTCTAAATAATGCAAACGCATACATTATTTGTATTTTAAATCTA
The DNA here is from genome assembly GCA_007657795.1 of Dreissena rostriformis. Taxonomy (NCBI): domain Eukaryota; kingdom Metazoa; phylum Mollusca; class Bivalvia; order Myida; family Dreissenidae; genus Dreissena; species Dreissena rostriformis. Next base: position 46,810 of record VMBQ01001476.1, read on the forward strand.
GTCAGGTCAGTGCATTTTTCTTAGTATCTGATAAAAAAAACAATCGAAGGAATCGGGTTTAACAACGAAAAGTTCAAACGATGTTATATCTAGTGTTCTCAGCCGTAAATCTTAGAAAGTCACCCGCGATAGGATTACTTTCAATTCATCTAACAGCACAAGAACACTTACTTGCGCTTTTGGAAAATCACTATCAACATACAAGAGCTCTTTTGTACGTTCTGATTTAACTACTAATAGCGTTATGTCCAATTGCAATGATGGCATAATATTGCATGCATACCAATGTATCAATGTGACAGACATTTGAATGAACTTTCTATGAGAGCGGGCAACACTCAGAAACACACCCATCGACATGCGCTATCAATCCCACATACCCGCAATCTGATGGGGGGTATACTTGTTTCTTTCTTAGTTATTTTCAGATGTATTGATAATTTCCAGGAAGATTGTTTAAATAATGCACAGGTTGGTGCACAAAAATCAAATAACTAACGATAATGAAAACAAGGGAAACAATTACTGCTAATGCCTTCTAATGATTTATATATTTGGAGGGCAAACTTTCCGAGAGGTTTTCATCTTTACGTTTATCGTAAAAACAAAACACAACCCGTCGTCAAGCAGTACTATCTTCGCATACTTGGGTGTTAACAGCTTGTCTGCCGTAGGGATTTCTTAAGCAAACTATTTTTAATAATCAGCACATGACACATGAGCGCACATTATACAGACAAAATTTTCAAAATATCCAGAACTACCTTTATGGGTTACTGTTAATTAGTATAATATTCTTATTTCAATAGTGTTCAATAACTGAGCTAGTTTTAATACTATGTGTGGGATATCAACACATTGGACTCGTAAACTGTTTATTAAAGTGCTTCGATTTTGTTTTCTAAATTAAACGATCACTGAAGTGTATCTGTTTATTGATAGACACAGCTTCAAATGTAACATGATTTATTACCTTTTATTTAATCTATATTCACAAACGCACTGTCACCTCTATATTTTGTTCTTATTGTGAAATAAGCTTATACCATTAATACGTGATATTCAAACACAGTGAAATTATGACATACGATTTATTTGCATGTCATTGGTATCTTCATGTCCACATAAGATTAACCCGTTATAGCCGGAACGATGCCTTTCTAAAAAAAAGCCCTGCTTCTTGCACCCCGTTGTCAATGATATGGACGTAAGACGACAAGAACAGACGATGTCTGATCACCGTGTACACCACGAACGGCGTAATAAAAATGATCTACCGGAATAAACAAAGAACAATTGTGTCGTGTTCTGAGAAACCTGGACATAATGCTTGTGCGTAAATTGTCATCCCAGATTAGCCTGTGCAGTCCGCACAGGCTAATCAGGGACGATAATTTCCGCTTTTATGGAATTTTTCGTTCAAATAATGTCTCTTCTTAGCGAAAATCCACTTGAGGCGGAAAGTGTCGTCCCGGATTAGCCTGTGCGGACTGCTGAGGCTAATCTGGGACGACACTTAACGCACATGCATTTTTCCAGTTTTCTCAGAATGCGACTCAATTGACTACGTAGAGCACGGAAAATGTAATGAGAAACACTGATGTCTTTTTCCGTTCCAATTATTTGGAGAATATATGAGTCGTGTTGCGGTTCATAAAACTTAGAAGCGACATATGTCGGTAATCATTTTTGAAAACGTATTTTCTTATTACAGAGTGTATAAATATGTAAAAGTCAATTTAAGCTATGTACAATGATTGTATTATGTTAAAGTCTATTTTAGGAACGGTTATTCATGCACTTTATGAAAATATCATTTCGATGCAATGCAATGCCAACAAATCTTAAATTTAAATCGAGCAACTTGACATTTAGTCATTTCAATAACTCCTTGGTCTAGATTCACACATATCGCTTAACTGTTTTGTGCATCTAAGATGGCGTATAACACATATATGTTTAAGATGTAAACTATCAGTGTTCGAGTTCTTTTCAAAATGTAATAATTATATTGCATACGTATTGTTGTACGGGTCTACCGTATTTAAAAGATATTTAAATAGTAGTTTTGCCGTATAGTTGCATCACAAGTTTTCGTGAATGGACTTCACGTTTTACATTGCCCGATGCGCATACTATAACTCGATGGCGAAGCCTCTGTGTTATTTAACAGTCGCAGGGAGACCAAGGATGTTTGATTTAGCAAAGTTTATGCGACCGATACCGGCATTATACACATCGACTTGACAGTTTAAACAAATGTTGAAAAATCTGCCTTCATAGAAATATTACATAATAGAACTACCTATAACTAGCTCCATAATTAAAAGCTGACGCGGCCCAACGATTTTGCGTGAAATATATTTTTGACATTTGTTCGACTTTTATGTTTGTTTATACGAACATGTTTTTTTTAAAATAAAGCCAACTGAAGTGGTTGTTGTTATGTCCACCAGTATATACTGGGGGACATATTGTTTTTGCCCTGTCTGTTGGTCTGTCTGTTGGTCTGTTGGTCTGTTTGCGCCAACTTTAACATTGGCCATAACTTTTTCAATATTGAAGATAGCAACTTGATATTTGGCATGCATGTGTATCTCATGGTGCTGCACATTTTGAATGGTGAAAGGTCAAGGTCATCCTTCAAGGTCAAAGGTAAAATTTATGGGTCAAAATCGCTCAAAAGTGGACATAGTGTTTCACAAACACATCTTGTTTTAAAGTAAAACTTATTAGATCTCATTATGTATAATTTAATGAACAGTGAAATTGGATATTGCGCGTTTAATTTTCCCTGCTGTGGCAGCTGAAAGTTTACCTTCTGTATATTCAGTGCATCATTAAACACTTCCAAAATTGTATTATTATTTGTAAAGATATAAGTTCATATTCTTCGGTGGTTAAGATGCCATGAGCATTGCAATTAATGTTACAGCAGTACACAAGTTCGAGCCAGTGAAACCATTTACAATAATCAAAGATAAGAAACAGAAAACATTATATTTCTACTATACTATTTAACTTAAGAAACATGGTTCTGGTGTATTTTCTAAAACAAGCAAAGAGTATTACATTAGTATTATGTATGTAAATACATGTTAACTTGGGAACCAATTTTACGACATTATTTTATTCACAAAATCAATTGGTTATTCATGTTTGTAAAGACAAATATAAACACACTATTACTCATGTTTTTATATTTTGATATATATAAGTATTTATAAAACAAATAAATTATAAATACTAGTATGCTTTACTCATTCACAATGTTTTAATAATATGTGCCTGTTAAACCTGTATGTTTACAATACATCATATTAACAATTATAACTCAATGCTCTTATTCCGCTTATCTGAAGTCTAACTGGACTCGCCCATTAAGTTAAAATCCTTGTTTGAATTGATAAAACATCAAAACAAATAATATAGGTTGTTTATTCGTATTTAGAGTGTCAATTATACTAGATAGTAGATAAGCAGGATATATAGTCTACAGTTCTGCGTTTGATGGGCGACACCACGACAAAAACATGTTATTCTTATACGATAATTGTTTAACTGTCAGTCCATTTGGCAATGCGTTTGTGCAAAATATATGTTTGCATCGTGTGCTTAATCGATGCCAATTAGATTGCATCTTAAAAACAAAACTTTACTAGACTCTATCTACTGAAATAAGTTGCAGCGAAATTAAACAAATGAAATTAAGCGTACCGTTTCATCAACAGTCTGACTTAAGATTTCGCCAAGAAAAGAACAAGATAATGCAAGGAAATCCAAATCAGAAAACTATGACATCTTTCATAACTAATGCGCAAAATGAAAATAGCGACATAAGTGGATTAACAATCGANATATGCTGTAACATCAGTAAAATGTGTCCACAGACTACACAAACACAAATTAAAGCTGCTACAATGCTGTAGAATAACAATGGCAACATGAAACAATTAACATGTAGCTTAAAAATAAAATACAAATGACTAAGGCCAAAACCAATTTAACTGTCAATTGAAAATACTCATTAAGTCCTGCTTGATCGTTTTCATCATACATTTTTTTAACAAATTTAATTATAACAGAAAACACACAGTGCTGATTCCTGTGAAGCAAACTGTCAACAGCAAGCTCACGACATTAATAACATGAAACTTGCACAAAGATGTTCCCAAAACTCCACTTACATAACTTACACATTATACAAATACAACAGATTGCATGTGTTTTCAAGTGCAATCCATTACTCTTTAAATAGAAATCTGTATGAGGCGTGCCCTGCAAAAATGATTTTTCGCCATATGAAGCCCGAGTTGCTCCATACAAGTCTGCAAGATCGAGCAGTCTGTTCAGGACCTTCAATGTCCGATAATTAGACCACTAAACCTTGTGTGACATTATGGGGGAACAGGTGGCTACTGACCAGACAGTTCTGGCCCTACATGTAGCCACATATGGCACAAGACCCTTTTGACATGACAAGTTTCAAATATAACAGCAAAACCAGTGCTATGAGCTTCGTATTTCTTCCACAATATTTATAAAAATCATCAAACAATATATCAGATTCATATGAACCTACTTGATAATTAATATATAGAAAACTCACCTGCGACATTAAAAGTATTAAACAAACACAAATAATCTGGTATTTAACCCTTTGAGTGCTGGAACCGGATTTTGAAGGCCTTTGCAAACAGTTTGGATCCAGATGAGACGCCACAGAACGTGGCGTCTCATCAGGATCCAAACTGTTTGCTATTCTGATAGTATTCTTTGAAAAAAAATCGAAGAAAATGCTTATTTTAGAAATTCAGCAGACAACATTTTAGCAGAAGACAAATTTCCCAGCATGCAAAGGGTTAAAAATAAAAATGCGTATACCGGTATTATACTACAAACAAAGCAACAAGGATGCTGGCTTAGATAAAAGGCATATGAAAGTCAAAACACAATATTGTTTATTTGTCAGAGTGTTACATTAAAACATAGCATAGTATTGGTCATATAAGTAGTAAAGTTTCATCAAAGGGAAGAACCAATACCAGGGCAACAGATAAGATTTTGGGTCAATTAGTTTTCACTGCAAGCTTTTTGTAACAATTGGTTTTTTCCTTAAAAACTATTTGTCAATTAGTTTTTTTACAATTTGATTAAAACATACATATATTTCTGAATCAAATTAGCGCTTGCGCTTCATTTTTGGATATTGATAATTCTTAGCAATTCTTATTCCAATTAAGTCATTATAAATTCACAGTGACAATGGTTGTTTGTAAATATTAGTATTACTTGTACATTGACAAACGAATGATGGAGTCATTTTATTTCAACCAGTTTCAACACTCCTGCCTTTCAGTCTCAGAGCATACTCACATTGCCAAACCCTCTCCATCAATGACAAGCCAGTGGAAATCACGATGTTATTAGTTTTTGAGACACGGAATCGCAGCGGTGTTTAGAGCCGAATTTTTCAGAATCTGTCACCACATGCGCTATTAAATCTGATAGTATACTCTTCACAATGTCTTTTCCCGACGGTTTGGGTCTCGTTACGAATTTAAAATATTGGGCGCGCACGCCGTTTATGAAAGTTTCCTAACTCGTCCGCGTTTAACAGAGAACATTTTCCCGAACTTATTTTGGCGGAAGTATTATTTTTTTGACACCGGCCCAAACCGGTGTCTATATTAACTAACTATAAATATTACGGCCGCACTAAAGGTTACAATACACTAATTATAATTAAACGCCGTACGGCGGAAAACTGGACAGCTAAAACGACGAAGAATCGATTTCAATTCGTTTTACTATTTCATAATCGTTTTCTGTACGATTGATTTTTAATTTCAATTCGTTTTCTGTCAAATACAAATCGTAAAAACGATAAAACGAACCTTATCTGTTGCCCTGCAATACTATAAGAAGAAATAAAACATCATTTATTTAATGACAAATCAATGAAATTTTTCAAGAATAATTTGTGTAGCAAACTGATTCAAAATAAACATGTATATAAGATTCTAATGCCTAAAGTGTTAAAGTATACACAATATGTCTGGCTTTACAAGCTTAAACATGTACACAGGTTTTATAATACAAAAACAGTATTAATATATGTGTCGTGTTCTGAGAAAACTGGGCATAATGCTTGTGCATAAATTGTCATCCCTGATTAGCCTGTGAAGACTGCACCGGCTTATCTGGGACAATACGCTATGCACATGAATTAAACCTGGTTTTTCCGGAGTGGAGCATAAATTGTAAAAATGACTGCACTTTCACAGAACTCACCATTAACACCAACCATGATAGCCCATACAGAGGCATTCATGGGAAAGACACACTATTGAAAGATATGGTAAAATCACATTTGACATATTTTAACAGAGGTAATTCAGCCATTATAAAGAAACTTATATGTGTCGTGTTCTGAGAAAACTGGGCATAATGCATGTGCGTAAAGTGTCGTCCCAGATTAGCCTGTGCAGTCCGCACAGGCTAATCAGGGACGGCACTTTTCGCCTTAACTGGGTTTTCGCTCAGAAGAGACATCATTTAAATGAAAAAATCCATTAAAAGCGGAATTTGTCGTCCCTGATTAGCCTGTGCAGACTGCACAGGCTAATCTAGGATGACAGTTTACGCACAAGCATTATGACCAGTTTTCTCAGAACACGACACACATAACAAAACACTTGGTTTAACCAAAATCATAATGTCTCTGTGCACTTATAAAACCACACTATAGCATTCAAGTAAAACAGTATTGATAAAGCAGAAATAACAAGGTCACACCTTTGTTAATGTTATAAACTGTCAATCATACAAAATATTAATGGAAGTTGAACAATGCAAAAAGCATATGCCAAAAATTACAACAGTCTTAAGCATTCGTAAAGCACTTTCATCCTGGTCTACAATCGTCAACAAGAACAAATTGTTTCACACACAAATCAATAAGGACAGCTTCATTCTTCAAAACAATATACCGGTACTGTTTTTGAAAAATCACACACACAAACTCAAAACAGAAGTTCAATAACCAAAGTGCCAAGGGTCGAAATTGTGTCGTCATCTGAGAAAACTGGGCATAATGAAGTCGGCACAGGCTAATCAGGGACGACACTTTCTGCTTTTATGACACTTTTGTTTAAATGAAGTCTCTTCTTAGCTAAAAATCCAATTCAGGTGGAAAGTGTCGTCCCTGATTAGCCTGTGCAGACTGCACAGGCTAATCTTGGACGACAATTTAAGCACATGCATTATGCACAGTTTTCTCAGAACACGACTCAATTCAGAAGATTTCTTTCAATCCTTTCTAACACAATTCAAATTACTGACCAAACTGTATATAATAATATAATACTTATATAATTTAACCACCACATGCCAAAATGGGTCTTATGCCATGAGTGGCCAATGTAGCTACAGACCAGTCTGCCCATTAGCACAGTCTGGTCAGGAGCTGCTATGGCCACTTTGAAGTCACGCAACAATGTGTGGTTTCATTAGCAGACAGGGCAGCTCCTGAGCAGTCTGTGAGCAAATGCTACGCTGGCCACATTTGGCATAAGACCCATTTTCGCATGACACAGGTCATTTATATTCACTAAGAACAATTAAATAAGTTATGCTGCCCTATAATATTATGCAGTTGTTGTGTGCATCGACATAAACAAACTGTAACACATTATTCAACAGAACAATACACATGCTACTGTGAACTTCCCTTACCATACCAGTACAATACATTTTTAATTCTGCATATCAAGACATACACAAAGTATTCTAACACTAATCCCAGAAGCTGCATTACACATTAATTTAAAGCTGTATTCAAAAAAGCAGTAAAAATAATTGCAAAACATTTCAAACATAAAATACTGGTGTATAAACAACAACACTGTAGATAATTGAGTCGCGTTCTGAGAAAACTGGGCATAATGCTTGTGCGTAAATTGTCATCCCAGATTATGCCCAGTTTTCTCAGAGCACAACACATATTGCTAATGTTAATTGAAACAACTAAAATAATGCAACAATTATCTGGAAAGGTCAGACAATATATGGAAACTTTGGTCAGTACTGGATTTAGTAATAGAACTTCCATTGGGAAACTGTGGACAACATTTTGTTTTCAAAATTGAATGATATCTCGGGCAGTTTTGATAGGTTTATCCCATGATGCACTGTTAGAAAAGAAATTAAACAAAAAGTGTTTCCCCAAAACAAAACTCTTCTACAGTAAGAAACACTCAGTACAAAAAAAACTTAAAATTGTTACAGAAACTGATCCACAAACAAAGTTACTCGACGTCCAAACTTGCACAGATTTTCACTTCAGCTAGGGTAAAAATTTGACAGAATTTGAAATTAAACTAACAGAAAAATTGCAAACAGCATTTTTTTTCAATGGATAAATCATAGAACATTAGAGATTTCGATGCACCTGGTGGTAGCATCCGTTTCACAATCAGTCACAACCAGAAGACAACACTTGCACAGTTTACGCTGCAGATGCTCGCAGTGAATGATGGTGAAGATAAATAAATCGCGATGACGGCAGGTACACTACTGGATCAATAAACGCTCACATGATAGCAGTTACTCAAGAGCTAATAGCTCTATATCAAAGATCAGGGTTGTCTCCGGTGGTATAGTGGAAAATGTTAAGGAAAAAGTGTTTTATAACTACTGGTATGTTTGGTAATTTTACTGAACTATTAAGACCTAAGACATCATTCATTATCTGTGACAGTTGAAGGAAACTATTTTTTTTTCTCAAATAGATGAGGATAACTACCTGAAAAATAACTATAACAAAAAACAAGTCCACAAAAGCAGGTTTTACTGTTTAATTTATTGATTTACTTAAATTTTAACAATTGTCCAATCCCTATCAATGTCAGCATGTAAGCTAACTACACACAATATTTCAGCACAATGTCTCAATCAAAACTTAACTTATTTAGTGAAACAATTTTTCACATTTTTGTAAAATTGATCTTGATCCTTTACCTTGATCAATTTTCATTTTGAATTCTCTCAATCATTATTTGCTATGAAATAGCATTAAGATAAGCATCTTATGTTTCCTCACTACTCAAGCATAATAGTAAATTATTAACTAAAAACTAGCAAAATATGCGCACCTTTTGTTTCCTTACAACTCAGAAATAAAAATTAATCATTTTAATAAGTCAAAGTAGCAAATTATGTGACAAACTGTGTATAGCTCAGCTCCGATACCAACATCTTCTGCTAGAAACATCACATACACTGCACTATATACCAGACACCAACATCTTCTGCTAGAAACATCACATACACTGCACTATATACCAGACACCAACATCTTCTGCTAGAAACATCACATACACTGCACTATATACCTACATCACATACACTGCACTATATAGCTACATCACATACACTGCACTATATACCTACAATTCTAGCACATCTACAAAGGATATACTCCTGGGAATCCCCGTTTCCCGTAGGCGTAGTCAGGTGGGCATGTCAACTTCACACGCTGTCCAATACACATCTGAAACAATCAAGAAACTTACAAGATACCCCTTTTTTCTCTTTAGATATTGAATTTATATATTTATACTGTTCAGGCCTTTTCCTGGCCCTTTTGGGAAAAAAAGCAATTTCCAGATTGGGAATATTTTCATGCAAAAAGTCCACTGAATTGGGAATAAACTGATTTAATATAAGTCTTTACAATAATTCAAATTGTAACAACAACCTCATATAAACTATAGTTATAAACTTTCTAAGATGTAATTGAAATATAACAAGAGATGTGTTTGTCAGAAACACAATGCCCCCTACTGCGCCATTTTTGTGTGTTTTTTTTCGAAACCTAAACGCAAAGTGTGACGGAATTTCAGAAGGACAGACAGACAGACGGACGGACAGTGCGATCACTATATGTCCACCTTCGGGGGCATAAAAAAAGAGATATAATAATCATTCATTTTTTTGGTGGGGGGGATTTTTTTCAAATTGGGATTTTTTTTCTATTAGGCTTTGAGAATCCTGAATGGGTTTGTTTATCCCGTAGATTCATCAGGAAAAGGCCTGCTGTTTAACACAAAGTGTGTGCAAATCTATTGAAATGTTGAATGCAATCGAAAACATTGCTTAAAACTCTTAAAAACATGTGTTGCACAAAGGAATTCTTTGTATACATGTATAGCAAATAAGTTGAAAATATCACGAGACTGGTCCAGCTTTCCACCCTGCCGATATTCATGTGCAACCTGTACATTTTATGATCCTAGATTTTTCCCAAAGACTTCAGTAGTTTAGAACACCAATATTTTTTTCAAAACATCTGGAAAGACCAGGATGTGTGCATGAGTTACTGTGTACTCATAGCTGTTTTTCAAGCACATTTTTTGACATAGCCTCTTCTTTTTAAGTTTAGCCACTTTGGTTACAGACCATGTATCTTTAGATGATCAACATACTTTAATAAATGTGCCTACTTCAGTGAAAACATAATTATGATGAGAATTTTAACTGATTTTATGAAAAAACAAGAGATGTGTTTGTCAGAAACACAATGCGCCGCTATTATTTTTTATATAAAAGTTTACCTTTGACCTTGAAGGATGACCATGACCGTGACCTTTCACCACTCCAAATGTACAGCTCCATGAGATACACATGAATTCCAAATATCAAGTCGCTATCTTCAATATTGCAAAATTTGTGACCAATGTTAAAGTTTTCGGACAGACTGACAGACAGTTCAACTGCTATATGCCACCTTACGCATACAAAGCCATATCAAATAATATTACTTTTGAACAGTTTACATCTATGTCTTGAGAATGTTAACTGAGTTTATGAAAACTAGAACACTGCGAGTTGGATGTGTTGCCTGATGGTAAATGGGTTAACCAAGAAATTGGCCCATTTCAATAAGTCTAAGTCCAAAATAAGGTCAAGGTCAAAATGAGGTTGGGTGAAGCTGGTGTGTGCAGGGTGATGAGAGACAACATCCATGCAAGTATCAAAGCTCTGTAGCAAGCGGTATTGATGTCAGACGAAACAGTCAAAAAGGGTTAACCAAGATGTTCGTACGGACAGACAGGACAAACGCTATATGCCTCCCACATCGTAGAAGCCGGGGGCATAAAAAAATCTATCAAAAGAATTTAATGTTTAAAGTAAAGCACAAGACATAGTAGTTATGAACCTTTTTTGGGTCGCTGTCGCAGATTTCAAAATCTTACCGCGGACCCTATGTTCAATGTCAAGGTCACAGGGGTCAAAACTTTTATGCGAATGGAAAGGTGTTGTCGAGATACACATGCATACCAATTATGAAAGCAATATCTGAAGGGACACAGTAATTATGAGCCTTTTTCGATGCATGGTCGCAGATTTCGAAACCTGAATACGGACCTTAAGTTCAAGGTCAAGGTCACAGGGATAAAAAATTGTATGCGCATGCAAAGGTGTTGTCCAGGTACACATGGCAACCAAATGTGAAGGCAATATCTGAAGGGCCACAGTAGGTATGAGCCTTTTCGAATCGCGGTCGCAGATTTTGAAACCTGAACGCTGACCTCAAGTTCAAGGTCAAGGTCACAGGGGTAAAAAATTGTATGGGCATGCAAAGCTGTTGTCCAGATACACATGCATGCCACATATGAAAACAATATCTGAATGGAAACAGTAGTTATGAGCCTTTTTCGAATCGGGGTCGCAGATTTGGAAACCTGAACGCTGACCTCAAGTTCAAGGTCAAGGTCAAAGGGGTAAAAAATTGTATGCCGATGGAAAGGTGTTGTCCAGATACACATGCATACCAAATATGAAAGCAATATCTGAAGAGACACAGAAGTTAAGATCCTTTTTCGAATCGCGGTCACAGATTTCGAAACCTGAACGCTGACCTCAAGTTCAAGGTGAAGGTCACAGGGGTAAAAAAATGTATGCGCATGGAAAGGTGTTGTCCAAATACACATGCATACCAAATATGAAAGCAATATCTGAAGGGACACAGTAGTTATGAGAATTTTTCGAATCACAGTCGCAGATTTCGAAACCTGAACGCCGACCTCAAGTTCAAGGTCAAGGGGTAAACAAATTGTATGCGCATGGAACGGTGTTGTCCAGGTACACATGTATAACAAATATGAAAGCAAAATCTGAAGGGACACGGAAGTAATGAGCCTTTTTCGAAAAGTGTGAAGCCGATGCCGCGGACGCCGCCGACAAAGTAACACCTATATGTCCCCTGACCATGGTCAAGCGACACAAAAAGCGATATTGATTAATTTAACTTTAAAAAAGTGAGCAGCTATAAAATGTGACGCCATTTGAAAAGCAAGATTATGTATTGAATTTTGTTTTATCTGTGATGTTAAGTAAAAAATTCTGGGAGTTGAATGTGTCACCTGAAGACAGATAACTCAACTATGACAAGGGCAATTATTCAGAAAACTGAAAGCCATTCTTTTATGCCTTCTTACACTTTCCATAAGATCAACAATGATTCGAACATAAAAACCTTCATGCTGCCTTTAAAATGACACAAACACTAGCAATACTTACTTTAGGTAAATAATCTTCCCAGCCTGAAATACAATGAAATATATGTGTATAATATTATATCTTATTGAAAATAAGGCAAAATTGCATGGAGAAAAATCTAGAAGTTTTAGTATCCTATATGTTATTTGAAAATTGGCATGTAGGTACCTGAAAAAATAAGGGAAAATGGATTACTAAATGAAACAAGGGCTGTTTGTAAAACATGCATGCCCCCCATATGGGCTGTCAGTTGTAGTGGCAGCCATTGTGTGAATATGTTTTATGTCACTGTGAACTTGACCTTTGACCTAGTGACTTGAAAATCAATAGGGGTCATCTGCCAGTCATGATCAATGTACCTATGAAGTTTCATGATCATAGAACTGAGTATTCTTGATTTATCATCAGGAAACCATTAAACAGTTTTGAGTCACTATGACCTTAACCTTTGACCTAGTGACCTGAAAATCAATAGGGGTCATCTGCAAGTCATTATTAATGTACCTATGAAGTTTCATAGTCCTAGGCGTAAGCATTCTTGAGTTATCATCCTGAAACCATTTTATTGTTTCGAGTAACTGTGACCTTAAAATCAATAGGGGTCATCTGCCAGTCCTGATCAATGTTCCTATGAAGTTTCATGATTCTAGGTGTAAGCATTGTTGAGGTATCATCTGGAAACCATTTAACTGTTTCGAGTCACTGTGACCTTGACCTTTGACTTTTTTAGTGATCTGAAAATCAATAGGGGTCATCTGCCAGTCATGATCAATGTACCTATGAAGTGTCATGATCCTAGGCTAAGTATTCTTGAGTTATCATCTGGAAACTATTTTTCTATTTTGAGTCACTGTAACCTTGACCTTTGACCTAGTGACCTGAAAATCGATAGGGGTCATCTGTGAGTCATGATCAATGTACCTATGAAGTTTCATGATGCTAGGCGTAAGCTTTCTTGAATCATCATCCGGAAACCATTTTACTGTGTCGAGTCACTGTGACCTTGACCTTTGACCTCAGCGATTTTTTTACTTCTTTGTAAAGTACCGGAAAACGGCACTTTCCCAATCTCGGAAAATAACAAATTTCCCAAATGAAAAAAGAAAACAAAAAAATCAAATACACCAATTTCCCAATTTGAAGATTTCACGACGCGAATTTTCCCATTTTCAGGGTTTTCACGACTCAATTTTTCCCAATTTTGAGGTTTTCGCAACTCAATTTTTCCCAATAGGACTGAAATGGGTACTTTTCCCTATTGGGCAAAAAAAATCGCTGGACCTAGTGACCTGAACATCAATAGGGGTCATCTGCCAGTCATGATCAATGTACCTATGAAGTTTCATGATTCTACGCGTAAGCCTTCTTGAGTTATCATCCGGAAACCATTTTACTGTGTCGAGTCATTGTGACCTTGACCTTTGACCTAGTGACCTGAGCATTAATAGGGGTCATTTGCCAGTCATGATCAATATACCTTTGAAGTTTCATGATCCTAGGCAAAAGCTTTCTTGAATTATCATCCGAAAACCATTTTTCTGTGTTGAGTCACCGTGACCTTGACTTTTGACCTAGTGACCTCAACATCAATAGGGGTCATCTGCTAGTCATGATCAATATACCTATGAAGTTTCATGATCCTAGGTGTAAGCGTTCTTGAGTTATCATCCGGAAACCATTTTATTGTTTAGAGTCACTGTGACCTTGACCTTTGACTTAGTGACCTGAAAATCAATAGGGGTCAATTGCCAGTCATGAGCAATGTACCTATGAAGTTTCATGATCCTAGGCGTAAGCGTTCTTGAGTTATCATCCTGAAACCATTTTACTGTTTCGAGTAACTGTGACCTTTACCTTTGACCTGGTGACCTGAAAATCAATAGGTGTCATCTGCCAGTCATGATTAATGTTCATATAAAGTTTCATGATTCTAGGTGTAAGCATTGTTGAGTTATCATCTGGAAACCATTGACTGTTTCGGGTCACTGTGATCTTGACCTTTGACTTTTTTAGTGATCTGAAAATCAATAGGGGTCATCTGCCAGTCATGATCAATGTACCCATGAAGTGTCATGATCATAGGCGTAAGCATTCTTGAGTTATCATCCAGAAATCATTTTACTGTTGTGAGTCACCGTGACCTTGACCTTTGACCTAGTGACCTGAAAACAAAAGGGGTCATCTGCGAGTCATGATCAATGAACCTATGTAGTTTCCTGATCCTAGGCGTAAGCTTTCTTAAATTATCATCCGGAAACCATTTTGCTGTGTCGAGTCACCGTGACCTTGACCTTTGACCTACTGACCTGAACATCAATAGGGGTCATCTGCCAGTCATGATCAATTTACCTATGAAGTTTCATGATTCTACGCGTAAGCCTTCTTGAGTTATCATCCGGAAACCATTTTACTGTGTCGAGTGACAGTGACCTTGACCTTTGACCTAGTGACCTGAAAAATCAATAGGGGTCATCTCAAGTCATGATCAATGTACCTATGAAGTTTCATGATCCTAGGCGTAAGCGCTCTTGAGTTATCATCTGGTAACAATTTTACCATTTCTAGTCACTGTGACCTTGACCTTTGACCTAGTGACCTCAAAATAAATAGGGGTCATCTGCCAGTTATGATCAATGTACCTATGAAGTTTCATGATCCTAGGCCTAAGCGTTCTTGAGTTATCATACGGAAACCATCCGATGGATGGACGGACATACCGACCGACCTATCGACATGTGCAAAACAACATACCCCCTCTTCTTCGAAGGGGGGCATAAATATGCACTGGTAATTCACTTTAAACTTCATGTTAAACACATAATTTGGCTTAAATGTGTAAAAAGTATGTCTATTGTTCAGTATATACCAGTATAAGAACACAAAAATACTGTTCCCGTGGTTTTCATAATGATACAGCAGATTTTGTTAAAAGAAACTGTCAAGTGTTAAGACAAACAACTAACCTTTTATAACTTGATTTTTTCCTAAAGCAAATTTGAAAGGTTGATTTCTCTCCCTTGAACAGTCAAACACTTTGCCATCTGGAAGGGTACCTGAAATGAAACATGCACACTTAAAACAGATCAATTGAGAAGTCCCAATAGAAAATATTAATAATTCAGCCTTTCTGTTCGACCAAGGTTGTTTGTCCAAGGTTTTAAGGTAAATTGGTTGGATTCTGCAGCCATATAGGCAATACGGTAATATACAAATCAATTTACAAACCCATTCATGTCAAGTCAATCATTGATTGACCAATACAATAATTCTGAAACAAGTAAATACTGAAAATAATTTGAGCTAGTCACACTAGTGATGGATACCGGCTGCTGCTGCATGTCGTAATATGAAGAAAGTTTTTTAATCATGTTATAGAAATTCCAAATTGAAATAAAAATGTCTCCGAAGGACATGGATGTGCATGCTATATGAGTCAGCTGTAACTTGACCTTTACGCAAGCAACATGGTTTTTAGCCCTTTGAACGCTGGAACCGGATTTTGAAGGCCTTTGCAAACAGTTTGGATCCAGATGAGACGCCACAGAACGTGGCATCTCATCAGGATCCAAACTGTTTGCTATTCTGATAGTATTATTTGAAAAAAATCGAAGAAAATGCTAATTTTAGAAATTCAGCAGACAACAATTTAGCAGACGACAAATTTCCCAGCATGCAAAGGGTTAATACAACACATTGTCTTGATATGAGCATCATTTGCACCAATTTATTTTGAAATCACAGAGTCATGGACTTGACAAGAACACGTTCTTTCACTATATCCATATGAAAAATAAGAAAACAACTTTTAAGGTCTATCGTCTAGGAGATCGACCTTGATAAACCAACATGGATTTTCACACGACCCATTATTATTATTATGATTATTTGTGGCATTTTATTTCGAAATCCCAAAATACATGACAAAGTTATTGACTGGACAGGAACATGTACTTTCACTGTAGCCATATAAGGAATATGCCCAAACTCCAAGTGTCCACTGTGACGTTGACCTTTAAACTAGCAACATTATTATAGCACACACCATTTTGTTTTGATATGCTGATCATTTGTTACAATTTATTTTCAAATCTCATCATGCACAACAATTTTATGGGTTGGATACAAACATGTACCGTATTTTACCATGTATACCGCGCACCCATGTATATTGCGCACCCAATTTTTAAAAGCCAAAATGGCGAAAAAATAATAATTTAAGACCAAAAAACTGGCAAAAAGACCGAAAATGGCTGCCATTTTACTATTGCGCAATCAATAATCCGGGTAATTGAAAAGTTTAATTTTGTATTCAACAATAGGAAGCGTCATTATGATACGGAGCATGGGTTGCATAGCACTATATTTTTCTTACATATTTGTAATTTTCCAACAACAAATTAACAGTCCTCGTGCATTTCATGTAAAAACATGGGAAAATATGAAATCATGTACATCATGTAATTCTTCCTCGTGGGAAACTTTGAGGTAAAAAACTGCGCAGTATACATGGTAAAATACGGTTCTTTCAATTTATCCATAAAAGCAATACAATTATAACTTTTAGTGTCCACTGTGACCTTGACACGAAAGACATATTTGTTGAAAGCGACACATCGTGACATAGTCTTGNTATACAAATCAATTTACAAACCCATTCATGTCAAGTCAATCTTTTATTGACCAATACAATAATTCTGAAACAAGTAAACACTGAAAATAATTTGAGCTAGTCACACTAGTGATGGAAACCGGCTTCTGCTTCATGTCGTTATATGAAGAAAGTTTTTTAATCATGTTATAGAAATTCCAAATTGAAATAAAAATGTCTCCAAAGGACATGGATGTGCATGCTATATGAGTCAGCTGTAACTTGACCTTTACGCAAGCAACATGGTTTTAACCCTTTGAGTGCTGGAACCGGATTTTGAAGGCCTTTGCAAACAGTTTAGATCCAGATGAGACGCCACAGAACGTGGCGTCTCATCAGGATCCAAACTGTTTGCTATTCTGATAGTGGTCTTAGAAAAAAAATCGAATAAATGCTAATTTTAGAAATTCAGCAGACGACATTTTAGCAGAGGACAAATTTCCCAGCATGCACAGGGTTAAGTACAACACATTGTCTTGATATGAGCATCATTTGCACCAATTTATTTTGAAATCACAGAGTCATGGACTGGACAAGAACATGTTCTTTCACTATATCCATATGAAAAATAAGATTATTTTTTTTAAGGTCTACCGTCTAGGAGATTGACCTTGATTAACCAACATGAATTTTCACACAACGCATTATTATTTTTATGATTATTAGTGGCATTTTACTTCGAAATCCCAAAATACATGACAAAGTTATTGACTGGACAGGAACATGTACTTTCACTGTAGCCATATAAGGAATATGCCCGAACTCCAAGTGTCCACTGTGATGTTGACCTTAAAACTAGCGACATTATTATAGCACACACCATTTTGTTTTGATATGCTGATCATTTATTACAATTTATTTTCGAATCTCATCATGCATAACAATTTTATGGGTTGGATACAAACATGTACTTTGAATGTATCCATAAAAGCAATACAATTATAAACTTCCAAGTGTCCACTGTGACCTTGACACGAGAGACATATTTGTTGAAAGCGACACATCGTGACATAGTCTTGATATGATTATTTTTGCCAATTAATTTTGAAATCTTATTAAGCACGACAAAGTTATAAACCAAACAAGAAATGTCCCACCCAAGCACGCAATGAAACATAACTTAACCCACACTGACAGTGGTAACGCTTTTTGCGCTTCCGCCATTATTATGGCGAGGCCATAAAAAGGGGGATAACTTTAGCAATAAGGTACAATACATGCACGTTTGAATATTGTAGTTGTACATTGAAAAATGTCAGAATAAATGTACCTTGTCGGACCAATTTGTGTCTTCAAACTGCTGTCCATGGTGAATAGAGTATAAGCACTTCAACTTTGTTGCGGGGAGTATAAAGATGTAACATGGTGTTTCACAGAAATTTGTAGAGAATACTGTGTGCCCAGTAAAGCAACAATTGATGGACTCGCTCAGGGAAAACGAGGCTTCATGATGCATGTGAATAAAGTGTCGTCCCACTTAGCCTGTGCAGTCCACTTGTATGGAATTTTGGGTTTATATGAAGTTTGTTCAAAAGGAAAATCTAGTTTCTGTTTTAATGGAATTTTTGTTTAAAGAAAGTCTCTTCTAAACGAAAATACAATCTAGGCGGAAAATGCAGTCCCTGATTTGCCTTTTGTGGACTGCACAGGCTAATCTGGGACAACACTTTAAGCACATGCATTGAGCCCCGTTTTGTCATAGCAAGACTCAATTATAACTACAATTCTACAGCCCTCTCCAGCACTCCAAGTACTTGGCTTACCTGTGTAATGCACAACCACAGTCTGCCCACCTTTTGGAAATGTTTGGCCTGAAATACAGAAATATATCAATGAA
The DNA here is from genome assembly GCA_007657795.1 of Dreissena rostriformis. Taxonomy (NCBI): domain Eukaryota; kingdom Metazoa; phylum Mollusca; class Bivalvia; order Myida; family Dreissenidae; genus Dreissena; species Dreissena rostriformis. Next base: position 65,859 of record VMBQ01001476.1, read on the forward strand.
AAATCTGCTGGGCCTGTCAGACACTTTGTCTGATAAAGTTTCAATATTGTCAATTACAAGGTAAATCTGTCAAACAAACAAATGTCACGCATTCTTCCTAACAGTGAAATTTTCAAATTTCTTATCAGAAATTGTGTCTGACAACATTCAAATGTATTTCAGATATTGTAATTTTGTATGAGATTTGTCTGATAAGTTTCTGCCGAGACTGCTTTTAGCATCTTATAACTAATTTACATAAAAATGAGTTTGCTTGGTCACAGGACATAGACAAATACCCGTGTTCAGTACTAACAAAATTTACTTACATGTATTGCTACAATATGGTCGTGTTGTATAACCTTGTTTACCAGTATTGACCATGTTAAGAGGATGCCATTTTACAAATTGAGTTTAAATGGAAAATGAATTTATATGAACAGTTAGTTCGGTCTAATTAAACATGTATACAATATTAATATAAAAATTGAAAACTTTATTAATTGCCGAATGACAGATTTCTATATCAATGCGAAAAAATGCAGACGTCGACAAAACAAACTAAACAGCTACAGGACAGTTACCACCAGCTGTCCAGACTAGACCCGGTAGTTCAAACCTATTTATTTTAGCTTGATTGCATCGAAAGCCTTAGGCTTATAGAAACGCTCTCGAGTCCATTTCCTGGGACTAGAACCAGTACTTGGTGTCTTTGGGGGAGATCTAAGGAATTCTCCCAGTGGGGTTCGAACCCATGACCTCTCGATCGCTAGGCGGACACCATATCAACTACGCCACGGCGACCTAGACCAGTTGATCATCTACCGACAGCTAAGATGTCACTATAGACTAAACCACCGCATGCACCTTGTGCCGACTCCAAAGGTGCGAATTAACGGCTTAAAACATTCTTCAGGAATTCAGTGAAAAAAGATGCATGCATGAGAAGTTGAAGACCAACTTCGGGGAACAAGTGAAGTGATGATGAGAAGAAATGCAGTGAAATTGACATTTGACTGTTGTTGATCATTCACAAAACGCAAAGATAGCATCATTAGCCGTGATTAAGAAGTCTCTCTTTTGTATGACACAATTTTGCATAAAATGACTGGCTTTCAAATATGGTTTGACATTCAACCTGCAAATCATGCATTAGCATTATCATTTTGCACAGTCTGCAAGTGCAAATTATAATGGTTTATGACTCAACACAAAACATGGACAATTAAATCAAATACGAACTCTCATAATATGCTTATTGCAAAATAATGTCAACAAATAGTTTTACCATCGCCTTTCTTGATTTCTTCAAATATACAACCCATATTAGCTCAGAAATTGGTAGATTCTTCGATGTATTTCTAAAGATTTGTGTATTTTTCGTGTTTGGGTTCCAGCTTCGCTGTTCCACTTCAATGTTCGCGCAGACCAATGGAACCAATCAAACTGGTGAATGCGCATGCGCCTTAATATTGCGCGAAGTTCAAGGCCACTAAGAGGTAGAGATGCTGACTTGCAAATTAGATTTATATCTTCCAATTAATAAACATTCATGTATTAACCGCCAATTTCATCAACACAAAATACAATTCAGAATAGAATTGTATTGACAGCTTGACCATAATCTTAACATAGTGAAGCATATTCTATATTGCAATACGTTTTCGCGATAATAAATAACCGGTTATTATGTTGTTGTTTTGTGTGCGGTTTCATATAAATATTGTTATATTAATGTAAGGAACATTAAAAATATCGGTACGAGTAATTACGGTTTAAATGCAATCGAGCTAAAATAAATAGGTTTAAACTAAACTCCAGCAAAATGTAAATAGTAAAAATTACTTTTTGTTGTTCTGTTGGTTTGTTTCTTAAAATAATTATTACATTTTCAATTTCAGATAATAGTCCAGACAACTCATTGCATACCAGTATGTCTATACTTTAAAGATGGATGAAGGTGGCATTGAAGCAACCCAGGCCTTGCCTTTTGATGATTATGATGAAGATGAGACAGATGATGAGGCCCCTGATAGACCTGTAAGTTGTC
>VMBQ01001476.1:68615-94777 GCA_007657795.1 Dreissena rostriformis
GTCCGTCCGTCCGTCCGTGTGTGCGTCCGTTAGACTTTTGTTTGTTTACGCGATAAACTCCACAGTTTTCATCCGATTCTTTTTAAACTTGTTCAGTGTCTTTATATTAATGAGGACTCGAACCCTATTGAAAATGGGTTACATTAGACCGTCCGTCCGTGCGTGTGTAGACTTTTTCTTGTTTACGCCATAAACTCCACAGTTTTTATCCGATTCTTTTAAAACTTGTACAGTGTCTTTATATTCATGAGGACTCGAACCCTATTGAAAATGGGTTACATTAGACCGTCCGTCCGTCCGTGCGTGCGTTAGACTTTTTCTTCTTTGCGCGATAAACTCCACAGTTTTCATCCGATTCTTTTCAAACTTGTTCAGTGTCTTTATATTAATAAGGACTCAAACCCTATTGAAAATGGGTTACATCAGAGTAAAAAGTCCAGAATTATCGCCCCTTGAATTTGTATTGGTCCGAGGCATTTAAGTAGGTTGTTTAATTGGTTGCAATTATAAATTTAAAATTAAATAAAATATAAGCCATCTGATAATTCATTTGGCAAGGATGAAAGGATTTGTGTTTTCAGTATTCCCTTGCATGATGACTTTCCATTCCATTGACATTCCAGCCAGTAGAGCGATTCAGGCCCTCATGGGCCTCTTGTTTATTACTCTCTGTATGCTGCGTCACTATTAGGACAAGGTGGACATACACATACTTTTAGGCTGTTCCGCTTCAATAATTTTAAAGGCAGTTGTTGCCTTTTGATTAATATTATTACATTATCATACATTAACAAAGCTCATCATCAAAGAGCATATTCTTGTATTTATTGATCTGTTGTACATGCATGTTGCTTTATTACAGACAGCCTATCTGAATGTGCCTCTACAGAAAGGATTTCATGGAAAGCAGTTCCCGCTATTTGAAGGTAACACTGTTGATGAAAATCCGGGTAGTGGTATCATATGCCTTATTTGTACAATGCGAATGATTTTACTGGCAGCTGTAATTGTCCTGACCATGGAAAAGAGCAAATCCATGGTGTAAAAATGATTTATAAGTTGGAAGTTTATCAATTTATACTTCAACATTTGAAGAAAACATGTTTGAATTTAAATTGAACATACAAATTGAATAAAAACCTTGTTTATGGAAAAATTACTGTTGATTGCAGAAACGTATATTTTTGCTGTTAAATTATCAATGGACATTGGAAAAGTTAATAATTGTAATATTTCAAACTCCACACACCTATGCGTACTGTGCTTTTCTTATTATGTAAAGATTACCACAGAAAGGCAGATTGTGATAAATATAAAACAGGATGGTTTTAAATGCTTCTTAAATGTTTTTGTTGTTGTTGATCATTAACTTAATAAATTCAAAAATCATTTGGAATGCACATATTTTTGCAATTAAAATTAGTCTTGCTTTGAATACATGTGAAATGTAGTACTGATTTGTAATACAGACACATGCTGAACACTTTTGTTAGTTTAAGAATGATTTGCATTCACCATGGTCAACATGCTGTCATTGTTGTTGTTTTTCAGGTGACAATATTATTGGAAGAAGTGAAGAATGCAACATATGCATACCACTTAAGGTAGTTAATATATAAATTTAGGAAAAGTACACATTTTAAGATACAAGAGCAAATAAAAGGATGCACTAATTCATGAATAAAACATTTACAGATCAGTTTTGCATGTTATGTAAAGTGATATACATGAAGGTTATTTATTATGTAAATCTAAGATAGGACGATCTTTTTACAAAGGCAAACACAAAAAACAAAAACGACACAAAAGGAAACAAATTACACTTTTATTATGCCCCCCTTTGAAGAAGAGGGGGTATATTTTTTTGCACATGTCGGTCCGTCAGTTGGTCCGTCCACCACATGGTTTCCGGATGATAACTCAAGAACGCTTAGGCCTGGGATAATGAAAGTTCATAGGTACATTGATCATGACTGGCAGATAACCCCTATTGATTTTCAGGTCACTAGGTCAAGGTCACTGTGAACTAGCGCATTTGGGGGGCATGAATGTTTTAAAAACAGCCCTTGTTTCACCAAATCATGTTGATAATGCAGATTATCATCTGATGTCATGTCATTTTATGTTGACATTGTCATTTCTTCAAATTGTCACGATCTTAGTTGGTCAGAGAGTATTATATGAAGCCCAGTCCATGAGAATGATCAAAATATTGCTAATGCCAGTATCATGCAAGAATCGATGACATGCAAGTTTTTAGTTTATTTTTATTCATTGATTAAAAGGAGAGATGCACTGTGACGATAGTCACTTAGCTTCTGAAGGAAATCTTAATTTAAGTTAAAAATTATTATATATTATTTGTTTGATTCAAAACTAAGGAAACAAAAATCAAATTTTCAATTTAAAATCCAAATTTGTCTGTTTACAACACGATAAAGTATTATCCCTTTTACTTGCATAAGGCTTAAATCATGAAATAGCCAGAGACATAAGAATTTTATAAAGTAGTACAATAATTTCCTCGCATCCCTTAAAGAGGCATTGTGACCATGGGTCCTGAACTGGTTGTGTTGCAGGGACTGTCAAGGGAACATGCCTGTATAGAGGTACACGGGATGTCCCACTTCATCTATGACAAGGGCAGTCGTAACCGCACAAAAAGGAATAAGGTAACGTACTAGGGGTGGGATTTCTCCTCCCTAGAGTACCTAGATACTTAACACCCAACCCAATTCAGATGAAACAAAGGGTGTGGGAGTTAAGTGTCTTTTGTTATCGAAGGTGATTCCAAAATCACAACGCTGGTAAATGATTGTGGAATCTGCGTGTAGGTTTTGCCAAGGCTGGTTTTTAATATTAGTGCTGCTTTAATGTAAGCCTCTTGTCTCAGGTCAGGTATTATCCAGATATGTTTATGCTTTGTTATGTCACACTGCACATTTGCTTCATTTGAGGCTTGGAAATAAAAGTATGTGTATGATGTATCAGATAGACATGAGTAGTATTGACCTTGAGGCAAGGACATGCAATCAGTGTATGGTATAGACAACAGCTGTTACTCCTTCTGAGGCTAGGACATATGCAATCAGTGTATGGTATAGACAACAGCTGTTACTCCTTCTGAGGCTAGGACATTCGATATTGGTATATGATAGATTCATCATCTGTACAATTAAGTTGCATTGTATCTAGATGTTAAAGAACAAAAAGAAAGTCTAATTTAGAGTTAAGGTTAATATTTGCATCAATTTGTGGTGGCATCTTAAAATGTATTTATACATCAAAAGCTTAAATGAATTTTTAGCTTAACTTGTACATTTACCCCAAGATAGTGTCTGATTCCAAAAGTCAACATTTTTAATTGTTTGAAATGAATATTGCTTTTTATGCCCCTGGTAGGGGGGATATAGCAGTTGAACTGTCCGTCTGTCTGTCCGTCAGTCTGTGCGTCCGTCCGAAAACTTTAACTTTGGTCATAACTTTTGCAATATTGAAGATAGCAACTTGATATTTGGCATGCATGTGTTTTTCATGAAGCTGCACATTTTGAGTGGTGAAAGGTCAAGGTCATCCTTCAAGGTCAAAAGTAAAAAAATACAATCCAGGGGAAGTAATTAGCTTTTAAAGGGAGATAATTTATAAACCTGCCAAATGATATATTGAAATTTTATATATTATATTATGAAACCATACAACTGAAGCATATAAATCAAAATGAAATTTTATGGTCAAGCCAAGTACACAATGATACTTTTGGGCATACAAGTATCTTAGGTACTTTATGGTTACCTGTGAATCTACAGTTACGGTAGTGGCTTTTAATTATTTGCTACTTAAAATAGAGATTTGTTAGAGGGATGACAATTATTTTCAATGGAAGTAATTCATATAATTATAAATCTCAGATTATATATTTCCTTACCAAGAATTTTAAGTTCTTTTCACAGTTACTATACAGATTTTGTATTTTGTTTATTTATAACTTAAATGATAATTTGTCAAAGGTTTTGTTTAAATGATATAACTATCATTTCTTTCCTGTACCAATTTGTCCTGTACCAATAAGGTCAGCACATAAGGTTGTCGTGAAGACGCAGCGATGACCTGTAAAAAAAGTCTGCATTCACACACACTCGCGTACCAATTTGTCAATGCTACGTTTCATTACTTACCTGTGGACTTATGTCCATAGATACATGATGAACAGTGGCTATGATCTTTTTGATTAAACCACAGGCCTTGGTAGTCTGTCTACGGATTTTATGCCCCTTACCAACTGGGGGGCCCCAGTCTGTGTGTCTGTCCTAAAACTTTAACATTGGCCATAACTTTTGCAATATTGAAGATAGCAACATGATATTTGGCATGTGTATCTCAATGACTCATGGAGCTGCACATTTTGAGTGGTGAAAGGTCAAGGTCATCCTTCAAGTCAAAGATCAAAAAACAAATTCCAAGGGAAGTAATTAGCTTTTAAGGGAGATAATTTCTATACCTGCCAATTGATAAATAGAAATTTTATTTCAGTAGGGGGCATCGTGTTTCTGAAGAACACATCTCTTGTCTTTCATTGTTTCAGCATTTTCTGGCGGCCTCTGTGAGATATGAATTGAAAGACAAAGACCAGCTGATATTTGGAGACGTTGAATGTGAATATAAACTGAACACGGTTGTGAGTTTATCATATGATTATCATTACTGGGCTTACTGGCCGCTATTATTATGTCTGTGTCATTTAAAAAGTATTTTTATGTTTTTATGTTGATAACTGAGATCTTCAATGCACCTGTTTTGTAGCAGAACAACAGCTGTTTCACCCAGAAAATACATAATTAATTATTCCTCCATTATGTCCCATGTTTTGATATATTATTTTGAACAAACATGTCCTAAATGTTGGCATTACAGAGAAAATGAAGACAAAACCTTAAGGTTTTAACGGAATCTCACCATTCATGCACTTTCTAATTACAAACAGCTAAAATGAAAGTAATGACTTTCATTTTAGCTGTTTGTAATTAGAAAATCTGAAAAAAAATTGGGAAATGACATGACATTCCTCAAAATATTTGGGTAGTGTTTGGCTTTCCCCTGAAGTTTTCTTTAAATTAACCTATTGTCATAAATGTTGAATGACATTGCCATTCATCTAAACATTCTTAAGGTTAGAGTCCATAGGAGGTAAATTTTCCCGTCTTATAATCGAAGAAGTACGGTAATCAATATTTTTTATAGTTATAAATGCCAAATTATCATTCATTCTCAAGGAAGCGTCTGATGACCAAGATGAGACTGGTTCCGAGGACCAATTCCAGACTGCTCCCATTGATCACATAACTGGAGAACCAGTCCAGGCCAGTGACAAGCCTCCAGTGGACACAGTGGAAGACGGATTTGAAAGTGATGCAAGCAGCGACATTCTAGAACCATCCCAGGTCCGATTTGTGTTGGACATTTAATTATGATACCAATAACTAGATGACCGTATCACATCTTAGAAAGCCTTGTTACCACTCTAGAGGCCTCATTCATGATTCAATCTTAATTTAACTTTGTCAGAATGTTATCTTGACAATATCTTGGCCTTGTTCCAATCTGGGTCATATGTGTCCAATAACTATGTCACCAGGTCAAAGTTTGAAAATCTTGTAACCACTCTCTTTAGGAAAGTCGGTCAGAATGTTAATCTTGACAAAATCAAAGCCTTGTTTGAATATGAATCAAGTGTGTTCAACAATAAGGTCCAGCAGGCAAGCGCTTTAGGGTCATCATGGTCCTCTTGTTATTCCCTTATTTTAAATGTGGGGTATAAAGATCCTTCAGTCTCTCAGATTTTTGTGTCATGCGTAATGCAAAAAGCATTGCTGGTACATGAATGAGACTTTATAACCATACTAACCTGCATGTGAGTTTGGGGCCCTTTATATTTTGGTTGAGATCTGTTCAATATATCCAAATGTGGCTCTTTATTGGCAAAAAAATACTTCTTAACTCTGGTCACATGTAACTAAAACTTATTTGTGCTACAGTGATGAAATATCACAAACACATAAACCAGCATGTGAACTTGTGCGGCTGCCTTCAGGTATTCCACTTAAAATTAACATTTGCCTCTCCTCATATAAATGTAAGAATAACAGTTCTACATTTTAGCTATGTCTAATTTGCGTAATATTTTCATTTTCATATTCGGGACATTTGGGGTAGGTAATAGGAAATATTATATTGTAAAACCATTATATTCTAAAGGACACTAATTTTTGTTGATTTAAGTAATTCTATTCAACCACAAAATAAAATGTTGAACAAACGTTTACATCCCAAGGGTTTCATCAGACATTGGATAAAATCCAAAAAATATATGAATTCACTGTATCAGTGATTTGTTTTTGCTTCCAGAGATTTGCCAATGGAACCCAGTCAATGCTGAAATCCATATCAATGCTCGGTGACAAAACTATAGGTACTTCTTCAATTTTGTTGTGTAGAAAGCAATTAAAAGGCCTTCACAGCTTACTTAAACTAAGATGAGAAATATATCATCCTTTTCATCTTTCGCTTATTGTCAATATCTGTCAAAGTATATATTTGCATAATGGGTAAATGAGTATATCAGTTCTAATATGTATTGTCTGCATCTTACCAGTTACAACAGTATGTCATCTGTTTTCAGGCATAATAATGTTAACCCTTTGCATGCTGGGAAATTTGTCGTCTGCTAAAATGTTGTCTGCTAAATTTCTAAAATTAACATTTTCTTTGATTTTTTTTTCAAAGAATACTATCAGAATAGCAAACAGTTTGGATCCTGATGAGACGCCACGTTCTGTGGCGTCTCATCTGGATCCAAACTGTTTGCAAAGGCCTTCAAAATCCGGTTCCAGCGCTCAAAGGGTTAACAACATGATATTTTTCTAAATATAATCTTGTTTCAGGTCAAAATATAACTGTTAAAGAGACTCCTATGCAAAGAAGAACCAAACGTAAGTTTATAATCTTAAATATTTACAAGCTGTATTCTTCAAGAGAAATAATGAAAGCCTAAACAAATTGCAGGTATTTACAAACAACCAAAAGTATGGTTCATAACAAGTTGGGAGACTAGTTCGAAACAAGATATACCATACAAGTCCATTTATGTGTTTTTAACAATAAATCATAAACATTTTATGTCAGGTGTTTTTAAACTTTACTTTTCGGGACTTTTGCCAACTCTGCTAGTAGAATTGCCTTGTCTGAGTGCTGCTTGTATTTTCAGCACTTTTATGTTTACATTACTATGTATGTTTCAGGCTTCATTGAGGACATTGTGTTACCCGAGTCTGGTTCAGAGACAGAGGATGATGAGGAGTCAATATCCAGACCTCCAGCCACCCTCATGGTAGCAGGTACTCTACGTCAAAGTGTCTATGTATGTGTGAAAGAGGGGTTAAATGCATGTGCATAAAGTGTCATCCCAGATTAGCCTGTGCAGTCAGTGACGCTTTCCCCTTTTCTTTTTTTTCGTTTCAGAAGAAGACTCTTCTTGAGGAAAATCCAGTTCAGATGGAAAGTGTCGTCCCTGATAAGCCTGTGCGGACTGCACAGGCTCATCTGGGACGACACTTGACGCCAATGCATCAAACCCCCTTTTCACGAACAAGGCTCATATTATTTCTTTCATATGGAGGTGTCAATATCCAGACCTCTGGTTCCCCTCATTGTTTTGCAGGTACTCTATTTCAAACCTCACCTCACACCCTTCCCAGTACACATAGGTGAAGCAAGTAGTTTCCTATCATTTCATTTCTGTGCGTTGTGTATATGTGTCATGTTCTGAGAAACCTGGGCATAATGCATGTGCGTAAAGTGTCATCCCAGATTAGCCTGTGCAGTCCCCACAGGCTAATCAGGGACAACACTTTCCCCCTAAACTGGATTTTCACTAAGAAGAGACATCATTTAAACGAAAAATTCCATAAGGGCAGAAATTGTCGTCCCTGATTAGCCTGTGCGGACTGCACAGACTAATCTGGGATGACAATTTACGCACATGCATTATGCCCAGTTTTCTCAAAACACGCCACATATGTATTCAACCCATCAGCCACACACACACTAATTACAGCAGGTACTCAGACATTTATTTTATCAGTTTGAGAATCACATCAAATTTTTTTTTTTACCCCACATGGAGCTAATCAGTCAATATACTATGAGTATTTAATTGTTCACCTATTGCACACATTTACAATCATGATTGTAGCAGGTGCCTTGACTTTCAAATTGTTTGTAAAACACTTTGTTAATTACAACCCCTTTCTACACACAGCAGATGTTAGTATTCTACAGTAATTTTAGTTATTTGCACCTATGTTTAACCCATTGAAGATCCTGATGTTAGTAGATGATAATTATGTTGTCAAATACTTGCACCCACCCATTTCACACACATTGATGTTTCAAGTATTACTCTAATGTCATTCCTATTCACCAAATTTGCCTTTTGTGGTTGAAATGTAATCCTGTTAGCCTGTCAGCATAGCAAATAGATCATTTATCTGCTACAGTTTACAGACAAGTACAAGACAAGTCTCTCTTCTGTGTTTTCTGCTCCATATTAAATACCTTTATACCTTTGGTTTAAGTTGTTCATTTGTCAGTTACTGGCATTGGTAAGTGCACTTAGAACTGCTAAACCAGCTTACAATTGAAAAGTGTGAGTTGTTTAAAAGACCGCCATTATATGACTGAAATACTGTTGAAAACAGTCAAAACCCCAACCAAACAAACAATAAACCCTGGTATCTGAATGTGAAAAAGACAACACAATGATAAACATTTTTTGTTATAATGTTCATTTTCTAATCTTTTATATTCTTTGTTGGTTATCCCTCTTGATATGGTGTAAGTAATGGGACAAAATGCATTTAAATTAATTTAACTTACAATTGGTATGTATATGTTCTTTTCATATCTACTCCTCACCCCAACATACAAACCATTGTTGCCAAATGGCTTTTCGCCCACATTACTGTCTATGTGATTTTCACACACCCTCCTGTAAGGGTATCACATTATTTAAGGGTATTGTTTCGTGTTTTGCTAAAAATGTTTACAAAAATACAAAAGGTTAAAACTGTATTTTAAAATTGCTTTCAATTGTGGAGTTTTCCATACATGAATTTTGATTTATATTAAGAAATTCTTTGATAGCTGCTTTAAAAGACTTATGACGTTATTGTGCTGATGTTATTGGATGTAAACATCTGGAAAGAATGTTTACCAATGCTTGAAAAAGGATTAAGTTATACATTTAAAACCTTTCGTTTATTGCATTTTGTTTAAACGTTAACAAATATTTAAACATCAGAATTTAACCACCTCTGGTCCTTAATGGCTCTAACATAACGTAAACAAATATTTAAACATTAGAATTTAACCACCTCTGGTCCTAAATGGCTCTAACATAACGTTAACAAATATTCAAACATCAGAATTTAACCACCTCTGGTCCTAAATGGCTCTAACATAACGTTAACAAATATTTAAACATCAGAATTTAACCACCTCTGGTCCTAAATGGCTCTTACATGACGTTAACAAATATTCAAACATCAGAATTTAACCACCTCTGGTCCTAAATGGCTCTTACATACATAACTGTCTGTGTGATTTACATACACCCACCTTTGTCCCTAAATATGTATATGTGATTTACACACTATCACATCTGACTCTTAATGGTTCTTACCCTCTTTACTGTATATTTGATTTAAAGTTTTAAACACACATGGTTCTTTCCCACATAACTGTCTATGTGATTTACACATAAACACACACACACACACATTTGCTCCTTAATGGCTCTTAACAACATAACTGTGTGATATTCACACACATCTCTGCCCCTATATGGCTGTTACCCACATAACTGCCTTTGTGATTTCAGACAGCCAGGATGATTCAGGGGATGAGAGGTCTGCCCTGCTGGCAGCACCCACCCAAGCCTATGTGTGTGACAGTGATGCCACTACAGGTGGGTGGGGAAGCTTCTTTACTCTTTCAGTTATCAGAACTTGACAAATGGAAGAATGGTTTCTGCTAGGCATAAGAAAAATGGTAAGTTATAAGAAAAATTCTAGTTTTTTACCGAGACATTAATCCACACTACTGTTCGCTCAATGTGCCATGCAGATGTCTCCTTTTTTTTAATTAAAACATTTTATTTCACAAAAAACACTACCAAATAAGATTTTGCTCTGTTGTCATAGGAAATTTTACTTATTTGTCATGCGCTGTTTAACCCACCTACCTGTGAGTGTTAATATGGATCAAAAGTTATTTTTTAAATGAACAAGACCAAATGATCAGCCTTTTAAATGCAAATTATTTTTTATCAAATACCAACTTTTTAATGCTAATTTATAATAAAATGCATTTAACAATCCAATTTTGTCAACTCCTTTATATTTACCTTGTTAGCAATGACAGTTGGCAGCTCTGCTTGAGTTAAATTATAAGAATTGTTGGGAAATGGATGACATGGTCTGATCCAGTACACCAAAGAGAATTAAAACTAAATCTTTATTGTATATTTATATGAAATATAAAAGAGACAGATTAATGTCCGTGAATAGATGATATGGTGTGATCCAGTACACCAAAGAGAATTAAAACTAAATCTTCATTGTATATTTATATGAAATATAAAAGAGACAGATTAATGACCGTTAATAGGCATCAAGCATGTAATAATTAATCCATCCTTTATTATTTAATAAATAAACCCATGTGCATATTTTGACTGTTTCAACTGTTTCATAACCAGAATTTTCCCAGAAAAATGTAATCGTGCATTGTGGGATCCATTAATGTATGTACTGACTAAATGTGATAAACATGTCTGTGCAGGCTGATATTGTAAGTGGGATATATTAATGTATGTACTGACTAAATGTGATAAACATGTCTGTGCAGGCTGATATTGTAAGTGGGATATATTAATGTATGTACTGACTAAATGTGATAAACATGTCTGTGCAGGCTGATATTGTAAGTGGGATATATTAATGTATGTACTGACTAAATGTGATAAACATGTCTGTGCAGGCTGATATTGTAAGTGGGATATATTAATGTATGTACTGACTAAATGTGATAAACATGTCTGTGCAGGCTGATATTGTAAGTGGGATATATTAATGTATGTACTGACTAAATGTGATAAACATGTCTGTGCAGGCTGATATTGTAAGTGGGATATATTAATGTATGTACTGACTAAATGTGATAAACATGTCTGTGCAGGCTGATATTGTAAGTGGGATATATTAATGTATGTACTGACTAAATGTGATAAACATGTCTGTGCAGGCTGATATTGTAAGTGGGATATATTAATGTATGTACTGACTAAATGTGATAAACATGTCTGTGCAGGCTGATATTGTAAGTGGGATATATTAATGTATGTACTGACTAAATGTGATAAACATGTCTGTGCAGGCTGATATTGTAAGTGGGATATATTAATGTATGTACTGACTAAATGTGATAAACATGTCTGTGCAGGCTGATATTGTAAGTGGGATATATTAATGTATGTACTGACTAAATGTGATAAACATGTCTGTGCAGGCTGATATTGTAAGTGGGATATATTAATGTATGTACTGACTAAATGTGATAAACATGTCTGTGCAGGCTGATATTGTAAGTGGGATATATTAATGTATGTACTGACTAAATGTGATAAACATGTCTGTGCAGGCTGATATTGTAAGTGGGATATATTAATGTATGTACTGACTAAATGTGATAAACATGTCTGTGCAGGCTGATATTGTAAGTGGGATATATTAATGTATGTACTGACTAAATGTGATAAACATGTCTGTGCAGGCTGATATTGTAAGTGGGATACATTAATGTATGTACTGACTAAATGTGATAAACATGTCTGTGCAGGCTGATATTGTAAGTGGGATACATTAATGTATGTACTGACTAAATGTGATAAACATGTCTGTGCAGGCTGATATTGTAAGTGGGATATATTAATGTATGTACTGACTAAATGTGATAAACATGTCTGTGCAGGCTGATATTGTAAGTGGGATATATTAATGTATGTACTGACTAAATGTGATAAACATGTCTGTGCAGGCTGATATTGTAAGTGGGATATATTAATGTATGTACTGACTAAATGTGATAAACATGTCTGTGCAGGCTGATATTGTAAGTGGGATATATTAATGTATGTACTGACTAAATGTGATAAACATGTCTGTGCAGGCTGATATTGTAAGTGGGATACATTAATGTATGTACTGACTAAATGTGATAAACATGTCTGTGCAGGCTGATATTGTAAGTGGGATACATTAATGTATGTACTGACTAAATGTGATAAACATGTCTGTGCAGGCTGATATTGTAAGTGGGATATATTAATGTATGTACTGACTAAATGTGATAAACATGTCTGTGCAGGCTGATATTGTAAGTGGGATATATTAATGTATGTACTGACTAAATGTGATAAACATGTCTGTGCAGGCTGATATTGTAAGTGGGATATATTAATGTATGTACTGACTAAATGTGATAAACATGTCTGTGCAGGCTGATATTGTAAGTGGGATATATTAATGTATGTACTGACTAAATGTGATAAACATGTCTGTGCAGGCTGATATTGTAAGTGGGATACATTAATGTATGTACTGACTAAATGTGATAAACATGTCTGTGCAGGCTGATATTGTAAGTGGGATACATTAATGTATGTACTGACTAAATGTGATAAACATGTCTGTGCAGGCTGATATTGTAAGTGGGATATATTAATGTATGTACTGACTAAATGTGATAAACATGTCTGTGCAGGCTGATATTGTAAGTGGGATATATTAATGTATGTACTGACTAAATGTGATAAACATGTCTGTGCAGGCTGATATTGTAAGTGGGATATATTAATGTATGTACTGACTAAATGTGATAAACATGTCTGTGCAGGCTGATATTGTAAGTGGGATATATTAATGTATGTACTGACTAAATGTGATAAACATGTCTGTGCAGGCTGATATTGTAAGTGGGATACATTAATGTATGTACTGACTAAATGTGATAAACATGTCTGTGCAGGCTGATATTGTAAGTGGGATACATTAATGTATGTACTGACTAAATGTGATAAACATGTCTGTGCAGGCTGATATTGTAAGTGGGATATATTAATGTATGTACTGACTAAATGTGATAAACATGTCTGTGCAGGCTGATATTGTAAGTGGGATATATTAATGTATGTACTGACTAAATGTGATAAACATGTCTGTGCAGGCTGATATTGTAAGTGGGATATATTAATGTATGTACTGACTAAATGTGATAAACATGTCTGTGCAGGCTGATATTGTAAGTGGGATATATTAATGTATGTACTGACTAAATGTGATAAACATGTCTGTGCAGGCTGATATTGTAAGTGGGATACATTAATGTATGTACTGACTAAATGTGATAAACATGTCTGTGCAGGCTGATATTGTAAGTGGGATACATTAATGTATGTACTGACTAAATGTGATAAACATGTCTGTGCAGGCTGATATTGTAAGTGGGATATATTAATGTATGTACTGACTAAATGTGATAAACATGTCTGTGCAGGCTGATATTGTAAGTGGGATATATTAATGTATGTACTGACTAAATGTGATAAACATGTCTGTGCAGGCTGATATTGTAAGTGGGATATATTAATGTATGTACTGACTAAATGTGATAAACATGTCTGTGCAGGCTGATATTGTAAGTGGGATATATTAATGTATGTACTGACTAAATGTGATAAACATGTCTGTGCAGGCTGATATTGTAAGTGGGATACATTAATGTATGTACTGACTAAATGTGATAAACATGTCTGTGCAGGCTGATATTGTAAGTGGGATACATTAATGTATGTACTGACTAAATGTGATAAACATGTCTGTGCAGGCTGATATTGTAAGTGGGATATATTAATGTATGTACTGACTAAATGTGATAAACATGTCTGTGCAGGCTGATATTGTAAGTGGGATATATTAATGTATGTACTGACTAAATGTGATAAACATGTCTGTGCAGGCTGATATTGTAAGTGGGATATATTAATGTATGTACTGACTAAATGTGATAAACATGTCTGTGCAGGCTGATATTGTAAGTGGGATATATTAATGTATGTACTGACTAAATGTGATAAACATGTCTGTGCAGGCTGATATTGTAAGTGGGATACATTAATGTATGTACTGACTAAATGTGATAAACATGTCTGTGCAGGCTGATATTGTAAGTGGGATACATTAATGTATGTACTGACTAAATGTGATAAACATGTCTGTGCAGGCTGATATTGTAAGTGGGATATATTAATGTATGTACTGACTAAATGTGATAAACATGTCTGTGCAGGCTGATATTGTAAGTGGGATATATTAATGTATGTACTGACTAAATGTGATAAACATGTCTGTGCAGGCTGATATTGTAAGTGGGATATATTAATGTATGTACTGACTAAATGTGATAAACATGTCTGTGCAGGCTGATATTGTAAGTGGGATATATTAATGTATGTACTGACTAAATGTGATAAACATGTCTGTGCAGGCTGATATTGTAAGTGGGATACATTAATGTATGTACTGACTAAATGTGATAAACATGTCTGTGCAGGCTGATATTGTAAGTGGGATACATTAATGTATGTACTGACTAAATGTGATAAACATGTCTGTGCAGGCTGATATTGTAAGTGGGATATATTAATGTATGTACTGACTAAATGTGATAAACATGTCTGTGCAGGCTGATATTGTAAGTGGGATATATTAATGTATGTACTGACTAAATGTGATAAACATGTCTGTGCAGGCTGATATTGTAAGTGGGATATATTAATGTATGTACTGACTAAATGTGATAAACATGTCTGTGCAGGCTGATATTGTAAGTGGGATATATTAATGTATGTACTGACTAAATGTGATAAACATGTCTGTGCAGGCTGATATTGTAAGTGGGATACATTAATGTATGTACTGACTAAATGTGATAAACATGTCTGTGCAGGCTGATATTGTAAGTGGGATACATTAATGTATGTACTGACTAAATGTGATAAACATGTCTGTGCAGGCTGATATTGTAAGTGGGATATATTAATGTATGTACTGACTAAATGTGATAAACATGTCTGTGCAGGCTGATATTGTAAGTGGGATATATTAATGTATGTACTGACTAAATGTGATAAACATGTCTGTGCAGGCTGATATTGTAAGTGGGATATATTAATGTATGTACTGACTAAATGTGATAAACATGTCTGTGCAGGCTGATATTGTAAGTGGGATATATTAATGTATGTACTGACTAAATGTGATAAACATGTCTGTGCAGGCTGATATTGTAAGTGGGATACATTAATGTATGTACTGACTAAATGTGATAAACATGTCTGTGCAGGCTGATATTGTAAGTGGGATACATTAATGTATGTACTGACTAAATGTGATAAACATGTCTGTGCAGGCTGATATTGTAAGTGGGATATATTAATGTATGTACTGACTAAATGTGATAAACATGTCTGTGCAGGCTGATATTGTAAGTGGGATATATTAATGTATGTACTGACTAAATGTGATAAACATGTCTGTGCAGGCTGATATTGTAAGTGGGATATATTAATGTATGTACTGACTAAATGTGATAAACATGTCTGTGCAGGCTGATATTGTAAGTGGGATATATTAATGTATGTACTGACTAAATGTGATAAACATGTCTGTGCAGGCTGATATTGTAAGTGGGATACATTAATGTATGTACTGACTAAATGTGATAAACATGTCTGTGCAGGCTGATATTGTAAGTGGGATACATTAATGTATGTACTGACTAAATGTGATAAACATGTCTGTGCAGGCTGATATTGTAAGTGGGATATATTAATGTATGTACTGACTAAATGTGATAAACATGTCTGTGCAGGCTGATATTGTAAGTGGGATATATTAATGTATGTACTGACTAAATGTGATAAACATGTCTGTGCAGGCTGATATTGTAAGTGGGATATATTAATGTATGTACTGACTAAATGTGATAAACATGTCTGTGCAGGCTGATATTGTAAGTGGGATATATTAATGTATGTACTGACTAAATGTGATAAACATGTCTGTGCAGGCTGATATTGTAAGTGGGATACATTAATGTATGTACTGACTAAATGTGATAAACATGTCTGTGCAGGCTGATATTGTAAGTGGGATACATTAATGTATGTACTGACTAAATGTGATAAACATGTCTGTGCAGGCTGATATTGTAAGTGGGATATATTAATGTATGTACTGACTAAATGTGATAAACATGTCTGTGCAGGCTGATATTGTAAGTGGGATATATTAATGTATGTACTGACTAAATGTGATAAACATGTCTGTGCAGGCTGATATTGTAAGTGGGATATATTAATGTATGTACTGACTAAATGTGATAAACATGTCTGTGCAGGCTGATATTGTAAGTGGGATATATTAATGTATGTACTGACTAAATGTGATAAACATGTCTGTGCAGGCTGATATTGTAAGTGGGATACATTAATGTATGTACTGACTAAATGTGATAAACATGTCTGTGCAGGCTGATATTGTAAGTGGGATACATTAATGTATGTACTGACTAAATGTGATAAACATGTCTGTGCAGGCTGATATTGTAAGTGGGATATATTAATGTATGTACTGACTAAATGTGATAAACATGTCTGTGCAGGCTGATATTGTAAGTGGGATATATTAATGTATGTACTGACTAAATGTGATAAACATGTCTGTGCAGGCTGATATTGTAAGTGGGATATATTAATGTATGTACTGACTAAATGTGATAAACATGTCTGTGCAGGCTGATATTGTAAGTGGGATATATTAATGTATGTACTGACTAAATGTGATAAACATGTCTGTGCAGGCTGATATTGTAAGTGGGATACATTAATGTATGTACTGACTAAATGTGATAAACATGTCTGTGCAGGCTGATATTGTAAGTGGGATACATTAATGTATGTACTGACTAAATGTGATAAACATGTCTGTGCAGGCTGATATTGTAAGTGGGATATATTAATGTATGTACTGACTAAATGTGATAAACATGTCTGTGCAGGCTGATATTGTAAGTGGGATATATTAATGTATGTACTGACTAAATGTGATAAACATGTCTGTGCAGGCTGATATTGTAAGTGGGATATATTAATGTATGTACTGACTAAATGTGATAAACATGTCTGTGCAGGCTGATATTGTAAGTGGGATATATTAATGTATGTACTGACTAAATGTGATAAACATGTCTGTGCAGGCTGATATTGTAAGTGGGATACATTAATGTATGTACTGACTAAATGTGATAAACATGTCTGTGCAGGCTGATATTGTAAGTGGGATACATTAATGTATGTACTGACTAAATGTGATAAACATGTCTGTGCAGGCTGATATTGTAAGTGGGATATATTAATGTATGTACTGACTAAATGTGATAAACATGTCTGTGCAGGCTGATATTGTAAGTGGGATATATTAATGTATGTACTGACTAAATGTGATAAACATGTCTGTGCAGGCTGATATTGTAAGTGGGATATATTAATGTATGTACTGACTAAATGTGATAAACATGTCTGTGCAGGCTGATATTGTAAGTGGGATATATTAATGTATGTACTGACTAAATGTGATAAACATGTCTGTGCAGGCTGATATTGTAAGTGGGATACATTAATGTATGTACTGACTAAATGTGATAAACATGTCTGTGCAGGCTGATATTGTAAGTGGGATACATTAATGTATGTACTGACTAAATGTGATAAACATGTCTGTGCAGGCTGATATTGTAAGTGGGATATATTAATGTATGTACTGACTAAATGTGATAAACATGTCTGTGCAGGCTGATATTGTAAGTGGGATATATTAATGTATGTACTGACTAAATGTGATAAACATGTCTGTGCAGGCTGATATTGTAAGTGGGATATATTAATGTATGTACTGACTAAATGTGATAAACATGTCTGTGCAGGCTGATATTGTAAGTGGGATATATTAATGTATGTACTGACTAAATGTGATAAACATGTCTGTGCAGGCTGATATTGTAAGTGGGATACATTAATGTATGTACTGACTAAATGTGATAAACATGTCTGTGCAGGCTGATATTGTAAGTGGGATACATTAATGTATGTACTGACTAAATGTGATAAACATGTCTGTGCAGGCTGATATTGTAAGTGGGATATATTAATGTATGTACTGACTAAATGTGATAAACATGTCTGTGCAGGCTGATATTGTAAGTGGGATATATTAATGTATGTACTGACTAAATGTGATAAACATGTCTGTGCAGGCTGATATTGTAAGTGGGATATATTAATGTATGTACTGACTAAATGTGATAAACATGTCTGTGCAGGCTGATATTGTAAGTGGGATATATTAATGTATGTACTGACTAAATGTGATAAACATGTCTGTGCAGGCTGATATTGTAAGTGGGATACATTAATGTATGTACTGACTAAATGTGATAAACATGTCTGTGCAGGCTGATATTGTAAGTGGGATACATTAATGTATGTACTGACTAAATGTGATAAACATGTCTGTGCAGGCTGATATTGTAAGTGGGATATATTAATGTATGTACTGACTAAATGTGATAAACATGTCTGTGCAGGCTGATATTGTAAGTGGGATATATTAATGTATGTACTGACTAAATGTGATAAACATGTCTGTGCAGGCTGATATTGTAAGTGGGATATATTAATGTATGTACTGACTAAATGTGATAAACATGTCTGTGCAGGCTGATATTGTAAGTGGGATATATTAATGTATGTACTGACTAAATGTGATAAACATGTCTGTGCAGGCTGATATTGTAAGTGGGATACATTAATGTATGTACTGACTAAATGTGATAAACATGTCTGTGCAGGCTGATATTGTAAGTGGGATACATTAATGTATGTACTGACTAAATGTGATAAACATGTCTGTGCAGGCTGATATTGTAAGTGGGATATATTAATGTATGTACTGACTAAATGTGATAAACATGTCTGTGCAGGCTGATATTGTAAGTGGGATATATTAATGTATGTACTGACTAAATGTGATAAACATGTCTGTGCAGGCTGATATTGTAAGTGGGATATATTAATGTATGTACTGACTAAATGTGATAAACATGTCTGTGCAGGCTGATATTGTAAGTGGGATATATTAATGTATGTACTGACTAAATGTGATAAACATGTCTGTGCAGGCTGATATTGTAAGTGGGATACATTAATGTATGTACTGACTAAATGTGATAAACATGTCTGTGCAGGCTGATATTGTAAGTGGGATACATTAATGTATGTACTGACTAAATGTGATAAACATGTCTGTGCAGGCTGATATTGTAAGTGGGATATATTAATGTATGTACTGACTAAATGTGATAAACATGTCTGTGCAGGCTGATATTGTAAGTGGGATATATTAATGTATGTACTGACTAAATGTGATAAACATGTCTGTGCAGGCTGATATTGTAAGTGGGATATATTAATGTATGTACTGACTAAATGTGATAAACATGTCTGTGCAGGCTGATATTGTAAGTGGGATATATTAATGTATGTACTGACTAAATGTGATAAACATGTCTGTGCAGGCTGATATTGTAAGTGGGATACATTAATGTATGTACTGACTAAATGTGATAAACATGTCTGTGCAGGCTGATATTGTAAGTGGGATACATTAATGTATGTACTGACTAAATGTGATAAACATGTCTGTGCAGGCTGATATTGTAAGTGGGATATATTAATGTATGTACTGACTAAATGTGATAAACATGTCTGTGCAGGCTGATATTGTAAGTGGGATATATTAATGTATGTACTGACTAAATGTGATAAACATGTCTGTGCAGGCTGATATTGTAAGTGGGATATATTAATGTATGTACTGACTAAATGTGATAAACATGTCTGTGCAGGCTGATATTGTAAGTGGGATATATTAATGTATGTACTGACTAAATGTGATAAACATGTCTGTGCAGGCTGATATTGTAAGTGGGATACATTAATGTATGTACTGACTAAATGTGATAAACATGTCTGTGCAGGCTGATATTGTAAGTGGGATACATTAATGTATGTACTGACTAAATGTGATAAACATGTCTGTGCAGGCTGATATTGTAAGTGGGATATATTAATGTATGTACTGACTAAATGTGATAAACATGTCTGTGCAGGCTGATATTGTAAGTGGGATATATTAATGTATGTACTGACTAAATGTGATAAACATGTCTGTGCAGGCTGATATTGTAAGTGGGATATATTAATGTATGTACTGACTAAATGTGATAAACATGTCTGTGCAGGCTGATATTGTAAGTGGGATATATTAATGTATGTACTGACTAAATGTGATAAACATGTCTGTGCAGGCTGATATTGTAAGTGGGATACATTAATGTATGTACTGACTAAATGTGATAAACATGTCTGTGCAGGCTGATATTGTAAGTGGGATACATTAATGTATGTACTGACTAAATGTGATAAACATGTCTGTGCAGGCTGATATTGTAAGTGGGATATATTAATGTATGTACTGACTAAATGTGATAAACATGTCTGTGCAGGCTGATATTGTAAGTGGGATATATTAATGTATGTACTGACTAAATGTGATAAACATGTCTGTGCAGGCTGATATTGTAAGTGGGATATATTAATGTATGTACTGACTAAATGTGATAAACATGTCTGTGCAGGCTGATATTGTAAGTGGGATATATTAATGTATGTACTGACTAAATGTGATAAACATGTCTGTGCAGGCNTTTTTTTAGAAAGAAGTGTCTTTTGACTTATGATTATTAGACTCTTTATCTCAATTTTAATTTTTAAACAACCTACAAAATATATAACCATAACTTTTATGATTTTTATCCGAAATGGCTGGAAAACCCTCTGCCCAAATAATGCTTTTGTCGATGAAAATTCTTCCCCATTTGGAAGATTTCGCGACTCTAAAAATCCCCATTTTGCTAGGTACTTTTTCCCCAAATAGACAGGAAAAGCCCTGCATTTACTAAGCGTATAATAGTGTGTATTTAAATTGATTAAATTAATTGTTATAACATCACAATAAATGAAGAAATAGTTATTGTGATGCTTACATGGCCTCCTGTATTTTCAGCAACACAAAAGTATGAAATGGATGATGATGATGCCACGCCTGATTTAGACATGGTAATTTGGCATGCAATTTCATGTAATAATTTCACCGTTTTACTACTAGTTTGTTTTAATTGAACTAGCTGGTGAAGAAATTAAAAACTAAACTAACCGACCTTCAACTTCACTCGCTTATTTTAGCAGACAAGTGGATTTTTCAAAGCCAGTACCTGTACCCTTAGGGATAATAAGAAATCATTAGTTACCCGATTTCCATTCTCTTTCTATGGATGTTTAGCCTTTGTGCGCTTATCACATGTGCTATTAATGCGTATACATTTTTTATCAATTTGAATTGTAAGTTCTATAATTCAATGTGTATTGCTAATCAAACACGTACTTTCAACAAGTGACAGTTATTCAATGAGTGTTATTAAATTGAATAATGAAGGATCATATACACATGCTACACCTAAATGATAAAACTGAACACATGCTACACCTAAATGATAAAACTGAACAAGTCTGAAATAATAATGTTTTTTTTTTCTATCTCCCAAAACCATACAAATCTGTGATACTTATGTTACATCAGGAGGACTCCACGCCAACTGTCCCTGTCATTGTGGTCTCCCCCAGTAAAACTGTACTCAAGTCTGCACTCGTGAGTCCCAAGAGAAAACTGTCTCCATCCCCAAAGAGGGTCGCCTTCAAGTCACAGGTGAGAGATGCTTTCGGTATATCAGCTTACATCATTGTATGCTTGAGTCTCTAAATGTGATGTATTGTAGGTAGGAATATTATTCCTTAACTTCAAGGTTAATACTTTCAATTAATTTTAATTGTAGTATCCCCCCTGGTATGTAATTATAATAAATATGTGAAACATTTATCACAATGAAACCAACACAAGACAATAAATGAACAAATGAAGTAACATTCATAGACATAATTCAAAACTTTTATCTTGTGATTTTGCTTTATATCTGTTCTAATTATCATTTATTCTAGTTTATTATTTATCAACAATTTGTTGTTGAAAAATCAGTTGTTGTAAGGTTCCTTTTTTCTATTCCAGAGTTTTGCAGGGTCGAATTCAAGTCAGGAGACCAGATCACATAGAAGCAGGGTTACGATCTCTGGTATGATCTTCTGTGTCGGATAGAAGAAAGAAATTATATAACTATAATAATTATGGATATATTTCTAACAGAATTGTATGTTCACAGCATTTTATATATGGCCATATATAGGGCAATTGTCAGTTACTTGCATTAGCAGGGCACACAATTTATTCTTCTTCAGTCGTTTGACCAGTGATTATTGTTTCAGGATAAGCTGAATATTCTTACTGGTTGTCCGACATGACGGGTTCATTCTTTAAAAAAATATCATAAGTCAATTAAACATTTATGTGTACATATTCAGAATTATGGTAGTACATGCATTTATTACAAGTAAACCAGCTAACCCAGGAAAAGTTTGACTGTTAACTGACCGCCATGATATGACTGAAATACTGTTGAAAACAGGGAAAAATGCAAACAAACAAAGTAAATGGTATTCTGTCCCCATATGTGTTGCGTTTAAAAAATTATAGTTAATTTTAAATTTTATGGTTCAATTAAATAAACAACAAAGAGTTCTGACACCTAGGACATAGACCATGTGGAAGTTAACCTTAGGGACATAAGAATAAAGAATTTTTCTTTATTTAGAGTTAAACAAAAATACTGGTAAACAATTGCAATTGTACTGTACCCTAATAATTTGTTCCGCAATTCAACATGAACTTAATTCCACAGTTGTGAAACTGCTTTTTTTTAATTGTGCATCAAAATACTTTAAAAAAGTGTTCTAATATGTTACAGTAATGTGATCTCAGCATGATTTATAATGTATGAATTACTCTTGATTTACTAAATTTTGCTTCAGTAAGTGTTAAAATGCATGTTTGTTTTGCATTTTGTTTTGCAACTTGGCATTAATAGAAAATGTACCTTTGTTAATTCAATCAGATGAAAAGGCTTCAACAAGTAATTAGCTAGGTTTAGAACATCCTGTTGTTGCCTCTACTAGAAGAGGAGGTCGCAGATCTTTGGCAGTGAATCAAGCTGAGACAGTACAAAATGTGACAGACTCTGAAGCTGACCATACTGCAGAACCTGTTGTTAAAAATGCAACGATAAGCAAGCGTGGGAAAGGGTCCAGAAAGATCAAAGGAGCTAATGCAGATGGGGAAACGGAATCGAATAGTACAGAGGTTGACGTTAGTGTGAAAGAAGTTGATAATGATGATCAGAAAATTGCTATAAGTGAGCTATCAAAAGGTGTTGGATCAAAGCGAGCAAATAGGTCAAAAGCCAGACAAATATCTGATCAGAAAGGTGTTGATACTGGAGCAGAACCAAGTGAAAATAGGACAAAAGATGAAAGTGTTGACAAATTTCATGTCGAAGAAAAAAAACAACAGGTGTAAGACAATCAAGACTTGTGAAATTGAAAGGTCTGCATGTCAGTAAAGTGAAGGATACAGTTACAGAGTCTTTATCTGCAGAGGGTAGCAAAGATAGTCGAGAACCAGATCTAGTCTGTGATGAATCTAAAGTTCCGAAAGATAAAATGGAAAAAATGTCTCAAAAGGGTGACAATATAGATACAGATGTAAAGCAGGAACAAAGTTGTATAATGGATAAACCAGTGAATTCCAGAAGAAGAACAAGAAACAAGGTTGATGAAAGTTTGGATACAACAACAGTTAATAATCCAAATGTAGAAAATACATCAGAGGAGACAAAAGTCACGACTGTAACAGATGGCGAAGCACTGCATAACGATGCTATTTCGTGTAATAAGGGTAGAACTAAAAGTGCAAGAAATAACAAAGAAACTTTGCAAGTAACAACTAGTAGTGATGTTGATAATAATAGAACCACATTAAGAACGACTAGAAGAAAGGGAAATTAAGAAGATGAATCAACTGAATGTGATACAGATTCTGTGGGAAATAATGCAATAAAGAACAAATTGGATAATTCTAATGAGCAACAAGAGGACGACTCTGAACAAGGTAGTGCAGAATGTGTTAATGATAAGCATTCCAAAGGAGGTAAAGGAAAAGGCCGACAAAGTAGAAAAACCTCACATAAGAATGAAACTGCTTTGGATGAAAACTCTTCAAACACTACTGAAACAAATGTTAGAAGAGGGCAAAGAGGAAACAAATTAGAACAGAAAGAGGCATAGTAGAAGATACAATTAAAGTCAATACTACTGTTAGTGAAGCAAGTGTAAGTAAAAGAGGAAAGAGAGGACAGATGCAGGACAAAGTATAAGCGGCTGCAGATGAAAGCATTGTTAACACTTCATCTAGTGGTTCAGAAATTAATAAAAGAGAGAGAAGAGGGAAGCAAGTGGATTCAGAAGATGTAGAAACTGAATCAAAACCAGATTTAAGCAGTGCAAACATTACCTTAACTGGAGCAAGAGGTCGAAGGGGAAAGAAGGTAGATGGCAATGAAAGAGGAGATGTTGACTCAAAAGTGAAGGTTGAAGTTTCAGATGGGGTCTCGGATCTGGAAGCATTGCCACCATCAGGAAGACTAAAAAGGAAAGAGAGTGACAGTGATTCACAAACGGTAATTGTAATATTGAGAACCTAGTCATTGATAATTACCATAGTTTCTGTCTGATATGTTGCATCTTATAATTCATTTAAATTTCAAGGTTTTATCAAAATTAAGCATTATGTACCCAAGGTATCATTTTTAGCTTTAGCTCATCTATTAAAAAAAAATAATAAAAAAATGAGCTATTGTCATCACCTAATCGTCGGCGTCTGCGTCCGGTTAAGTTTTGTGTTTAGGTCCACTTTTCCCCTAAAGTATCAAAGCTATTGCATTCAAACTAAGTACACTTACTTACTATCATTAGGGGACTGGGCAGGCAAAGTTAGATAACTGGCTGGCATTTTGACAGAATTATGTGCCCTTTTTATACATAGAAAGTTGAAAATTTGGTTAAGTTTTGTGTTAAGGTCAACTTTATTCCTAAAGTATCAAAGCTATTGCTTTCATACTTGCAACACTTACTAACTATCATAAGAGGACTGTGTCGGCAAAGTTATGTAACTCTGACTTGCATTTTGACAGAATTATGGCCCCTTGTATACTAAGAAAATCGAAAATTTGGTAAAGTTTTGTGTTTAGGTCCACTTTATTCCTAAAGTATCAAAGCTATTGCTTTCATACAAGGTAACACTTACTTTCATAAGGGGAATGTGCAGGCAAAGTTATGTAACTCTGACTGGCATTTTCACAGAATTATGGCCCCTTTTATACTTAGAAAATTAAAAATTTGGCTAAGTTTTGTGTTTTGGTCCACTTTACTCTTAAAGTATCATAGCTATTGCTTTCAGACTTGGAACACTTGCTAACTACTATAAGGGAACTGTGCAGGCAAAGTTATGTAACTCTGACTGGCATTTTGACGGAAGTATTGCCCTTTTTTGACTTTGTAACTTTGAATATTTGGTTAAATCTTGTGTTTAGATCCACTTTACTGCTATTAATGTATTAAGGTTATTTCTTTTAAACTTCAAATACTTTCGTACTATTATGAGGGTACTGTACCTGGCAAGTTGAACTTGACCTTGACCTTTAAATGACCTTGACTGTCAAGGTCAAAGTATTACATTTTGCTAAAATTGCCATAACATCTTTATTTATGATCAGATTTGATTCATACTTTGACAAATCAACACTTACCTGACATTCCACAATAGACTCCACCCAATCCATCCCCACGCCCCACCCCAGAATCCCCCCCC
>VMBQ01001476.1:95753-177011 GCA_007657795.1 Dreissena rostriformis
TTTTTTTTTTTTCGAAAGAAGTGTCTTTTTACTTATGATTATTAAACTCTACAGCTCAATTTTATTTTTTTGAACAACCTACAAAATATATAACCATAATTTATATGATTTTTATCCAAAATGGCTGGAAAAAACCTTGCCCAACTAATGCTTTTGTCGATGAAAATTCTTCCCAATTTGGAAGATTTCGCGACTCGAAAAATCCCCATTTTGCTAGGTACATTTTTTAGATATTGTCCCTATTTAATTATCCACACCGAAATTTTTCGGAGGGGATATAGTAATAGTCTCCGTCCGTCTGTGCGTCCGACTTTCCGTCCGAAACTTTGTACACAGCCTTACTCAAAATCTATTCAATGGATTTACTTCAAACTTGCAATATAAACAAATGGCAACTAGGAGAAGTGCAGTGACCAAGAACCATAACTCTATCTACATTAGTTTTTGAATTATCTCCCTTTATATAATTTCAAAGTTATTTTTTTTGTGCACAGCATGACTCTAAATCTACAGAAGCGCTTTACTTAAAACTTGAAATATAAACAGATGGCAACTAGGAGAAGTGCAGTGACTAAGAACCATAACTCTATCTACCTTCGCATTTGAATTATATCCCTTTATCAGAGGTGTCAATTTTCAGGATTATTCCTGATTTCAGGATTTAGGCCCTCAATGACAACTTTATATATTGATGTAAATCAGAGGATTTTTGTCTGGTTATTTTAAGGATCTTGTCACAAAATGTCATTTTAAACACAAATTATTTCACTTTGACATATTGTTTACAAAGTTAGCATAATTTAATGAATTATTAACCCTCTTTTGGCTCTGGCAACCCAAATGTAAGGCTTATTTTCAGGATTTTAGATTTTGTCCAGTTGACACCCCTGTTATGGTCATGGTAATTGAAATG
This sequence comes from Dreissena rostriformis, assembly GCA_007657795.1. Taxonomy (NCBI): domain Eukaryota; kingdom Metazoa; phylum Mollusca; class Bivalvia; order Myida; family Dreissenidae; genus Dreissena; species Dreissena rostriformis. Next base: position 96,667 of record VMBQ01001476.1, read on the forward strand.
AATACTAGTGTAACTGGCTTTTAAAGTCTGCCATTTCTAACTTACCCCCAGAAACCAACAACAAGCACTGGTAGGACAGCATGTTAATGTATCATGAAACTAAAGTTATTTTGCCTTAACTCCATTTAGCCATGCCCTGTTTGCGGCAGATCAGGGATCCAAGAGAATGTCGTTGAATACTTCAACCCTGTCAGAGCCAGGTGGAAAGAAGAGACGCAAGTAGAACCAATGGAGATCTCAGTGTATGCACATGGCCAAGAAGATCTGGACATAAAACAGAGAACACAGCCCTGTTGTGGCATATTTTCTTTTCTAGAAGCTTCCCAAAATGAATTCTTACTGAAGGATAAGACGTTTACAGGGTTTTGTCTAATTGCCTTTGTTCCAAACTCAAGAAAACAGCAATACGTTGTTTTTGCTCTTATGTGGAAGGAACTTGATACTATAAATGACAATTTATGTAAAAGGCAAGAAGAAAGGACAGTATAAACGAGTCACAAGTTACAGATATCCTGTTACTTCAAAATGATCTGCTGTACTTTGTGTGTGTCACCTGAAAGAGCAACATATATGGGTAACATTTGGCAGAGGGGGGGAGATGTTATTTATCAGTGTCCCCTCCAGTTTGCGCAGACATTTTTGAAAGAATTATTGAACTAGGGGAGTAAAAGAAGTCATAGAATAGCTAGAGAATCGTGATTTCTGCATTATTGCTATTACCATATAATTAAGTATGCCGCATCATGTAACAGTTGTATTTTATTGTTTTAAAATGCATACCATGCGTGTTTTTTTTAAAATAAATTGTTTGATCTAGATTTTATTCTTGTACACCATTTTATGCGTATTTTGTAACCACATGCATTGACATTTTCATTTCAACATACCTGTATTTTATCAATAAACGGAAAAGATTTAACATTTTTTAATGATTTATGTCCATTGCAATATTTTCTTCTTTACAATATGTATAGACTGGCAGCTTTATTCATTTTCTTGTTAAAACATATCGTGTACATTTTATATTCTTAGTTTGACTTGTGGTAAACTATGCTATGTTTTTTAGGGGAACATTATATTCCATTGTAGTTATGCAAATCATTGAATGATTAATAGAGTCAGTTTGTTGTAAAACTTCAATGACAAATTCGAAGTAACATATGTTAAATGAAGATTTATATCTTTTGAAAAATCATTTCTCCTTTACAAGTAAGTTTTTTTACAGTGCATTATTCATGACCATACGTTTCTGGTAATATTTCAAAGGTTGGGGAGTTTATGTTACTAATCAGAAACTGATTCAGCAGTTTCATACTCAACCCTCAAATATCAATGTACAATATTTCTTGTAACCCCATAATGATTATTTTGATGTTTTAGTGCCAAGGTATTTTGTTTCCCCTCACTGTTCCACAGAATTTATTCTTCTCATTTTGTTACTTTGCACGAAATTCGCACATTTTTCAGACAATGTTGTATCATTATTTTTATTTGAAATAAATTAATTTAATTGTGGGAAACAATTAGTTGTGTATGTGTTTGCACCTAAAATAATATACTGCTATGTCAGATTTAATTTTACCGTAATACTTTTTGTATTATTTCTAAGTGTAAAAGTTACAATAGATATGAAAGCAATACTTGTATACTTTGTCTTTTATGGATTCAAATGGTCTCTTGGACCGTATCATGGCAAACTAAGCTATTATTCCAAATATCTGCATAATGCACACAGAACGAGTGAACAATACTTCCGATTCCATGTGTCCCGAACAGTTTCATTTTATAGTGTTTCAATTTCAACCTTTTGCACAGATACACAATCTGATTGAGATCTGCTATGTTTCAAGAAGATTTTGCGTTTCGTCGACACATCAATAATATTTGTTATAACTATCAAAAGACAGACAGAACGTCATAACATATTAAACGTTGACCGAATTAAGAATTACCTTATAAAAGATGTAGTGCTCAATCACCATACTGTGAAACTGTCACTGTCCCTTTAGGCTTCCATTTTGAACAATCGCTATCGAGTCGATAAGCACGTCCTATCGGTCAATCTCTGATTTTGCAAACTCTTCGACGCATAAATAATATTTTAACAAAATATTTGTTATGAATATCAAATAACAAAACATCATTACATATACAACGTTTTTGAAAGATTCTTCAAATTCCCGATTATAGATCTCTTATAAAAGATATAGTTTTTCAATCCCCCACACTGTTACACTGTCACTGTCCCTTTAGGTTTCCAATTATGACCAATCGCTTTCGAATTGATAACCACGCTTTCTCGGTCAATCTCTGACAAACACCGTTTAAGGTTAACCCATCTTTTCAAAAGACATCTCTGTCAAACAATAAAGCCCATGCTATCTGAATGGTTAAACCGCGACGACTGTCAATCGATTAAAATTTTTTGTTAGAAAACAGATTATAATGAGGTATAGCCACAACATAAGCGGCTCTTGACCTTTGTTCCGGTGACCTCAAAAGAAGTTATTCAGGTATCGTAGATCAACGCGATCGCTTGATGTGAAAAGGAAAAAGGTATACAGACAAACCAACCATCAGACTGACCGACAGAAAGGTACAACGCAATAAAAACCCTCCTCTTCAAAGGAGGCGATGCATTTTAAAACGTTTCATTAAATACTCTTACAATATTTATTGCATACCTTTGAAAACTTAGAAGTAATTACAGTTTATGTAAAACCCTTTGTAGGAAATTGCATGAGTGTTATTTTTTATACACATTGTCCTCTCGAGTACATGCTTTACATATAAATAAACTAAATCAACTGAAAGTGCCCTTTTTCCCCTATATTTTTTTCAGATGTGATTAAGCGCGTTTTAATAGGAAAAATATAAAGATTAACGAAAACCTTATTTTAGTCTAATTGCTTAAAAACGGCCTTTTTGTACTCCTCAGAGCAGCTACAGAAACATGTAAATGTGTTGTTTTTACTCAAATGACGTTATCTTGAACTATAATTGCATTTGATATAGAGTAATAGCGCAAAACAAAATTTGATATATAGTATTAACAAAGTGCGCATATTTGCATGTTTTAAATATAAACGGCCAGAAACGAGGCGAAGGTTTCTGTTTCAATTTGTTGCTGTTTATGGGCAAACGACTACAACAATACAGCGATAATGAAACTAAACAAGAGGGCCATGATGGCCCTAGATCGCTCACCTGTGAAATGAGCTTGCCCAGTGGCATGAATTGAACAATCTTTGTCACATATCAATTATCAAGCTGCCTGCTTTGTGGTTAAAGATTAACAAGGTTTTTCAAGCTTTGACCTGGTCCATGTTTTTCAACGGACCGGAACCACTTTTGAACTCAATCAACATATCATTAAGACAAACATTTTGACAAAGTTACATGAAGATTTGGCATAAAATGTGACTTCTACAGTGTTTACAAGTTTGTTTGTTTTTTGACCTAGTGACATGGTTTTTGACCCAGCATGACACAGTTTCTTACTTGATCGAGGTATCACTGGGAAAAATCTTCTGATCAAGTTTCATGAAGATCGGACAAGAAATGTGGCCTTTACAGTGTTTACAAGGTTTCTCTATAGCCAAATAAGGAAAACTGCCCCGCCCACTGGCGGCCATGTTTTTCAACAGACCGGAACCACTTTTGAACTCAACCAACATATCATTAAGACAAACATTTTGACAAAGTTACATGAAGATTGGGCATGAAATATGACTTTTACAGTGTTTACAAGGCTTTTCTGTTTTTTTGACCTAGTGACTTAGTTTTTGACCCAACATGACCCAGTTGCGAACTCGATCGAGGTATCATTGGGACAAATCTTCTGACCAAGTTTCATACAGATCGGACAAGAAATGTGGCCTCTAGAGTGTTTACAAACCAATGTTAACGGACGGACGGACGGATAGACGGACAAAGACCGATTCCAAAAGCTCACCTGAGCAATCGAGTGAGCTAAAAAGTTGTTGTTGATTATGTAAACATATTTGAAGGTCATATTTTAGGTTATACTTGATCAATAAGGCCAAGCATAATGCAAATCGTTCACAGCACTTTTAAATACAGCCAAGTTAAAAGCATGTAAAAAGTACAAAGAACCTTTTAAAACAATTATAATAAAAAGAAACACTTAAAATGTACGTCAATCTTAATTAAGGTAATCATCATGAATAAACCACATGAATAGCTTAAAATGAATGATTAATATATAATGGTGTTGTTTATATAAAATATAATGTTTCAAGTAAGGATTTTAGTATGTTTCTTAATATGTGAATACAAATTAACACTGAAAACTTCGCTTAATACAGTAAACATGTCAATCTGCTAATTGTAGGGCTTAAAAACAAGGACTCACCGCACCTGACAATAAGATGTATTAACAAATCTAAGAAGCTTCAAGGCAATATTAACAAAACAAACGATGCATCACAATTCAATACATGTATATGATCCTTTAAGATTTTCTAGAACTGAATAATCAGATATACCGTTACCTGAATCTTATATGTACATATATATTGAAACTATTTACTTTATAACATATACGCACATGACTTGCAGTAAAGTAAAACATATGTCAAATTGATAAAATATTTTTTTAAGCTATTGCATGTGAAATTTCATCACAAACTTGATTTTTTCTTCNGGGAAAACATATTGACAAACTGCTCACTGCGTAATTAAAATATTAATTATGAGGAAACAAATTCTCAATCAATAAGTCAATGACAAATGGTCAATGGTCCCTTCTCATTGACCTGGCTATTGTGTGTAATTATCGATAAGAAAATGTCAATGATTGAAATGGTCATTGGTAAATAGTCAATCAACCGATTTCCAAGTATCATTTAATGAGGCAATCCCATATACGGCTTTATAATGCGTCACAAACGTTGTGTCTCTAGAGCCCCGATAGAACTGTAGGAACCGCCTCAGTGTCATACTCATTTGATACACAGCAGGNCCAAAGAAATAATATCTAATTAAAACATGTTTAACGCTGCTGATTTTCCACATTGATGTTTCGAGGGATACACACCCCTCGTTATATGAGCCGTGATCTGGAAAATGTGGCTCAATGCTCGTGCGTTAAGTATCGATCCTGATTAGCATTTGCAGTCCACACAGTCTAATCAGGAACGACAATTTTTGCATAGACTGAATTTTCGTTTAGAAAAGACTACCTTTAAACGAAAAATTCCATAAAGCGGATAGTTTCGTCCCTGATTAGCCTGTGCGGACTGCACATACTAACCTGGGATGACACTTTACGCACACGATATATGCCCAGTTTCCACAGAATGCGGCTCATGTACAAACTACGATAAAAACTGCATCATTTGCATCAGAAATAAAATGTCTACATAAATTCAACCATTACTTATTTAACTAGGTGCTTAAATGTTTAGCAGCTGGTTTTATATGATTGTCAAACATGGCTGGTTTCTATTTAGTTTTCTTTTCTGGATCAACTGTCACTGTACATCTAGCTAATACAATGTGTTACAAATCTTGTCCGCAAGTGCAGTTATCATGGGAGACCACTGTATCGTATTTGGCAGAGAGGACTCGCAAGAGTTACCGTTAATTTACCAGAGAATCTGTACAATCTTCCCACCTGTCCGCACAGCTCCTCGTGCCCAGTTACGAATTAAGCATTCAAATGACGGACTAGAGCTATGTTGACGGGGCCTTGTGCCCTGGTACCGTCACGGAAGCTAAATTAGTCTTGCCGTGATGGAGGTGAAAAGTAACTGGGGTCACTACTACACTTTCTTACTTTTATCTAGTTTTTTTTCTAACTTTACTATCGTAGCTTTACTCTTTACTTTAAGATTATCTTGCCTTGCGCACCGTCAAACAAAGGTCAATCCATGACAGTTTGATGAAACCATGTAGATGTAGATGTAGTGTCACAGGTTCGGGCCATTCATTCTCTCAGTGGTCCCTGCAGTCCCGGTGGATGTTTTCTGTCGTTTGGTCGGGTTCTCCACAGTGCATGTGGTTGCATAGTCTAGTATGCCCTGTTCGCAGGCGGAGGATGATCCCATATTCTAGTCTGGCCAGGTGATGGTAGTTATCCAGTGGCTGTTTAATTCTGAACAGGCACTTGACGATGGCGTTCATTTCTTCAAGACTTCTTGGTCTTCTTCGGCTCCCAGCTTTGCCATTATGTCTTCCACTTCATTTTCATGTATTCCGCAACGAGAGCGGATTCAAGTGAGTAAACTTCTGAAGCACTTAATGTTGTGTAGGGTGCTGTGATGCTGCTGTGAGGCTATGCAGTTTGTTTGCTGTTGCTTCTTCCAAGACTTACACAGGTACGGCCAAAAATCTTATGATGTATAATATAATTTCATTTGTAATGCAAAAGTCATAGTACGTAGATCTAGGCCATAAAATAATTGCTATGATTTAATTTTATTAAAAACGCAAGGCCATTTTTTTTTCATTCATACTTCGTTACAAGTGTACTCGTACAGTTTGAGTGAATAGTTTACTTTGCCTTATATTTAGCTTTGTTTTACTCGACGCTAAATATAATGCCCCGGTACATTAGATCACAATTGATACAAATCGTTTTATGGTGTTTTGGGGGGATAAACTTGTCATCGCTTTCTGTTGGAAACATATAACTTGTTGTTAATTCTTGGAATGTTTCCACGAGTTTGTCGCTTTTTAAACAAGAACAGCGACGTCAGTAGTACATATGGGGCGACGGTTGACTTTTTTTTTTTTTTTTTTTTTTTTTTTAAAANCAACAAATTTGTCGCCGGATTTGCTTCAATAATTTTTTTTTTCGACGTCTACGGCATTAAAACAAAAAACCGAGGGGAGCACAAACACCATAGAGCCGAAAGGGCGTATTAATTTAAAAGAAATATAAATAATAACTGGCTTACCGGGTGAAAATATCCGCTACTCCTTCACGAAAAACACGAAAACGACGCCGTCTTTGAAGTTTTGCTCCCGTAACCTCACTTAAACGCGGTAAGCTCCAGTATACGCATGCCCCACTGCTATCGTAGCTTTACTCTTTACTTTAAGATATTCTTGCCTTGCGCACCGTCAAAGAAATGTCAATCCATGACAGTTTGATGAAACCATGTAGATGTAGATGTAGTGTCACAGGTTCGGGCCATTCATTCTCTCAGTGGTCCCTGCAGTCCCGGTGGATGTTTTCTGTCGTTTGGTCGGGTTCTCCACAGTGCATGTGGTGGCATAGTCTAGTATGCCCTGTTCGCAGGCGGAGGATGATCCCATGTTCTAGTCTGGCAAGGTGATGGTAGTTATCCTGTGGCTGTTAAATTCTTAACAGGCACTTGACGATGGCGTTCATTTCTTATGCAGTTTGTTTGCTGTTGCTTCTTCCAAGACTTACACAGGTACGGCCAAAAATCTCATGATGTATAATATAATTTAATTTGTAATGCAAAAGTCATAGTACGTAGATCTAGGCCATTAAATAATTGCTATGATTTAATTTTATTAAAAACGCAAGGCCATTTTTTTTTCATTCATACTTCGTTACAAGTGTGCTCGTACAGTTTGAGTGAATAGTTTACTTTGCCTTATATTTAGCTTTGTTTTACTCGACGCTAAATATAATGCCCCGGTACATTAGATCACAATTGATACAAGTCGTTTTATGGTGTTTTGGGGGGATAAACTTGTCATCGCTTTCTGTTGGAAACATATAACTTGTTGTTAATTCTTGGAATGTTTCCACGAGCTGTCGCTTTTTAAACAAGAACAGCGACGTCAGTAGTACATATGGGGCGACGGTTTACTGTTTTTTTTTAATTGATAGATCTTGCAAGAAATGAATTGATGATGTTTATACTTTTATATATCAGAAAATCATTTCTTGATATCAAGAAATCGGTTATATTTTCTGATCTCAAGAATTCGATTTATTGATATCAAGAAATGAATTATTTATATTACAAAAATCATTATAATAAAAAAAACGGCGCCCCATATACACCCAAGCCAATTTGTTGGTTCGACTGTTACGTCATAACGTTCATGTTTTGACGTTGTAACTAGGTAACGAAACAACACTGGCGTCTTATGAGCACGAATGCCATCCTTCATGGCACACACTATTCATAGTAATTTCATTCAATTTACAACAAATAGATGTTGAAAAAGTGAATCAGCATTGAAATCTTCAATATGGTTTCAATCAAAGGCCAGTATTTTATTATATGTATTCATATGAATGCATTGTTTAAATCATACTGTTTTTTGTTTTATTTCTGTTAATACTGTACTAGATCTAGCCAAACATGTGATGAGACTTAAAAAACACACTTATAGAATGGTGCGCACAATATATTGTAGCTTTAAATCAAATGTATTGCCGGTAACGGAATTATTTGCGGTAATCTTTAGCCCGGTATTCAATACGTCAACACACTTTAAAGTTTCTCCTCTCATCTTTTCCAAACTATTCCGCACGATGTCATACGGTAATTTCTCTAATCCAGGTTAAATAACTCCACCAAATGGCATAAGTATTCTTCTAATCCAGGTCAAATCCCTACAACACATCCCATATTGTTTTTCTTTTAATCCAGGTCAACCCTATGTCATTCCGGAATTCTTCTAATCCAGTACAAATCACTCCAATCAATGGCATACGGTAATTCTTCTAATCCAGGTCAAATAACCCCACCCAATTTCTTACGCTTATTCTTCTGATCCAGATTAAATGACTTCACATAATGTCATACGTTTGTATTACTAGTTGTAACCCAGCTAGAAAATATCCCCGACCACAAGGGGAGTTGAACCCGGGCCCTCCCGGTTCCAAAGCAGACACTCTACCGCGTCGTTATAAAAGCTAGCTCTTATATCAAGGCGGTATATAAGTGCTCCTTATACGTCAACCTCTTTCATACACCTCTCTCCATTTTTGTAAATTCTTCCACGAATGTCTTCTGCAATGACATCTATGGGGCGTCGTATAGACACACAACCATCTGTGGGTTATTTACGCTGTGCGCCAATGTAAAGCAGCTAACAAATCCCCGACCACAACGGAGATCGAACCCGGGTCCTCACTGTTCCAAGGCAGACCCTCTGCTGCGTCGCCATAAAAGCAAGCTCTTATAGCAAGGCAGTATAAGTGCTCAAAATACGTCACCGACTACAGTTCTACTGAAACGTCATCCTGCCACATAGCATCACAAATTTAATCGAATTAAATACCGCGCACTGGAAGTTTTTAACGTGTTTATATCATTTCAGATTCCTCCCGATTGTTTCAACCCATGGAACAGGACCTCGATGAATTATACAACTGTATGCAAGTGCAATATAGATGTGTCGTACTATGCCAAATGCGACTATGTCGCCATACAGGGTCAAGCATGAACTCCTTGGTAACGAATAACGCATTTGAAGAAGTGGATATCAAGATTTGTAAAAAATGTAAGGGTCTTGATTTCATCAAAAGAATGCCAACGATAGAATCATTGGTATCCTACAGTAATCAGGACGCTGAAACAGTCCCTGTTCACCACATCCAGACCACTGAGTACACGGCTAGGCTGACTGGAGACACTTTATCTGATCCTGGACTCGACATCCAGACTACTAAGGGCACAGCGAGACTTACTATAGACACAAGGGTAGTCAATGGACATCGCATACCGATTGCAACGGGCTTATGCTTTATAATTGCCGTCGCACTTGCTCTTGTCTATTACAAAGCTGGACATCGTCTTTCTGAGTATTTCTATGACATATTCATTGCCATTTTGGCCTACGTAACGTGTAGCATACGTTTGATGCACCTCTATCCGCCATGTGTATAATAAATATTCGCACAACAGTGTTTTATATATTGCATTAATTATTTACCCAAGCCCACTTCTATGAAGCCGATGTATATTGTTTTGCAAATTCCCTTTTGTGTTTCTCCGACGGTATAATGGTAGACCAAAATGTGTATGTCAGTGCAGCATCTAGAGACACGCTAGATCTAGAATTTTAAGACTGGGTGTCGATAATGATTATGGCGTATCCATCTTTACCCATTTATACCGAGTGGACTCTCACATCCTTCTAATTTGGATCAATTTATTTCCAAAATTAGGTTTGTCTAGTAAATTTATTTCTATATTTAGAATATTTCTTACATACATTCCTTTAAGCAAACAGCGCAGACCCTGATGAGACGCCGCATCATGCGGCGTCTCATCTGGGTCTACGCTGTTTGCCAATGCCTTTTTTCTAGCCGCTAGGCATAAATGGGTTTATGCTCGGGCCCGTCGGTCATCGTTATATGCGGTGAAAAACAGTATTGAACACCGTTTCATTGATAAATCAAATCTGCAACTCTTTCGCCTCGACTCGTATAACTCACTACGAGGGTTACTCACCAGAGATCACCAGTTGAGTATCTGAGATCTTTGGTCAAATGAGTCGCGTTCTGAGAAAACTGGGCAAAATGAATGTGCATCCCAGATTAGCCTGTGCAGTCCGCAACTGGATTTACGCTAAGAAGAGACATCATTTAAACGAAAAATTCCATAAAAGCGGAAATTGTCGTCCCTGATTAGCCTGTGCGGACTGCACAGGCTAATCTGGGATGACAATTTACGCACAAGCATTATGCCCAGTTTTCTCAGAACACGACACAAAGATCAAAGTACAACTGACCAAAAATTCTCCCAGAAAGCATTCAATTTTGAAATATTTTAAAACCTTCTACTGGCAAAGACTAAATAAGAGTATGCATAAAGCACAGTTGTTCAAAACATTTAATGATTGGTTACAACTATATATAGTTGATTTTTTAGCGTTCATGGATTTCATAATCATTGGTATATGTGTCCCTTTTCAAAACTAGCACACATTTCTACGGGTTGTAGCCTTCATAACGGAGTCCATATCAGTAAAGAAAGATAAATGTGTCTACATAAATTCAACCATTACTTATTTAACTAGGTGCTTAAATGTTTAGCAACTGGGTTTATATGATTGTCAAACATGTCTGGTTTCTATTTAGTTTTCTTTTCTGGATCAACTGTCACTGTACATCTATCCAATACAATTTGTTACAAATCTTGTCCGCACTATACCTATTTTCCTTTTTGGCTTAGATTAGCAACCTTTGGTACTGAAAAATTGATTGTGACTAATTATTGGGTCATAAATGTCAAACTTACCTATGGTTGACAAGTTTCATTTTACTTGTTTCTTTTTTTCTTTCTTTTTTGTCATCGCATTTTAATTCAGAGATTGTTCTAGACATAGAGGGGGAATTACATTTTTTTTACAAACAGTTCCTTGAAGTCAGGACCATGCAAAACTGGAAATTTAAAGTCATGCTCACGAAGCCTGTAAGCTCTTTCTCGTTATCGGATAATTTACAGCACTCACGAGTGTCCTTGTCTAAACAGAAATGCTGGCTTGAAGTACCAATAAAGTAAAGTGATGTATGAGTCTTGTTTCAAGGGCTTTGATCCAGTCAACAGAAATCTAGCTGTCAGTTTAAACGGTCGGTGGATAGTACTGAGCCTAACCCAGGAACCAGATAAATCATATTAACTCCGTGCATTATGACTCTTGGTATGAACTTATTTATTTCGCGCAAGGAACGTTATTTTGTCCGTTGTGAATGCGACCGCTAAGATTGTTTATCGGGGTTTCTTTCCTCAAAACAAATGTTGCAGAGAGTTGTCATGTTACAATCGCCTAAATTTATATGTAATTTGTTTTCGCAGGACTGAAATATCGGTTTGGTTAGTTTTTTTTCTAATTTTGAAAATACATGGACCATTTTCACCATTTCCTCCTGCATTTGGCATAGCCAACGACCTGGTTGTATGGCTGTTTTTCGTCACTCGAGGTCTTGGCTTTGTACAAGATAGACGTAAACTCTTCAATACGCTCAACTATTCAAACCTATGCAATTTGTGTTGAAATAAATTTTGCTTCGAAGCATGGTTTTTATAATTATGCCGTTTATCTTTTTCAAATATGGCATTTAAATGTTGTTTATATGGAGTTTTGTCTCCAATGTTTTGTATCCAATAACACCAGGCTCGAAGCATTCTGTTCGTCTGATGCTGTAGCCGATAACACACATATTTTACAAGAATTGACCGATTAACCATATAATTGACAAAGGGTCTGTATGAACATCAACTTCTTCCATTGAATTGTAACTATGCTTCACCAATTACATGTCCGATTGATAAGTAAATTCGTGTTGTGTATTTTAAGTGAATTAAATTATTCATTAACTCACGATGTAAGCAAGTAAATCAAGTTTGAAAACTTAAAAAAAATAAATAATTGAAAGGCATATTGTATTGATAAAAGTACATGTACTCGCGTTTTGAACACAATTAATGGACATTGTTCATTATGCACAGTCTGGCTGTAGGAAACGTCACTGAAGACATTCCTTATTGAATAAATAGACACGTGGAAGAAAGAAAAATAAACTGATCAACTGGTTGTTTACACATACAAAAGGCATTTGACATCGTCGACCACAACATTTTACTCTGACAATTTAAACTGTACCACTCTTCACAACATTCAAATATGCTCCCAATTTCTATTTGGTTGACTCACTCAGGGATACTTGGCAAGAAAAATGACTTTTGAAAGATGACCACGACTTTAGATAAAACCTTTGCCAAAGATATTCCTGCAAGTGTGCCAAACGCATTGTCACAACTTTCTGAAAATGTGAACAAAGTCGTCGGCAAAGGCTTGTTTTCCAGTAAAGCTGACGCATACGAAAAAAAAGAAGAACAAGAAAATAAATTCGTTTTAGTTTTCTATAAATTAATTCTATAGTTTAATCACACTCACGAGTGATAAAGTTAAGGTATTAAATTACAAAAAATAGAATTGTTAAAGCTTAATAAAAGTAATCGCGCAAACACGATCTTTACATTCGATTACAGGTCATAACAATTAGATTAAATTTAATTGTCATCATGATTATAAAGACGGGCGTATTTTTCCAGTATGTATTGTTTATGTGTATTTCAAATAAATTCAATGAATGGAAAAATATATAAATGAATCGACCAATTATTTGTTTTACCCAATCGTGATTAAAATGATTTGTATGACCAATAACTTGTATTGCAGTAAATCTTGAGCCCTGATTGCTATGCTCGTACTGTTTGGTACTGACACACAATTAACAAACATGTCATTGCACAATAGGGGTCAGCGAACCACGTACACATCGATCGAAGGTGGTCAACACAACCTGATCAAGGAAACGGTCCGGAACGATTTTTATTTTCCTTTATTTGGTAACGCGATATATTTATAACTATTAATATGTGCACATTTTCAAAGGAAAAAATAATAAAATAGTATTATCCTTACTTAATTTATACTATTTTTTTTTGTGTAACATCCTTATTTGCCATCCGATTTTCGAATCAATATTATTAAAATAGATCAAATCACAATATTTATCATGACGACAAATGACTTAAAACAAACATTAATGACAATATTTACAAGCTCACAGTTGCAAGAATCCTCATCTTTAACGTAGACTAATAGAAGTTTAGAATGTTCAATTACCAATTTATCAAAATTGGGTAATGGATCGAATAGAAAAAGATGTAGTTTTCTTTTGACGAAATTGCAGAAATTGCAGAAATTGAAATTCATTCAACAAAAATGCATTCTTCCCACCAATGAAAAGGCGTGGATGATTACGGTAATCACGGCTCTGTTTGGCCACAATGCGGTCGTGCGTCCACGTGCTTTGTCAGCCTGTGCTCTGTTCAGCATTATTTGTACGAAACAACCCTTGTCAGCCAGTGCATGTGGTTTTAGTTTAAATACTATCGGTGTTCTCCTGAATTACATTAATAGTTTTATAAACATTAACCTGTAAATATATTTACTTTAATTATTTGCAATATATTCAAGCATGAAATTTACCTTAGAATATTGAATTAGAATATTATAAATTGTAGTTGATTTCATCACTTTACGGCTACGCTTTAACCTATACCCTGTATATTTCTTCAAAATTGGCGCACTTATGTGTATTACCTGAATAAAAACATTTTATGGGGAGCAATACAAGACCGCAAACAAACAACAAAGAACCCGTGTAAATAATCACCTTTCATAAGCATTTGATGTTAATTTACAAAGGCCCATATACGCATAAATTGTTTTAAAGGCATGAAACACACAGAAATAATGGCACTGAAAATTTACAATAACGTTACCGTGAAGTAATAAACAACCCCAGTTTCATTGCTTTATTGCCTGTTTTATAGAATAATACTGCATAAAACAGAATTGTCAAATGTCCTCACAATTCAGAGTCGAAGTCCTGCCAGCCAGAAAATGGAGGATTTTTCGTGCGATTACATACTAACGGTGGACGTTTTGCAATTTGCGTGTGCGTGTGTTTGTGTGTGTGTATTCATGTCATCTGGAGTACTTTATGCTATGGCTATAGTGGATCATGTTCACTGTGATGGTAGGTTGGCGTATCGTTCCCAATCAATAAGTCGTGTATAGAATAAGTAAAAATGTTTGTTTCACTTTTCTCTTGACAGTACATCTGATGTTTTTTGTTGTTGTTGTTGTTTTAAAACGTTCTTCTTTCTTTGTGTTCGCTGGTATCGTTTTCATATAATAACAGCCAGTCTTAGAGAGACAAATCTTGAGGAGAGCCTATTGAATCCCATATCGATGTTTAAATGACCCATGGTGAAGACTAGTTGGTGGATCAGGATGCAGCGGATCTTCCACGCCGCTACCTGTACAGCATGGAGACGTATACCGGGAACCAGCCCATCGTGCACCAAGGCCTGGAACCATATATGTGTCTCCTCAAATTGATTCAAGTTAACGGCAACCACAGCATCCACAATTAATTCATGTCAGATCTGAATTTTCAGTTTAAAGTTTTTCTCTCTAATTTTTATGAAAATTAAGGCAATTTTCTACACGATCTGACTTTCTGCATATGGTTTGCGATCAAATATGAAAAAATATAATTATAAAATAACACATTTAAGCCATAAATAATGAAAGGAAAATGGGAATCGAACATCATCACGTGGTTTATCTTGACGGCAGTGAATGACAAGAACTCCCGGTATGCACCGAACCAGTTAAATATCTCAGCGGAGGTTGGTGTTTCCTGGATAAACGCAAGCGGGAGCCGGACGAGTCCCTCACAGACACTGGTCTCTCGACATTTAGACATCTTCGCCTATTTTTTCATAGTTTTTAAGCTAGTACTATTTACTAATTACAATTAGTTAAGCCATGCCGACACAAGTTCAATAGTACATAAACTAAAATATCTTTATATTTTTAACAAATTGATCACACCTTGAGCAAACATTTTTAACAACGATCCCTTAGTATTATGACCTATTCACTTGCTTTTACTGATGTCAAGTTGGAAGCCCAGTGTCCGAGTGGGCAATGGTCCGGGAGGGCATATGTACGCTCATGCTTCAAATACCAGGAGGACAGACGTCCACGAAGGGCCTGTGTCCGACATTCATCGCGAGCCCCCGGGAATAGCGTACGGGACCGGACGAATTATTAACGCCATATGGGAGAGCGCGAGATTGAAAAGACGCATTGTATGTGAACAATACTAACTAAATAATAAGATAGTTTGACATTTGGGCAAACTATATCGTAAGACACAAACTCATAAACAATTCCATCGAAAAATCTGAATAAATGAGTGTCCGGTAAATAAGTACGGTTAAGTTCGTCTCAACTTGCCTTGCATGGCATTCGTTGCCTGTTCAAGAGACAGCTGTGTACCAGGTCCGTGTTGACACACCCCGACATAGATCTCAATACCGTCGTATCGACTGGAGATTTATGGCTTTTTATGATGTCTGTACCTCTCCAGATATGGTTTATGGCATCGAATAGGCAGACGGACGTTGTAAAACCGAATGTCGAGAGGTTGGCAAATAGAAGCGATAAACATAAACCAGGCCGAACCTGGCCGCTATCTTTAACAAGAGATGCTTGAAATTCTTAATAAAATGTTGTTGCACGAAGTCGTGGTAATGTATCAACATGTTGTTAGCCCCGACCGATACATGTCAGCAACACCACACACCTCGTTCGTTACAAACCAGGTTCGTTAATAAAAGTCTAGTTCGATCCTCCGAACAGTAGGGTATACCGATAATGGTCAACAACCAATGTATGTCTTTGTCAAAAATATCGTATGAACCAATATCCATAGGAACCGATGTCAAATGCAAGTTACAAATATCATGTAACTTATTCGTTAAAACTGAATGGGACTTTCTCATGTTAAAGTTCCTCATAGAGTGAATATGGTGTGTTTTTTTTTAGAGGAAATTAACATAATTATGTTGTGTAATAACAGTACAATGATATGGGGTTGTGTTTGTTTGTCCCATTGAATGTTTTTAGTGTTCTTGGGTCAGTATATTATATAATATAACAATAACCTTAGTTTGGGTTCATACCAAACACAATATATATAAACGTAGATTGAATCGTTGTTCACATCATAATGTCAATTCTTAATATGACGCGAGTTTGATTTCCCCACAGCTTTTACTTTTCCTTACCTTATTTGCTTATTTGTTGTGGTTTCATTTTATCAAATATCGTATAGTATTATACATTGTTTATGATTTTTATTGATTTCATGACCATGTCTTCCTCAAGCAAATTTCTAGAATATAATTCTATTTATTATTTAAAACGATAGTAATATGTTGACGACACATGGCTTTTAAAAGGTAAAGAAGGCACAATTAAATTCCCTTTTTGTGACATAAACCAGGCAAGGTTTAATTCCAAGTTTCATCATGATCTCGGGTCAAGTTACGTTCGAGAAAAATTATTGTTGGAAATATAATGACATAATATATATATTATTATTATTTAAAGGCAACATATTTACCTTATTAGTTATAAGCACGTTTTTTTGGCTGATAGTGCAGAAATCAAGGCAGTTATTGTACGCACAAATACGATGAGCCGCATCATGCGAAAATGGGTATTATGCCATATGCGGCCGGCGTAGATCCAGTCCAGCCTGTGCATTCGCATGGACTGGTCAAGAGCTACGCTGTCCCCTAATGAGACCGCGTGTGTGTATTTCGAAGTTTATTAGTTCCTTCCGCTCCTAAGGCTGCATTATGTGTGTGGACCGGAGTTTGTTCCACCTAATTAATTAAATAGACACACGAATGTTGGTACTATCTTTTAAATAATAGATGCGATAACCAGCTACGTATTTATTTTATTTATTGTTATTTTGGTGTGGTCTTGTATTTGTGGGGTGGTGGGTCCGCAGAACCCGGAGGAAAACCAACCTGTCCGGTAGTTTGACCACCAACTAAACTCACATGCTTCCAAGAATGGGGATTGAAACCTTGGTTGACTTTATAGCGGACAGGGTAGCTAAAATGGTCATAGATCAAGTATCATTTCAACATGTAGAAAAACATATTGCAACCAATGTTTTCTATTTTTCTGTTCCGAACATATAAGTTTTTTACCTTTTAATTATAACTCAAACATATACAAATCCTATGCACATGCCATATAATGTGTGCTAACTACTCAACTGCCTTAATGGTGGTTAGGTCAATAGATTGTTGAAATTAGTAGATTTATATCAAGTTGCAACTGAAAATATTATTTTGTATATTTTTATTTTGGTAGATAGGGTTACTTGTTTTATTCCCTGTTTTATATGATAATATTCTGAATGCCTGTTTTCAACAATCTATGTAATAAATATGCTGAATCTGAATGCGTTTTTTTTTCGGTATGCTTGATTCAATAAATTGTTTTATTACCAATATTATATGTGTGATGCATATTTGTGAAAAAGATGTATACCGTCACTAGTTTGGACGTATAATTGTGTTATTCAAGGTATGATATCATATATGCGTTTCAATATAAGAATACGTGTGCGAATATTTATAAATACCGTGTACCTTGCATACATTTTTTTGTTTTATCAAGCTTTGTCAATAATAAATTAATGGCATCCTTGTTTCAAAAATCAAAGCATAAAAATATCGTTGTATTATACAACTTAACTATTGCTTCAAAAAGCACGAAACAATCATTTATTTTAAGAACGTGCCTGTCGAATTGTATTTATACTTATTACAAAATATCCACATTCAACTATTTAAGGAATAAACACTATATTAGTATAATTTAAACAAAATAATATATTCTTCTTTCTATTCATATAAATAACACGTGTGGTGTAACTGATTTAAAAATATATAATTATTTTAAAACAAATGCAGATATGCATCCTGTATGATACAATTATTTCATTCGTCATTGCCGATATATATCATTTATTGTCAAATATATGATATCAATGTATTTAAAAAACGTTGGCGAACGAAGTAAGAAGTTTAAGGTGTGTATTTGAAAACAGATCAGTTAGAGGCTGTTGACAAAAGAATCCAACTTTATAATAAACAACATTTTAATTTGTCATTTTTGCGCGTTGTAGATTTATTCGAGTTTCGCAATCCGGTGTTACGGTTGACTAAATTTGGGGAGTGGTTGGAGTGGGGATTGGGTGGATGGGTGACGCTAATTAATCGTGCAATAGATGCCATATAGCACCCTGGAATTACCGTCGTATAAAATAGCATGTGTATTGCATAATGGCAGGTGTCACATTGTTCAAGTATATTCCCATACCACCACAAGTACCCCGTGACACAATTCACAAAATAAAGAAATTTCTGTCTGTGTTGAACAATTCTAGCGTATCAATTAAGATGAAATTAGTAAAAGTTGTTTTATTATTATTATTATTATTATTATTATAATTATTATTATTATTATTATTATTATTATAATAATAATAATTATTATTATTATTATTATTATTATTATTATTATTATTATTATTATTATTATTATTATTATTATTATTATTATTATTATGATCATCATCATCATCATCATCATCATCATCATCATTATTATTATTATTATTATTATTATTATTATTATTATTATTATTATTATTATTATTATTATTTTCTTTACATCATACCCACATTTTTTACACAAACTACTTGACTTTTACTTCGATTCACAGCTCAATCGATTAAAAATTCCCCGATTCGTTTCATTTCACTAGTAGTGTCATTTATTTTTTGTGTATAGACTGACCATGTTTATTCGGCAATACGTTAGTTTACTCATTTTCTTAAGAAAATGTCTTTAATGTCGTTTGTCTTTTCCCCGTAAGTATTCGTATAATAAATCATGTACGTCCGCACTTACCATTAAAATGAAGTATAGTTATAATACCGTAATTTTTACAAATTTATCCCATTTTACATGTCAAGACTGAAAATCGACTATATATGTTATTATTTTATGAAATTAAAATATACATCAATATCAATCCGAATAACAGTAAGCCATGGATGAATCTAACAGCATTAACGGAATAAACGCCTATGTTTTTATAGATCTATTTAGCAATATAACCATGGAAATGGTTGCGACAAATTCTATCATACATTTTTGTTTAAATCAATTAATTTCCAGCCAAGAACTGCGCAACCTACCATTAACGTTTTCAAATAAAAAATCTATAAATATAACTATTACTTCTATTAAAAGTTATAATGTACACCAGGAATCTTTATTCAAAAGACTAGTCTGTAGTTTCCGATATTTTTTTCATAATTCTCACTATATATTAACATAAGAAACGTGAGTATCGAACAGCATTGCGTTTACAAATTTGATTCTATGTTAAGCGTCTTCCGGCAGTTGGTTTTCATATGCCTAAACAAGCACACACACATTCACAAAAAACTTTTTAAATTTTTAGCGAAATTTTCAATTAAAACGTGTATAAAATGCTCACAATGACATAGGATTGTAAGACAATGCCCATGCGAATTGATAAAAACAAATATTCGTTATTTTCCTATTCTTTAGACATTTACGTAGCTGTCAAAAATGGTGTTCGGACTGTTTCTTTTGTGTTTCTATAACATATAACTAAAGCTGAAAATAGTGAGCGAGTCCAACGCAAATTCTGTAAATGGCTTTTAAATGTGAAAGCTTCTACAAACTCAAATGCTTTGTATGCTGAAGTAGGTAGATACCCGATGTATATACATCGTATGTCGATATTTACGAGTAGTTTCTTAAAATTGTTTAATGAAAAAATAGTGCAAATGTATGTTAAGCAATATTATTTGTATAATTAAGGTTCTTACTTGTATTGATAACGCTCACTCAAAGTAATGGACATCAAACGTTCGGAAACTTTTGCAAGAATCGGGTTTTGATGGCGTTTGGCAATATCCAGAATATGTTAATGTATTACAAACAGTTGTATTGTAATGTTTCGCAATATATTACAAGATTTGTTTATTTCAAAATGACGAACTGATGTAAATGACACTTCATCACTATTTCTTTACAAGGAATTGAAACCCATTTTCTAAAGATCCATTTTCTTAGACAAAATTGAAAATTGAAAATTTAGAAAGATTATAACAAAATTGAGATTGTCTTCTCTGGTTCAGTTCATAGAAACTGGTAGGCACCAACATATTCCAAGAAATAAGAGAATATGTAAATGTAGTACACTTAATGAAATTGAAGATGAGTACCATTTAAAAAAACAATGTCCTTTACATACTAATTTTAGAAATACATCCATGCCTGATGTTTACAGAAGAAGACCAAGTATGCTTAAATGTTTACAATTTTAAAATGAGACCATCAAAAAATGTATTGATATTTCTATCTAATTTCTGTAGTAAAGCATTTAAACTTAGAGCCGATAATATATAGATTTATGAGAGAGTTTATTTTCTTTCCACAACTGATATTTTGTATATCATATCTAACTGCATTTTCTAAATTAATTATGGATTTTAAACTTTCACTTAACTTTGCTAAAACACAAAGAGATTGATCTTACATCATACATTCTCATAAAAATTCATATATTTGTAAAGAATGCATAAACATGTTGTTGTTGTTATTTTGACGCATGTGTATTGTATTTTATTATTGCTTTATTGTTGTTGTTTTTTTTTAACGATGAGCTGTATATGGTAAAGTCGCAAATAAACTATCTGTTCTGTTCTGAAATAACATACTATTGAGCTATTTTAATCTTAATTAAGTGATCTCACTCTTTGTATAACATGTAATGAATATAATTAACGACGCGTAATTATTGAGTGGGTTAGTTCAAATTATGTTACAGGTAATTTTGATGGATTTTTATGAATATTGCTGGTGAAAATTTGCATGTTTGGATATGTTTGATCACTCAAAATATATTGAAGGTTGTACACAATTCGGATTTAGAGTGGAGTTTTTGTCCCAGACACCCACTTTAATGAACTTAAAATTATGAATAAGTTGTTTGTCTGCAATATTCACATTTTGTATTGACCTTTACGGATGTATTTTCAGAATGTATATCCTAAATTCAAAGATATTAATTTACTGGTTATAACTTAAGCCCGGTCTTGGATAATTGATGCAATTATTTTGATCATATTTACATTTAACAGCTGCCATGAAAAGATTGTAAAAGAAAAACCATCTTTTCCTGAATGGTTGATAGGTTTTCAAAAGGTCAATGGGAAGCTTAACCCTTTGAGCGCTGGAACCGGATTTTGAAGGCCTTTGCAAACAGTTTGGATCCAGATGAGACGCCACAGAACGTGGCGTCTCATCAGGATCCAAACTGTTTGCTATTCTGATAGTATTCTTTGAAAAAAAAATCAAAGAAAATGCTAATTTTAGAAATTTAGCAGACAACATTTTAGCAGACGACAAATTTCCCAGTATGCAAAGGGTTAACAAAGAATAGTGTAGGGCCTTACGAATAAAAATGTTCATGAAACATAATTTAGCCAACTTACGAAAGCTATTGTTTTAGATTTAGGTGGAAAAAACTCCTTTTTTATATTTGGTATAATGATAATCTATTATATTTTAAATAAGTAAATTTAAAGGATGACCACTGTGTATAGATTAATTTACATGGGTATTACTTCACTTTATATATCACATATATGCATGTGCTGTATGTATATTGTTATTGAAGAAACTACGTTTTGTTTATTTGCGAAAAATATTTTGACATAACATTTTCGTTGGTTTTACCCATTTGCTGATATTTATATGCGTTCTAAGAAATGAATTTCTTTAAATATGTTTTACTTGTAATAAAATAGACATTTTACATTTTGATTTACCGGATGTTGGTGTTGTTAGATTTTTCTACAAATAATTATACATGAACCGAAGTAAAATCAAGTATATACGATTATTTAGTCTCTGGAACTTATGTAAGACGACACCAACTGCATTTGAATAGGCAGTTTTGGTGTTATAGACACACACTATTAAATAATAGAAAGTTTGATTTGCAATACATTTATTCATAAAACAGAACGATACGGTGGCCATACATCAGTGTGCCAAATATAATTATTATAATGTTAATATGTACAAACAATAGATTCAACAACGTACGACCCCATAACAGGGCGTGTTCAGTCAGTTATTGCGTATTTTAGGAGAAATTTGTCTTTGTACACACACATACGCATACCTGCGTCGGATTCAGAGCTATTTCAGAGTGTTTCGAACACCATTACCGACAGTTGAATATCCAGTAAGAGTTCCATTTTCGTCCACGCTTTAACAAATGTGTTGAGCTCGTGTAGCGCTTTTATGTCGGTTTTAATCATTTCAGGTTGTTTCTAACACTCTAGATTAAGCGAAACGCCGAATCTCAAATTTAAAATGTGACGACATTTCTCCTGTCGGTGTTCAGAACTTTAGGATACATGCTCGTCTATGGCGTCAATGTCGGTTTTGATCGTGGACGTGTTTGGGGATGTGGGGGTGGAGGCGGGCGACATGTGCGTGGTCTCCATCCTGGGGGAGCTCGCAATGTGGCCGGAGGACGCGTACGGCTGCTGTCCGGGGTGCGAGTGGACCGGAAGTGCGCCGCCATGGGAGCCGTGTGAACTCATGTGCAGGAGACCGTCACCCGCGTAGCTGTATTGACCAGTCTGAGACACCGGTGATGCGTGTACGTGGTGCTGTGGTACACCGGAAGTCATCTGCATGTTCACCTGTTGCACGTGCTGTTTCGTGTCGTCTGCGAAGTCTCCGAGATCCGGCATCATCTTTATTATCTGCGTTTCGTCGCGTTTCTTGTTCTGCTTTCGCTCTTTCGCACGTCGGTTTTGGAACCAGATCTTAACCTGCGAAAAATTAATGTTATTTAAATTATATGTACCTTTTAATTTCAATAATCTTCATTGTCGGCTCAGGTACTTTTTAAAAGTACCCCGGGTACTCTTAAGTATACAACAATGCACCCCGGGTACGGAAAATACGCTTTAAGGCAACCGGCCATACTTCGGTACTATTGAGTACATTTTCCTTTGCCCGGGTACTATGAAGTAGTACCTGAGCCGACAATGACCAATCGAGTCATCATTGCCAGTGCATGATTACTACCCAGCAATTAATGGTACATGTTTAGAGATTGTATAATTGCGATTTTACGAAACTGAAACATGTTTCGCGATTTTCTTCTTTTTCTTAAAAAATTCTATGATAAGTGTCACTTGAATAGCGTTTAAAAAACATTTTCGTAAGAACATTCGTAAGTCTTCAAAGCAGCAACGCTCAATTACGATTTTTATTTGCATTAATCGTGACAGAATACCCATTAAATAAATTAAAGTTCAAAAATAAACAAATGTGGCCGTTTTTACTTGTAACCGTTTTAACTTGAGACCGTTTTAACATACCTGTCTCTCGGAGAGGGACAACGTCTGTGCGAGCTCTGCCTTCCGGCGGATGGTGATGTAGCGACTGTAGTGGAACTCCTTCTCCAGCTCGAGACGCTGGTGGTCGCTGTACACCACGCGGTACTTGTCCTTTGTGCGCGTCTTCCCTGGAAATAACAAAACAAACAGGGGTCAATTTCATCAAACATCGTAAAGCCTATTCACACGTACAGTATGATACAATTTTCGAAACAATACCGGTATTTCGTTTAGTCAAGACACACTATTATCAGAACAGCAGCAAAGGTCAGTTTTACCAAACATAGCAAAGTATTTGCAATCAGCACATAATTCAAATATCAAAGTATTAAACATATTACTAATATTGAATCAATTTAATGGTAATACAGAAATTGATCCGTCTACTTTTCAGCGTTTGTTTCAGATAATTTTAACATTCACACACATGAGTCACCCGATGGCCGGCAAATGAACGTAGGTATAATAACGTGTAATTTATTATCGTAATTACTATACAATTGCATTACATTTTTTATGGTTTATAGCGGCTTGATGCAAGTCGCGGCGTCAGAGGCGGACACTCGGGTGTTAATGAGACCCCGTAGGTCGCGCGCGAGTGGCGGTCCCAGACACGCGATCATACCTGAATTATTTAACAACCTGGATCCGGGTACTAGCCGGGTAGGGACGCTAAACCGCGTAGTTAGTAGAGGGCACCAGCCACTTGTTTCAGGCTTGCGAATTATGTGATAACAAGCGATTCCTTATCACATTGGAAAAGTTATTGTCTTGTTATATGCAACATGAAAATATCCTATATGGAAGTGCAGGCACGAAATTCGCATTAATATCGAATTTAACGTTTTTAAACATGCCAACTTTAAATCGAAAAAAATTCTGTAAAGCCACTGTAATCTATAATTACGATTTTTATAGATACACACTTGTGCCCGTTGTTATTGGCTCTGTGTAATGATTGACTTTTATCGTTAATAGCTCTGTCCGTTGTAAAAGTGAACAATCGCGGATTTCAGTAGACTTTGAAACCAGGAGACAATGTATAACCCCGAGCATGACTTTTGGGGTTTATTGCGGTTCTTTTTCATAATTCAAAATGCGGTTTTCAGTCAGATTCATGATGATGTGTTTTGCATATTACCGGTATACTAGGTTGAAAACATATTTTCATACGCTTTCAATTTGGCGTTTGATACAAATGAAATAAAATTTTGCTCGAGTAAACAGTTACAAAAATAGTAAATTGCACTTGTACTGCATTAAAAATGAGTATTTTGCGTTTACTGCCATCCCATGACCCTGCGTAACAATACAACCGCACGTGAAGGTGGCAGTAGATCTCGTGCACAAGCATGAGCACCAATACCCGCCATGTGATAGATCGTGTGGTTTAAACGTCTGTTGAAAGCAAATCGGAAATTCAATTAAATGTTCCTTCAAAAACTGGCTTGTGTTTATTTCGTTGAGATCAATGGATATCAAAGTGGTGGGTTTTACTTCAAAAGATAATTTTATTTAATAAACGCGTTTAAGTCCTAATGGATATTCTTTTATCTTCCTGTCTTAAAGACATACATGTATTTGCATAAAAAAACGGCACAAGCTTTGAAGAAAAAATCGAAGAGAAATGTTTTATTTGCAACTAAATTTGCAACGCAACAATAAAAACATAATATGTAAGCTGCTTAAGCTATATCTATGTAGGAACGTTAAATGTATTGATATTCTCATTTAATTAAACATTAATGATTATTTGATTTAATATTTTAATTATGGTCATTGCTTGTCCATTTCAGATGTTGAAGAAAAAAGTCATATACTCATATAATATTTAGGAACATTTAATTATAATTAATTCAATTATACGCCTTTACGGACATTCTCGTGTTTCCCGAAAAAAAATATTTACGGAATGTAGAATACCAGTTTCGCTTTTTGTTTTTGTCCCCTACCGGTTTCACCGGAGGGGACTTAAAGTTTGCGCTCTTTCAGTGTGTCTGTCTGTCAGTCAGTCTGTAACAATTTTCTGGATCCTGCGATAACTTTTAAAGTTTTCATGAAACTTGAAACATGGATAGATGGCAATATGGACATTATGCACGTCATTTCATTTTGTTCCTACGTCAAAAATTGTGGTTGCTATGGCAACATTTTTTATTTTATTTTTTTAAATTTCTGACAATGGTGGAGCCGGTAGGGAACATAATTGCTTGGCAATAGTCTTGTTGTAACTATTTTTAAAATGTACATACAATAAATTTGTCGCCTTTAAACCTTTATTATTACATATTTTTTTTAATTTTTTTTTACTATAATTAAATAAATTTAGAAGTCAGAGTTAAAACAATTGTTTGGTGCTCGGGCTGATTCACATAACGCTTACATGTTACATTCACATGGGTCGTTTGTTACATTCACATGGGTCGTTTGTTACATTCACATGGGTCGTTTGTTACATTCACATGGGTCGTTTTAACGCTTGTATCCATGTTAAACATTATTTTAATATTTATAATGTGTCGGAGTCACTAATTGCCAATTAGAAGTGCAAACGTTTTAAAGTATGTTGTGATTTTTTCAATTACGCATTACAGAGTATTTCAAGATGTATATATTTTCGCGTGTTTTTTTTCTTTTTGGTAAGACCATATTTCTTCAATTATTAAAGAAAATGCAATCATTTCAATGTGTTGCGTTATACATAAGCAAAACAAAAACAACTTTCATGTGTTATAACTTTTACTGGGGGCCGCGAATTCGTATTTGAGAAAGTTAACAAACTTCTATCACAAATATAACTTTAAGAGTTGTGGTTAGATACACCAATTTCAGAACGACTTTTCGGCTTTCAAGATTTAAGAGACGTGCCTGGGTCAACCATTGTCCGCTCAGGGAATTGTTAATTGAAATCGGACTTGTCACGTATGTGTTACACTATATCCGCAATACATCTTCATTGCGCAATCTTACCATCAAGTCCATTGAAATATTCATTTAAACTGACCAATCTTCTCGCCTCGGCATACGCGGTAATTAAAGCAAGCGTGCTAGATTTATTCATCACTCGTGAAAAGTAAGAGTAATTTAAAAATCGGCGTTTTGTATTATAGAACTAATTGCATTGTTGGGTCTGCCGTAAGTCTTACCGATTTCAAAGAATCTACGACGTAACGGAGCCTTTGTTGTGGAAATTCAATCATTAAGAAGGAAATACCCAATACCTCCAAATATCCTATGTGTCTATCCTTTATCAATACACCGTAAAACGTCCGACAAATGATATTGTAAACAAACTATCCGAAAAAAACATACGTTTGTACGTTCAAAGATCACAATAAAAAATATATGAAGTTATTCGTATAATGTCATACGTAGATAAAATGTGCTATCGCTTGGAAGGTGATAGACCGTAAGCGCAAACAAATAGTACAGGAACCATCTCAAAGAAACGGACAGAAAGCCACGAGGAAAAACAGCTTCAATTAAATCAAATATATGAATACAACCACACCTGTATAATATTTTATATATACGTCCGTTCCCTTGTCATGGCCGAGTCAACGACACCACGAAACGACTATTAGAAGTTGAACGCTTACCCGAAGTTGGTGCTGACTGGTAAGAGGCCTTCTTCATCCAGTCATACGGAGGCCGGAGCTGCTTGTTTGTCGGAGAGCCGGAAGTGGAGCTGGACGAGCTGGTGTCACCAAGGGAGTCCGTGGGAACCTGCGTGCACGGTGTGGTGTACTCCATGGCAGCCGAGCGGTATGAGTATCCGGCGCTCATACCGGGGGAGTTGGCCATGGTCGTGACTGCGGCGGTCATGGTTCCGTTGGGACAGTAGCTCCAGTCGTCGGCCCGAGGCGCGTACATGTTGTACCAGTGTGGATGGTGGACGCCGGTGGGGTCGCCCACTTGAAAGTGGCTGTAGTCCTGAGGATGCTGCGCGGTAGCTGGCGGATAACCAAACCCGTTGAAGGGATAGTTGAGAGACGGCGGCGGCGTCGGATAGCGCTGGAAGATCCCCGACCCCTGTCCCTGATCCGCGTTCATCACCATAGCCGACATGCTGGACGCTCACAAGAAATCGAACAAATGTCTTAAGTCTGTTGAAGAGTGTTTATTGTTGATACATAAACACGTTGTTTCCTAATAGAATGTATGTAATATATAATGGCTAAACCAACGCAAGATATTCCGTCTTCTTTTCCTTTCAAACACCAAACTTGATATTAAAATGTTATTTTTATTTTATTAACACCGATTCATTCACCAGTAAATAAACATGTCAAATTAGGTTTACTTAACACAAATAGCTTTAAAATGTTTATGAGGTTCGCAGATATTCGTGGTTTTATTACCAGTCTACGAACGGTATAAATGAAGGCGTGGCCAGAATAGCCCAACCACTTACGATCGACGCCGATATCGAATGTTGATATAGCCCCGCCTTGCGATTGGTCCTGTCCTTGAACGCTGCGTTACGATTGGCTGAAATTTGTGCATAAGGTTGACGCTAATTATTCGTGCAATTGATGCCATACGGCACCCTGGGATTTACATTCGTAGAAAATATCATGTGTATTGTATATGGCAGGTGTCATTTTGGTCAAGTATATTCCCATATCACCACAAGTACCCCGTGACACAATTCACAAAATAATGAAATTTCTGTCAAATTAAAGAGTTTTCCTTCCTTTTTTGCATAATATGAAGTATAGAAATAAAAATAATATTTATATATTATAACGCAATTTCGGTGTGTTATTGTTGGTACTGATCTACATTTAATAATAATAGTATTACTATTATTAATTATAATATAATAATACTAATTATTATTATTATAGTTCTATTCTTATTATTATTTAAAATACATTCGATACAAAAACGAGCTGCTAAAATAATACTGAATAAACAATATTCAACTCCTTCAGCTCCCTTATACAAAGAACTTGGTTGGTTGATATTTAATAACAGATGCACTTTCCTAATTGGATGTATTGTTCATCAGTTTGTAATAGGCGCAATGCCTTCTTATCTGACTAAAGTTATTCATATATCAAATAACAATGTGTACGCTCTTAGATCCACCACCCACTCTGATATATCATCTATTCCGTTTAGAACAAATTATGAAAAACGAGCGTTTTCGTTTCGTGCACGAACCGCATGGAATCTCATTCCAATAAGCATCCGACAAGTGTCTCTGAAAACTACAATTAAAAACAAAATTTAAAGAATACCTACAAACAAATCACTGATATACAAGTATGCTCACGTGACAGTTTGTTTTCTATGTTAATACTTTGTTGTGATGTGTCTGATGTTGTGATGTGTCTGATGTTGTGATGTGTCTGATGTTGTGATGTGTCTGATGTGACTAATTTTGAATGAATGATTTTTGTATCATATTTTGCATATTTTGTATTGTCATAATCATCATCATCATCATCATCATCATCATCATCATCATCATCATCATCATCATCATCATCATCATCGTCATCATCATCATCGTCGTCCTCGTCGTCTTCGTCGTCGTCCACGTCGTCGGAATTGATAAGGAAGTTATTATGGCAAATAACTGTGTAGTTATTTTTTTCCCTTGTATTTTCGTATGCATGTTTCAAAATATATACTTGTGTTATGTTACTGAAGACCACATCGTAAAAAAGATTTTTTTCTTAATGTGAATTCTTCATGAAATAAAGTTATTATTTTATATATTATATTATATTTATCTTTTGTTAATATTGTCATTTTCTAATAGTACCATAATACTTTCATTGTATCACTGAATACCATAATTTTCTCTGGAACTTTTGTAAATATTGACTAAATTTGCTAAGTAACTAAAATATAAGAATGGATCTAAATAAATGAAATAAATAATATCGTTGATGATATTGCTATTGTTTTATTTCATAAATAAACTGATTTATATACATGGTTAATTTTGAAACACTTTTAAATAGTGACGTAATGCGTTCTACATAACTTCCGTATAGTATAAGTTATTTAGAAGATTTCCAAAAACATATCATAATAATAAATATTGCTTTTATTTTGATATGATAGGTGCACATAGCACTTATGAAGAACAATTTACGGAGTGACTTAATACGACTACCGTAAATAAATGAATTATTCATCGGATCAAAATGAGAAGACAAAACACACACACACACACACACAAACACACACACACAAAAGAAGCATTCGTTTCATACTTTGTTCGTTAATCGCTGAAATAAAATATCGTTGTTATTACCTTGTAAATTAATTAATTTTTCTAAATTAAATAAATTAACATAAAAAAAAACACTAAAAACAGCAGCAGATAAATTTCTATTACTTATTACCATTTTTATCGATATTATTGCCCTGGGGCGACACTTATGAAATCAAAGAGCATGTAAACATCGATACTTTAATCTTGTCAATCAACCGTGCTTGTACGTGTGATGAGTGGTGTAGATGGTAGCGCGATGGCGGCCGGAGTGACGGGCCACCCCGCCCCGGCGATGCGGCTCTCGGATCTCCCTTTACGCGCCATCAGCCGCCGTTTTCGGGAACCCTTATCAGCGCTTTACAGAACTTTACATCGTGTGGCCGTTTTGATACTCATCAACAAACGTGTAATGTGTAAAAATAAGTGGAAATTGTTTCTTATACGTGTATTTAATAAAAATAGGGAACAAAATGTTTCCACAGACACGGGTGTTCTGTTCGCTGATATTTTTTTGACCGACGGACGCACACACGGACATGGGTAAAACTTCATACCATCCTGGCCCTCACCATTATTTGAATAGACTCTAGGAGGTTGGACACCCACATACAAAATTTGCGCATAGATATAATATATAAACGATTTTTAGTGAAATCTGATCAGGTGCCATTAACAGTTTAACTAAAATTATCAATACGAGACTAGAAATGTTCTAATCTTAATTCGGACTGCGAATATTTTGACAGACAAAATCACGCACGGACTTAAGCCAGGTATACTACTTGATAACCCACCCAAATGTGTCGCGTTCTGAGAAAATTGGGCAAAATGCATGTGCGTAAAGTGTCATCACAGATTAGCCTGTGCAGTCCGCACAGGCTAATCCGGGACGACACTTTCCGCCTAAACTGGATTTTCGCTAAGAAGAGACATCATTTAAACGAAAAATTCCATAAAAGCGAAAATTGTCGTCCCTGATTAGCCTGTGCGAACTGCACAGGCTAATCTGGGATGAAAATTTACGCACAAGCATTTTGTCCAGTTTTCACAGAACACGACACAAACGATGATCCGATTAGCGGGGGAAGGGGCGTACACAGACTTTCAACTCCAATTAAATGATACATTCTAGTGGTATCGATATTGGGAACACAACGGCACAGTTGTTTTGAAGTCTATAAATAATGTTCATTTTAAAAATGATCACGTTTGACCAGTTATTATTATTTATAACTCACCATCTATCGCAATGAAGTGTCCTTTTAAATTTCCGACCAATAATACGAGTAGCTTAGAGAAATGAACGATACACACCTGTGGTTTCTCTCTCAGCATGTATTCGAGCCTCGCTCTGTGAAAAGGGGGTTTAATGCATGTGCTTAAAGTGTCGTCCCAGATTAGCCTGTGCAGTGCGCACAGGCTAATCAGGGACGACACTTTCCGCTTTTATTGTATTTTTCGTTTAAGGGAAGAATCTTCTTGATGAAAATCCAGTTCAGGCGGACAGTGTCGTCCCTGATAAGCCTGTGCGGAGTGCACAGGCTAATCTGGGACGACACTTTACACACATGCATTAAACCCCCTTTTCACAGAGCGAGGCTCATTCTTATTTCATCATATTAAATGGCGACCCGATTGCTTGTACACATTTCTCAAGGGAATACCGGTATTCTTCAACCAAAATACAGTAATTATTGGAATGGGAGACTCTGTGGGATTCTTTCACAGGAGGGCCGACACTGCGTAGGCTTAACAGACCTCTGTGTTAAGAACTGAACATCAAGTCGCGGTACTTAGGCGGCAGAATCTCTCGTGTATTAGGATCTGACCAGCATGGTCACCCATTCGACACCCTGTCGGCAGCGGCGCGGTCTCGGCAATGCTCTTACTGGTTAGCGTTACGCCATACGAGGAAAGTGTACCGGACTTGCTTGCCAATTTATTCAAGAAAGAGAACGAACGTTTCTAGTTTATTTTAGAATAAGAAACATGATTGGCGTTCAAACGATTATATGAAAGTTCTTTTCCCAGACTCTCGATACCCGTATTTTTCAAAATTGACTAGAATGGAAGATGGTTGAGAAAAACACACAACATTAACAATTCTCAGATGCTTAAATTACCAAAATGTTATTTAATGTATATACAAACTTTGGCATAACCATGACCATCGGCCATTGCTATTGATAACTGTTTCATTTGGGTTGTTTTCTTCACCAGACCAGGGACCTACCGGTAAAAGACCACAATCTTGTTCTCTTGACCAAATAGTTGTTATTCGGAAAACCATGAAAACTTTTTTTGCGCGAATTATATGAGGTACAACAATAAAGACCTGCATCCAATGGGTTATGTATTGCCATTCGAACTACGGTAGACATAAATAGTTTGTCAATATTTGGAATATTCATGTGACATAAGTGCATAGCAAGAAAAAGTGGTTTGTACCAAGAAATAAGTTGAGTTCCGTAGTCTATCTGATATACAAATGCAATCTTACTCGTGAAAGTTATTTGTGCACAACAAGATCTTTAAGATCGTTATCAGCTGGTCTAAGCTCAAGATCTGTACCAAATGAACAGTGTTTGTTAGTTTGTAAGATTTGTCAAACACGACGACCTGACAAGTACCGCCTTTTGATTCAAGGGGCGGTGGGGCACAGATATTAAAATCAGTATTTGATCTGGGCGATTGTCGGTACTGATACACGCCTTATCGCCAGTTTCGGCGTGTTATCACATTCTAAGAGAGTTAATCATTTAACGTATTTGAGTACTCTCCATTTCAAATAAACTTCGATGCAGATTTTCTTCCGAGACAAATATATTTATCAGATTTTGTATTGACCAACAATCAACATTTTGAGAGTTACCCGGGTTTTTTAAAAGCAGATTGAAACCGTCCATATTTTTATTTGAGGACAATTTCTTCTTCCAATTCACGAACTGTTCTTAGTTCTAATGCGTTACATATTTTAACATATTCTGCATAAAAAATAATCCACACTGTATTATCAATTTGACGGAGCAAAGATCGATTTAACAGTTCGTTTCTGGAGGTAGATACCGTGGTAGACATACACCTTAGCTTTCAGTTTACGCATACCAAGCAACATCACACACAATTGAATACAGTGGAAACTCCAAATAAACAAGCAAATTCGTTTAATTAATATCCCCCGCCAAACTATAGCTTTGTCACAGAAAAAAGCATTTTTTAAGATACAAAGGGCCATAACTCCGTTATTAACAGATGGTGTACAATGCCATTTGGCGTGCATCATCCTCTTATCCATATATATACTCATACCAAGTTTCAATGAAATCCGCCAAAGCACTTCCAAGATATGGCTCCGGACACAAAAGTGCCGGACGGACAACGCCAAAACAAAATCCCTCCGCCTTTGGCGGGGGATAACAAAACCTTCATACAGTTCACAAAAATATGATCATGCTATCGTCTACACGGGAGCGTCACATGCGACAAAGTATGCATTCGTTCGGGCGAAACGAAAATAATGTCATTCTTCTATGAAAGAATGCATCAGGTACGCACATATATCCACCGAAATGAAAATCATTGACCATGACTTGTTACATTGACCGTTATGGACAGACTAGCACGCATGGTGTATGAATTGTCCAACAAAGGCATTAAAACTACAGATCGGAAACATACTCTGGACATAAAAACTGAACATTCGACACCAGGTGTAGCTTTAAATAGTCCAAGATCATCATTTTTTTTTTCAAAATCACAAACAAAACCAATGCTCATTGAAAAATCAGAATCAAAACAAGGTGTTCATTGGAAAATTAAAACCAAAATATTGTGCTCTTTGCATAATAACAAAAACATTTGCATTTTAGACTATACAACCCAAAACCATTTGTTCAAAGATCTATAAATATGTATATTTATAGATCTTTGATTTGTTCTGTAGAAAATCAATAACAAAATTTGTGACTTATATTAAGTACATTTTGTATATTCGCCTACTATGTCTTTATTTTCTTTTTTGCTTTAAGACATATACTCAGCAAATAATTTACACTGAAAAAAAGGGGACGTCTCATATGCTCATCTCAATCTGATTATTTTCCTTAGGAATTAACAATTATTATGTTAAAAATATTCTAAATATAGAAATAAATTTACTAGACAACCCTAATTTTGGAAATAAATTGATNCTGTCGGACAGAGTGTCGCGCCATCGGTCGGGGCGTCCAACACAGTTTTCTTGCTCAGCGGAAGGATGGTCGTGCGCGTCTTTCGCTTTCGTTGAGGTCCTTCCTTCTGTTGAATAAATCCGTCTGTCGGAATGAGTGTCGCGCCATCGGTCGGGGCGTCCAACACAGTTTTCTTGCTCAGCGGAAGAATGGTCGTGTGCAACGAGGTTACCATCATACAGTCGTGGAAAATTATCGGAAGTCATAAGGTGATTCGGACGATCCTGATTTCTGTAGGATACCAATGATTCTATCGTTGGCATTCTTTTGATGTAATCAANGGACTGACCTCAAATCCTGATTACTGTAGGATACCAATGATTCTATCGTTGGCATTCTTTTGATGTAATCAAGATCCTTACATTTTTTACAAATCCTGATATCCACTTCTTCAAATGCGTTATTCGTTACCAAGGCGTTCATGCTTGACCCTGTATGGC
The DNA here is from genome assembly GCA_007657795.1 of Dreissena rostriformis. Taxonomy (NCBI): domain Eukaryota; kingdom Metazoa; phylum Mollusca; class Bivalvia; order Myida; family Dreissenidae; genus Dreissena; species Dreissena rostriformis. The sequence goes on from VMBQ01001476.1 coordinate 131,456, forward strand.
GACATAGTCGCATTTGGCATAGTACGACACATCTATATTGCACTTGCATACAGTTGTATAATTCATCGAGGTCCTGTTCCATGGGTTGAAACAATCGGGAGGAATCTGAAATGATATAAACAGGTTAAAAACTTCCAGTGCGCGGTATTTAATTCAATTAAATTTGTGATGCTATGTAGCAGGATGACGTATCAGTAGAGCTGTAGTCGGTGACATATTTTGAGCAATTATACTGCCTTGCTATAAGAGCTTGCTTTTATGGCGACCCGGCAGAGGGTCTGCCTTGGAACAGTGAGGACCCGGGTTCGATCTCCGTTGTGGTCGGGGATTTGTTAGCTGCTTTACATTGGCGCACAGCGTAAATAACTCACAGATGGCTGTGTGTCTATACGACGCCCCATGGATGTCATTGCAGAAGACATTCGTGGAAGAATTTAAAAAATGGAGAGATGTGTATGAAAGAGGTTGATGTATAAGGAGCACTTATATACCGCCTTGCTATAAAAGCTAGCTTTTATAACGACGCGGTAGAGTGTCTGCTTTGGAACCGGGAGGGCCCGGGTTCAACTCCCCTTGTGGTCGGGGATATTTTCTAGCTGGGTTACAACTAGTAATACAAACGTATGACATTATGTGAAGTCATTTAATCTGGATCAGAAGAATAAGCGTAAGAAATTGGGTGGGGTTATTTGACCTGGATTAGAAGAATTACCGTATGCCATTGATTGGAGTGATTTGTACTGGATTAGAAGAATTCCGGAATGACATAGGGTTGACCTGGATTAAAAGAAAAACAATATGGGATGTGTTGTAGGGATTTGACCTGGATTAGAAGAATACTTATGCCATTTGGTGGAGTTATTTAACCTGGATTAGAGAAATTACCGTATGACATCGTGCGGAATAGTTTGGTAAAGATGAGAGGAGAAACTTTAAAGTGTGTTGACGTATTGAATACCGGGCTAAAGATTACCGCAAATAATTCCGTTACCGGCAATACATTTGATTTAAAGCTACATTATATTGTGCGCACCATTCTATAAATGTGTTATTTTTAATTTCATCACATGTTTGGCTAGATCTAGTACAGTATTAACAGAACAACAAACAGTATGATTTAAACAATGCATTCATATGAATACATATGATAAAATACTGGCCGTTGATTAAAACCATATTGAAGATTCCAATGCTGATTCACTTTTTCAACATCTATTTGTTGTAAATTGAATGAAATTTAAATGAATTGTGTATGCCATGAAGGATGGCATTCGTGCTCATAAGACGCCAGTGTTGTATCGTTACCTAGTTACAACGTCAAAACATGAACGTTATGACGTAATAGTCGAATTAACAAATTGGCTTGGGTGTATATGGGGCGCCATTTTTTTATTGTAATGATTTTTGTAATATAAATAATTCATTTCTTGATATCAATAAATCGAATTCTTGTGATCAGAAAATATAACCGATTTCTTGATATCAAGAAATGATTTTCTTACATATAAAAGTATTAACATCATTTATTCATTTCTTGAAAGATCTATCAATTAAAAAAAAAACAAAAAAAAAACAACAACAACAACAGTAAACCGTCGCCCCATATGTACTACTGACGTCGCTGTTCTTGTTTAAAAAGCGACAGCTCGTGGAAACATTCCAAGAATTAACAACAAGTTATATGTTTCCAACAGAAAGCGATGACAAGTTTATCCCCCCAAAACACCATAAAACGACTTGTATCAATTGTGATCTAATGTACCGGGGCATTGTATTTAGCGTCGAGTAAAACAAAGCTAAATATAAGGCAAAGTAAACTATTCACTCAAACTGTACGAGCACACTTGTAACGAAGTATGAATGAAAAAAAAATGGCCTTGCGCTTTTAATAAAATTAAATCATAGCAATTATTTAATGGCCTAGATCTACATACTATGACTTTTGCATTACAAATTAAATTATATTATACATCATGAGATTTTTGGCCGTACCTGTGTAAGTCTTGGAAGAAGCAACAGCAAACAAACTGCATAAGAAATGAACGCCATCGTCAAGTGCCTGTTAAGAATTTAACAGCCACAGGATAACTACCATCACCTTGCCAGACTAGAACATGGGATCATCCTCCGCCTNCCTTAAGACTAAAATATGTACATATACTACTGTGCATGTGAACAGAATATTAGTAGAGTTGTGATCTAATGTACCGGGGCATTATATTTAACGTCAGAGTAAAACAAAGCTAAAAATAAGGCAAAGTAAACTATTCACTCAAACTGTACGAGCACACTTGTAACGAAGTATGAATGAAAAAAATTAAATCATAGCAATTATTTAATGGCCTAGATCTACGTACTATGACTTTTGCATTACAAATTAAATTATATTATACATCATGAGATTTTTGGCCGTACCTGTGTAAGTCTTGGAAGAAGCAACAGCAAACAAACTGCATAGCCTCACAGCAGCATCACAGCACCCTACACAACATTAAGTGCTTCAGAAGTTTACTCATTTGAATCCGCTCTCGTTGCGGAATACGTGGAAATGAAGTGGAAGACATAATGGCAAAGCTGGGAGCAGTAGAAGACCAAGAAGTCTTGAAGAAATGAACGCCATCGTCAAGTGCCTGTTCAGAATTAAACAGCCACAGAATAACTACCATCACAGTCTGCACAGGCTAATCAGGGACGACAATTTCCGCTTTTATGGAATTTTTTATTTTAAATGATGTCTCTTCTTAGCGTAAATCCAGTTGCGGACTGCACAGGCTAATCTGGGATGCACATTCATTTTGCCCAGTTTTCTNGTAACTCTTGCGAGTCCTCTCTGCCAAATACGATACAGTGGTCTCCCATGATAACTGCACTTTAAAAGGGAGATTACTGAGGGAGCAAAATACACTGGGGATTATAAGCTGGACCACTACTGAACAAGTCAATAGTTTTCTGGATTCTATTTTATTATACTCTCTTACACAACTCAAGAGTCAAACATGATTGATAGTCAATGTAAAGGTCAATCAATGCCATAAACTAAGTGCATTCTGATGAATTTCACAAACAATATGCATGATTTTTTTTTTTTTATACAAATACAACTGCCTAATGTTTATAATGAAACACCACATATGGTATGAATTAAGTTCTTTTTTACATTACCAGTACACAATTATGAATTAATGCTTCATACAAAAACAGTATTTACATCTTATAATCAGGAACAAAACAGTGCCATTGTGGAAACTTTAATAGCTATTTAGTAAATTTTAGCCAAAACAGCCTAACCAAAATGAGCCTCACTCTGTGAAAAGATGGTTTAACCCTTTGCATGCTGGGAAATTTGTCGTCTGCTAAAATGTTGTCTGCTAAATTTCAAAAATTAGGATTTTTCTTTGATTTTTTTTCAAAGAATAGTATCAGAATAGCAAACAGTTTGGATCCTGATGAGACGCCACGTTCTGTGGCGTCTCATCTGGATCCAAACTGTTTGCAAAGGCCTTCAAAATCCGGTTCCAGCGCTCAAAGGGTTAAAGCATGTGTATAAAGTGTCATCCCAGATTAGACTGTGCCGTCTGCACAGGCTAATCAGGGATGACACTTTCTGCCCTTACTGGATTTTTGTCAAGAAGAGCCTTCTTTTCAACTAAAAATACAATACACACAGAAAGGGTCGTCCCTGATTAGTATGTGCATACTGCACAGGCTTATCTTTGCTGAAACTTTACGCACATGCATTAAATCCCCTTTTCACAGAGCGCCGTTTAAATCTAATAAAGTAACCACAAACACATTGCTGATGATAGTATCTGCATAATTATAAAATGTCTTTGCTCGACATATTTCTTGCCTTGTTTTGTCTATTATGTTTTTTTTTTGTATACATGTACATGGATGTTACTGCTACTTTGAAGTTTGCAATTAATTTTTTGTATTAAAACTTAAAGCAAGTAATATTTTATATCAAGATAATATTTTTGTAACAACTGTTTTCATTCAAACTGAAGTTCCATTAATCATAGCAATTTTCATTTAGAAGACATGTAATGTATGCCCCAATTTAGTTTTATCCACATATTGATCTACGGTATATTCACAAAATGTAACCTTTAAGGATAACAAATCCCCAGAAAAAGAAATAATAATACATAAAATATACTTAATGCAGTTATACAGCAAGCAGTTCTTTAACATGATATCTATTAAACAAAATATACACATATCCCATACAACAGAACTATATTTGATACAAAGTCAATTCTCAAACCTGGCCACTTGCCTTGTTATAAGATTACACAATGATTTGGACCAGCAGTGCAAGACAAACAATACTGTGAAATATAGAAAGAAAATCAAATATATTGTATTTTTACAGAAGACCCCACTTTTAATAACTAACCTATTAATATTGTATGATAACACAATTTATATAGTGTAATTTGGGCCAGTGGTTTTTAACAAAAGTGCACACATTTACGAAAAAATGAAGCATTCTTAAGGGGACACCATCTGAATAAATCCAATCCGCCCCTAACATACAGGAAATGATGCTTTTTTCTACATGCAACACCTCTAAATAATCTAATCGATCCCAAAGTCTGCGTTGGACGGGGCCTGTGGGGACTCGCCACTGCCACCGGGGTTCGCGCCTCCACCTCCAAACTTCTGGGACATCTTCTGAATGATCTTCTGGATCTTCGGGTTGCCCTGGTACTTGGCGATGTTGGCTGGGTTCGCACTGATCTCCTGGAACGCTTTAGCCACCTCCGGGTCCTGGGTGATAGATGCTCAATGTTACTAATTAGTCATGCAAAATTTCATGGTCTCATTAGCGGACAGGGTAGCTCCTGAACAAACAGCATGATTGCGCAAGCTGGTATGGAGATTCGCTGGCTGCATGTAGCATAAGAGGCAAACAGCGTAGACCCAGATGAGACGCCGCATAATGCGGCGTCTCATCAGGGTCTACACTGTTTGCTATTTTCACATGATGCTGCTCATATATAAAATAATGTATAATATATAAAATAATGTATAATAAATAAAATAATGTATAATATATAAAATAATGTATAATATATAAAATAATGTATAATATATAAAAGAAAGATTTACTTTAGATCAGAGGTCCAGATAAGATGCGTATTTGCGTAAAATACGCATGAAAAAAAAGAGAAAATACGCATGACTTAAAATTTTGTTGAGTAAAAAAACTCCTGGCTAAATTCGGCTTACGCATCGTGTGCAATTTCTATGCGTATAAGCCATTTATACATGCATATAAATTCATGTAAACATGACTGGTTCCTGGCATTGTGTCCACACCCGTAAAAACGTAGTGACATTACCATCTATGTATAGAATGTGGTTCACGACCTAATTTACTCCTCAGTCAGAACGGTTTCATTTCATATTGGCCCACGATAAAGGCCGATGTTGACACAACGGGCTCCCGGCCGCATTGTTGAGAATCGATATACGCTTATGGTGAAAATATTTGACATCACATTCGATAAAACCCGAATCGCCCAATTTCAAGAATATAATTTTTGCTATCATTTCATCTCTTGTGTGGCACTATGGAAAAACCTTTTTCCTTCAAGCACTTTTTAAATGGCAGCCGAAATACACATATAATAAACAAGTTTTATGGATACCACCCGCTTACCATTCAGATAACGTGACTAATCACATGGTTAACCTGTTAGATTTATATAGGATCTGACATGAGTTGTCATATCATACTTATTTTATTAAACGAGTTCAGGAATTTTGTTAGTAAGCGAGCTTTGGCGAGCTTACTAACGAATTTCCTGGACGAGTTTAATAAAATATGGTATGATATGACAATGAGTGTCAGATCTTTTTTATCACATGCTTTTAAACTAAATAAAATACATCTTAATTGACCAAACAAATGCTGATAGATCTAAAAGTTGTTTACTATAAGGACGTCATTTCATGTTGACGACGTCATTTCACCAAAAAAAGCCATGCGATTGGTTAGTTATTGATTCTGAAGCCAATGAAAACGCTTAAAAACACAAAAGTGCCGGACAACGCCAAAACAATATCCCTCCGCCTTTGGCGGGGGATAACGAGGTGTGATAATATTCACCTCTTCTCTTGGTACTAAAGCATTAGGTTAAACAGCAGGATTTTGCATGAAACGAGGTGGGTGGGATGAGCCTATTTTCCAATGAAGGCAGTTTTGGGGCAAAATTTGGTATCCACACATGTCCAAGACACTCTTCCAAATGACATAAACATTGTGGCCAAGTTTGATGAAGACCCTTCAATAAGTACAGGAGATATGGACAGGACACATAAACGGGCTAAAACTTTTTACATTGACCTTTAGTCGGCATGGCTGACTCTTGCCTTCTGCACATCATATTATGACCAAAATTGATTAAGAACAGATGTTCTGACTAAGTTTCATGAAGATATCACAATAAATGTGACTTGTAGAGTGTTAACAAGATTTTACTATAGCAATATAAGGAAAACTGCCCAGCCCCCTGGCGGCCATGTTTTTCATCCAACCGGACCCATTTTCTAACTCATCCAAGATATCATTGGGACACATGTTCTGACCAAGTTTTATGAAGATTGGACAAAAAATGTGACTGCTAGAGTGTTAACAAGGTATTACTATAGCCAAATAAAGAAAACTGCCCCGCCCCCTGGCAGCCATGTTTTTCAACCAACCGGAACCATTTACGAACTCATCCAAGATATCATTGGGACACATGTTCTGACCAAGTTTCATGAAGATTGGAAAATAAATGTGGCCTCTAGTGTGTTTACAAGGTAAATGTTGACGGCGTTAAAAATGATCAAAAGTATAGGAGATATGGAGCGGACACAAAAATGGAGGCTAAAACCTTTGACCTTGAGGAACAACCATTACCTTGAGCCGGCATGTCTGACTTGTGCATTTTGGAAATCGTCTCAATGCCCTCAACATTTGAGGCAAGTGTAATGAAAATTGTTGAGAGACTTTATGAGATACAGAGCAGACACAAAAATAAAGCCTCAAACTTTTGACCTTGAAGTATGACCTTTCCCAGCCTTCACATTGACCTTGAAGTATGACCTTTCCCAGCCTTTACATTGACCTTGAAGTATGACCTTTCCCAGCCTTCACATTGACCTTGAAGTATGACCTTTCCCAGCCTTCACATTGTCAAGNTGGTGAAGATCGGATGAATACAAATTGAAATAGAGTCCGGACAAAGTGGCCCCTTTGAAAATGCACTTATTGACCCTATGACCTAGTTTTTGACCCGGCATGACCCATATTCGAACTTGGCCTAGATATCAACTAGATGCAACTGCTGACCAAGTTTGGTGAAGATCGGATGAATACAATTTGAATTAGAGTCCGGACAAAGTGATGCCTTCCGCCCGCCGCCCGCCCGCCAAGGGGTTTCACATAATACGTCCCGTATTTTATACGGGCGTATAAAAATTGATGACACAAGACGCCACCAGATATACATTGGCCACAACATTTCACCATGAGAACTGTATGCACATTTGAGCTAAAAACACCAGTGGAAATAAACCTACAGCGAATGCAGCCATGATTTCAGGGTCTTGTAGAAGTTCCGTAATGTCTGGCATACCAGCTAGCCCTGAAGCACCTGCACCTGTAGGGACAAATACATACTTTAACATCTAACTTACTTTACTATTTTATCAAAGTTGCGTAGCGCAAAACAACAAAAGTTTACTAACAAAGCGCAAAAGACGCAGATTTAATATTTCCGCTTTACCAAGGAACTGTTACATCAAAACTATAACATAATTAGTTAAGATGTACCAGTAGTGAATTGCAGCATACTGTATAGATCCTCTCACTGCAATTCTGCTGCTTATTTAAAGCAACCTCTTAAAATGAAAAGTGCGACGTGCAATCTCGTTGGTGTATAAATCAATTAGAGACTACAGATAAGTGTAATCAATAGACTGTTTTGACCCTTAGCTTGAAGAATCAAGTAAGGGATTAACACTGTGTAGTTAATCGTTACATCACTGTAAATGCAATTGATTTTTGTGTTTTATAGGGACAAACTGCATCTCAGCAGGCGTCAAACTGACACTTAACTTGAAAAAGAGTTGATACCATAAAAGGTAGTTGTAACTACTCCTGTTTTATGCCAAATAACAATTATTTTCTTTAAACAATCAAATATTCAAATTGGTAGTTCGGGTAACAAATATTTGTGCCCATCTGTACTCTACAATAATAAGGTTTTTTAAGTTTTGACCTAATGATATAGTTTTTCAGAGCATGACCCCATTACAAGCTTGGCCAGATTATGATAGGAGCAAATGGTATGACCAAGTTTCATGAAGATAATAAATATGGCGTCCAGTGTTCATAAGGTAAATGTTGACAATGCACAATGGACAACACACAACGAGCAAAAAGTAATCCACAATAGCTCACCACAAACCCGTTGTACTCAGGTGAACTAAACAATTTATACTTCTTGGCTTTGTTTAAGTGCTCATCAACCTCACAAAACATAGCCAAACAAATAACTGTATACTGAGGGTTTTGATATACAATATCTGCATAAGTAGTTCCTAGCATCTTACCTGCGCCGGGGAATCCTGGCATACCACCTGCACCGGGGAATCCTGGCATACCACCTGCACCGGGGAATCCTGGCATACCACCGGGGAAACCACCAGAAGACCTAGGTTCCTTTAATACAAGGAACAAATTAGGATGCAACACGATAAAACTAGAAATGGGTCAAAGACACTGATGCCCCCAAACCACATGTTTGGACAATCCACAATATATTCTACAGTGGACTAAAAGACAAAGGGCCATAATTCAGCTAAAACTGGCCGCTGCCAAAGTTACTATCTTTATAATCGTGTTCACATTGAGATAATAGATCTATAAAAATTTGAACGAGATTCACCCAATAGTTAACGGGAAGGTAAAAAATAAAATAAAATTTGGGACTATACATTATACAGTCAATGTTGTGGTTGCAACCACTTGAATTAAGCGACTTTTGTCTTAAGCAACCATTTTGAATTCCCCCCGAACATTTTCGCTCTATTTTGATATAGTATTAAGCGCCTTTTGTCTTACACGACCAGTGACCGCTGATTTTCGTGCATTTTGTCCAAATCTTGAAATAAACGACCACTTTGAGGTAAAAGTGGTAAATCTGTTGACCGTTCAGGGACAAATCAGTGTGAATTGTTTATCTAAGCCGATAAGATGTACAATTACACCTTTGTTTTGTTTTCACACCAGCCATTTTCCTTTGTCTTGGTAACCAGTTCTGACCGGTGTTGATGCAGACTGCTTATCAGTTTTTTTTGTGTTGAATAATACAGTGAGGTATTGACGCACAGTCTACAGTTTAAATAGTTTACAATCTGGGACGTTAAGTGACAAACTTGATCGCTGATTTTATTGCAGAAACAATTCGCCGACCCGACAAAAAATTTCAGTGTTCTCGAGAGGTGTGAAAAATAAACTATTAATCTGTAACATGTGTCGAAATCCGTTCCTTAAATAAATGTTATTGAAATTATGCTAATTAGTTTGTTTAAGCAAATTTTCCAATCAGGCCTGTTTATTTAGTTTTCAATCAACGTGTTTTATTTATTTCCCTATGTACCATAATCGAGTTAGATTTCCATAAGCTTACATGCAGAAATTAAAATGTCAAAACAGAAAGTGTTAACGTTAAATGAGAAAATTCTGGTATTGGAATTGTCTTAGAATTAAAGTGCACGTACAATCGTGAATGAGTTTGGAGTCGGAAAAACCCCAATTCTCTGTGAAAACCATTTACATTGTTTTAATAAATTTAAGAATAAGAGAAAAGAAATAAAACACGTATTAAGTAAAACATGGTTGTATTCATTTTATTTATATTTATTTTATTTTATTACAAAAGTTGAAATCAATGTGTCAAAAGGAGATAATCCTACATCTGGATTTAAAATAGAAGGTCCGCATTTTCCCCAAAATGACTTTTTTTTTATTTAAAGACCATTTTATAAAGAGACCACTTTTGGTAACTCCCTTTAGTGGTCTCTAAATACAAGATTGACTGTAAAGTTGAAAAACAAAACGAAATAATTCTGCCAAAACATGTCGCATCAAAAATTTCCTTTTTTGACCTTCATCTACACATTAACCCTTTGCATGCTGGGAAATTTGTTGTCTGCTAAAATGTTGTCTGCTAAATTTCTAAAATTAGCATTTTCTTCGATTTTTTTTCAAAGANTAAGCATTTTCTTCGGATTTTTTTTCAAAGAATACTATCAGAATAGCAAACAGTTTGGATCCTGATGAGACGCCACGTTCTGTGGCGTCTCATCTGGATCCAAACTGTTTGCAAAAACCTTCAAAATCCGGTTCCAGCACTCAAAGGGTTAAGGTCATTCAACTGTGAAAGTTTGAGCAAGATCCATCCAGTAGTTAAAGAGGAGGTGAAACCACAAAATTTTGGGACTATATATCGTCCCCTCCCCGCGAAAATGGCCAACCTCAATATTTTCAAGTTTTCAGGAGAAGGAAAAAACTTCATTTTTTTTTTTTTTTAAATTACAGAATGAAGCTAAAACTTTGCATGATGACTTTTTAAAATATCCCTACATGTGTCATAATGTTTAAAGTGATGTGTGACTTTTTCTGTAGTCAATATGAGAAAATTGTCTTACTCAAGCTTTGACTCAAGCTTTAAGCTTGAGTCAAAGCTTGAGTTAGACAATTTTCTCATATTTTTTCATCCGCCGCTGACTTGTTTACATTTACTTCGGAAATTTTCGCACACATTTACATGGTAAGCCGATTGGATAGGACCTTGGAATTCTTCACAGGAGAAGCTACCATTTTTTCCACTGCAAAAATGTCAAAACCCGTTTTCATGCCAAAACTGAGATTGGCAATTTTCGCGGGGAGGGGACGATATTCTATATTAGACAAAAAGACAATGGGCCAAAATTCTGCCAAAATTCCTTGTAGCCAAAACTCATTCCTTTAAGATCATCAAAACATAAAGGTAATTCAACTGTGAAAGGTTGAGCAATGTCCACCCAGTAGTTAGTGAGGAGTTGAAAACACAAGCGTCAGGGGACAATATATTCTCCAGTAGAAAAAACAAACAAAGGGCAATTATTCTGCCAAAACTTGTTGCAGATAGAATTCCTTTATTTGCGATCATCTCCACATTTAGGTTTTGAACGGTGAAATTTTGAGCGCAATCCACCCTGCAATAAAAGAGGACTTCAAAACACAGTCTTTGTGACGTATGTATGGACAGACGGACAACTGCAATATTTAATGCCTCCCACTCTGTAGCGAATTAAAACTAAACTAATCGATCAACTTTCTGTAGCTATCCTTATAGGTTATAAATATACTCACCCACAGTTTGATAATAAAAGTGGTATATTTTGATCTTTGACCTCAAATTATGACCTGAAAAGGTGTTCGTTTGGCTTTTGAGTGTAAAGATGTCTTGTATGGTTACCATGGTTACCGGTAATACCCATTTTACATCCCTGAATACATGGCCAAATTAGAGCTAAGACATTTTGAAGCAGTGTCGACAAATACAGGTATTTACCCATGACCTTGAATTGTGACCCTGACCTTCCAAGGACTCACATGGTTCATCGATACAACAAAATTTCTAAAAAGGAAGAATAAGCGAAACATTGGCTGATCATGGGGAGTAATAATCCATAGTTAATATTAAAATCCTTGTGGATATAACAAAGTCATGTTGTGAAACAACATATTTGCTTAGTCACCTACCGCTTTGGCTTTTTCATTCGCCTCTTTGGCTTTGCGGACCCTTTCTTTCCTTTCATTCAGTTCCCGTTCTTCACGTTTTCTTGCATATTTGCGATTGTGCTCAATTATCTTCATTGCCTACAAGTAATCACTTTGCTTAATAACTTTACTTAAAAAGAATTAGTTTTTAGCTGTCAAAATATGTACATGCTGAAACATAAAACTGTCCCAATATTCAGAATACACCCGTACATTGTAATCAGATACAAAAGCAATACTAACAAGCAAATTCGTTGAATATGATATCCCCCGCCAAACTATAGCTTTGTCACAGAAAAAAGCATTTTTTCAAGATACAAAGGGCCATAACTCCGTTATTAACAGATGGTGTACAATGCCATTTGTCGTGCATCATCCTCTTATCCATATATATACTCATACCAAGTTTCAATGAAATCCGCCAAAGCACTTCCAAGATAAGGCTCGGGACACAAACGTGCCGGACGGACGGACGCCAAAACAATATCCCTCCGCCTTTGGCGGGGGATAATAAGAGCATGATAAATAGCACTTTGATGAGGACTTTCGAACTGCCAACTTTTATCTTTCTTATGGTGTCAATAGAACACGTCTGATAAAGGAAACTCTGCGTACATTAGGTTTGACTTGTTTGAGCATCTCATGAATATCCTCGTCATAGTCAAGTTTCTCCGCCGTCGTGAGGTCTTTGTAAGCCTCCTCCCACTGCCCCAGCATCCTGCAAGCAGACGACATAACAGGTGCTTATAGTGCATCAATCACACAGGATGCAAAATAACGTCCGCAGTAAGTACTTTAATCATACTGATAGCAAAGTATTCAGCTATCATCGGCAGTTAGTGCACCAATAATGATTATAGCAAAGTATGACAATCATCAAGGCAGCAAACTGCACAATGTCGCGCAGGTAGGCAAATTAATCAATCACACAGTCACACAAATAGCAAAGTACTTCAATAACTCAGGTAGTCAAGCACATAACACAGTTGGGAAGAAATGCACACACATCAATCTTGTAATTTAACAAAAATCAAATTAGCTGGTAGTAACTAAAGCACATAAAATACTCCGGTGGCAAAATACAATTACACATGAGTGGGATGCTACCAAATTAATAACTAGTACAAAGCACATCAATAATCCATGTGGTAGAGTACATATAAATCACTTAGACAATAAAACTCAGTAAAGCACAGTGATTGCCTGGGTAGTTATACATCAATGTGATGAGTGATTCAAGTAAACATATGTAAGATTTAAAATTCAGTTATTCACTGACTGTAAAATCTCCATCTAAATAACAATCTTGACTTATGAGGCGAGTCATGAAAAGGAAATTTGAAAAAGATCCATCATTGTGGCATTGCTTCACTTGTTGTTTGTTGTTGTTGTTATTGAGAACTCTTTAATTTATCACAAAAAGGTTGTCTTTTAATTGATACTTACCAATTAATGAAATCAGAGTCTTCAACTTAACTCTGTTTTATTTTGATAATTTAAAGTTTGAAGTGTCATGTATATGTCACAGTACCAAACTAAAGCGGGATTGGTAAAAAGATGTGTGGCGGCCCGGTTAGCTCAGTCGGGAGAGCATTCGCCCTGTAAGCGAGGTGTCCCGGGTTGAGTCCCGGACTGGCCGCACACTTTTCACCACCCTGCGACAATGGCACCCAACGGGGGACAGTGACATTCCCTGGGTGTACTCTGACGGAGGCCCAGGGCTAATTATATAACACGCCAAATCCCTGTATTTGAGGACGAATACATATTCGAGTGGGGGTGTATGTCACGGTACCGGACTTGAGCAGGGTGAACAGGGCTTGCACTAAGAAATAAATTTTGGAAGTCCTGACTTCCTGCCCTTTACTTATGGAAGTCCCAATCAGAAATGTTGGAAGTCCAAACAACTAAAATGGTGATGTTTACGGAATGTCAACTGTGTAAATGATCACAAACTCCTCCCCTCCATTTTGGGTAACTGTACATCTGTGAAAGCAATTAAAATATTCAACAACAAAAAGTCACAATTAATCGCACAATGCATAATAATACAGACAAAGACTACATTGGCGCTAAGGAAAAAAAACTTAGTAGCCAATTTCATAACTGACTTGGGCTAGCATCCTACGACGCGCATTGGAGATAAGAAGATATCATATTTCTTTCCGGTGTGGGGGGGGTAGGGATTTTGATAATTCATCACATATATCATCATTGAAATGAATGTTAATCTTTCAGGTACCAGGGGTTTTATCCACAATATTATTAATTATAACAATAATTTATATTGACACATTTTCAAGTCTAAACAAACATTAATAAATGTCACCATGAAGTAGCATTAACACCATTCTGTTGATTTAAATGTTAAATCATTATTGTTTATAATAGCATATATTTATTTTACACTTTATGTCAACTCATTATTTAATTTTTACATTGTTGACAGTTTCGTTGGGTCGCGGAAATATATGACAATATCAAAATTACGCTTTACTTGCAGAGTGATAAATCCTCCTTCCAAACAAACACTTAATTTGTTGAAATAACAACTATCTGCCCTTTTCATGTTAAATTTCGTCATGATTGAGGACAGACAGCGTTTTAAAGCTCATAAATCAAATCCAACACAAATACGTTTTTCCATGCTGCATTTTTACAAACTTTGTTTCGGAATAAAAATAAACCGCATATTCGAATTTTAAAAAAAGATGATTAATTTTCAAATTTAAATTGGTGGTTTGAATTAAAATTCACTATTATGCAAACAAAATCATTATCAAAGAATTCAGAAGTTAAAAAAATGTACAGTGCTGATTTGGATTTCAATCGAGTTTGATTGTGCCTAACCAAGCGTGACCTCAGAGCATGTTACTATCGTCTGCAACAAAGGCTAATTAGTGATCTGATTACAAACAATGCCTTTGGGGCTTGTTTGTACACAATGTGTTGATTTAATATGCTCCAGTCATGTACCGGTAAGGGTGTTATCTGTGTATTCAGATCGATGTTTCTGACGATGTAATTACGGTGTTGATTGAAGCGTTATTTTAATCGACAGCTTACGTCACGGGTTGCTTTTTTCGGCGTATGACCAATTTTTAAGAAGTACAGTGGACGTCATGGGGTTTTGTTATCGGCGTATGGAAACAATTATCGGGCGTAATATACGGCCGTACGCCACTTAGTGCAAGCCCTGCAGGGTTGGTGAAAAGATGTGTGGCAGCCCGGTTAGCTAAGTCGAGAGAGCATTCGCCAAGTAAGCGAGGTGTCCCGAGTTCGAGTCCCGGACTGGCGGCACACTTTTCCCACCCTGCGACATAAGCAGTTGTGTTTTTTTAACTAAAAAGTTGTAAACAAAGAGTCAAAGGCATGAAAACAAGTCTTAAGAAAAGTCGATATCTCTGTGAATTGACAGTTTGTCGTCATCAAAGTTATGAAGATTCCTGTCAAGAAGACATAAAATAACACCTTTCTCGTGGATAAAATTGGCTTCCTTTGCCTAGCAATCCACATGCTAAACGAATCATGTGTTTGTTTCTCAGTGGCTATCGTCCAATTATATTACAGTATGTACATAGCTCCGCCTTTCAACACTTTTACAAAGAATGAAGGTTGAGTAAACGATTAAGAAAAGTGCCAGATGAACACACATTGAATACGTGATTCATGCATGATCAGTCCTGATTGGAAATTGTTATAACTTGTCATGTCTCCGAAAAGCCATTATAGTTTATATTGGCTTTTCCAAGAAAGGCCTAGAAAATCCGAGTTATTTCCTTCCTGTACATTTCAAAATTTCATGATTATGAGTCTTAAACACATTTATCGTCAATATTGGCAAGAGTATTATGTTAGATTATTACTAAGTCATCAAATTGCAAGGTAATTATAAGTTTAACTACACTTATACCTGGATTATTTTATAAAATAAAAATATAATTAAACAAGATTGTTGTGTCATACAATCGGATGATGAATTAGATGAGGTCACACTTTTACTGTCGCAGATTTTAATTTTCCATTTTCATGTCATTTTGACCCGACTTATGAAGTGAACAAACACAAAATTGCTAATTTTCGTATGATTGAGATTTATGGTAAACTTTCAATATCTCCATATTTCACAGACCTGGTTAATGTTGTCGGACCTCCATTAGTATCATAACCTTAGCTTAAGTACTTTTTAGATATGGCAGGATGCAGATTTTTGTTTTAAATTATTTCTGTAACCATAGCAACCACATTTTTTTTAGTCCAGATTTTCAAGATCGGACGGACAGACCAAACTGAATATTACCCATATGGTCTTTTTCCACATACCAAGTTTCATCAACCTAGTATACATTCTTGTTGGGTTATCAAAGGATCCAGATTTAAGTTTTCAAATACTTCTGTATTCAGCAGCTTTCACCAGTGAAACTTTAATTTTAATTTGCTAAAAAAAACAAAAACAGCTGAAATAATGTGCATATTCCCCATCTGACACTTTATCCATATGCCTAATTTAATAATTCTAGCTTGAGTTCTTTTTAAGTTATCGCAGGATCTTGATTTGTTGTCGCACAATCAAGATTCGTACGGAAGGACCTGGGATAAACTTCAAGTCCTCACAAGTTACACAAGAAGGGGACTTAAGTGGGATTCATGTGTAAATTGAGTTTACATTCATACAATACTTACTTCCTCGCCTTCCCACGGAACTTGTATGGCTGTGCGGTGTCTGGGTTCATACTGATGGCTTTGTCACAGTCATGAATAGCTGCCTTCAGCTTCTTCATGCGGATGTACACACTGCAAGAAAACAAAAACTCTGCAAGTTTTACTACTTTTCTTACTTATCCAAAGTAATGGTAAGAAGTTCATGTAAATTTATAGCAAAATAATTTTTTTTAGATAAATACAGTAATTGAAATGGATATGTGGACATTTTTTGAACAACAAAAGCTGAAAAATGCATAACAATTGGTTTGTCCACTTAGAACTCTTAACATAAAGCAGAAAAAATTAACCTAAACACACATTTGTCTTGTCTGGCAGCCATATAATGCAGCATATTAATATGTTGTCTTGTCTGGCAGCCATATAATGCAGCATATTAATATGTTGTATAATCTGTGTGGGGGGTCCTTATGTGAAATTAACGAGAGGAAAACAGTTTTGTTGTGGAGCATGTTCTGTACATAATAGTGGACGTTATAAGGCATTATCAGGTCTAAAAAAATCCCAATAATCATGCAAATTCCATTAAAACTAAATAAAATATTACATTTTCCCCCTAAAATGAGAGAAAGAAGGACCCTTTACCAACGAGGTGAAAAATTAAATGAAGAGGCCCAAATGTCAGATCAAACACTGAACAATACAGTTTTGTTTTGTATATCTCAACAAGAGATGTGTTTGTCAGAAACACAATGCCCCCTAATGCGCCGCTTTGATTGTTTTTTTTTTGTTTTTTTTTTACCTTTCACCACTCAAAATGTGCAGCTCCATGAGATACACATGCATGCCAAATATGAAGTTGCTATCTTCAATATTGCAAAAGTTATGAGCAAGGTTAAAGTTTTAAGACAGACAGAATGAAGGACAGACAGACAGGCCAAAAACAATATACCCCCTTTTTTTTTAAAAAGGGGGCATAAAAAGAATGCCACCAAGTCATAACTATTCCCATTTAAAGGCCAGCATATCATTGATCTATGAAGGATGTATTAATTTTGTTGTATAAATGGTAATATACAGAAAGAAAGTCTTCAACGCTATATAAATTTATACTCGCCTGCCACAGTTGTTCCATTATACGACCTTTGTTTAACTGGCGTATAGAAATCTTCCTTACCTTGCTCGCTTTGCATACAGCATGGCTGCACCTGGATTCTTCTGGATGGCTTCATTGAACAATTTTAAAGCTTCCTCCAGATTTCCTGCAACCAAAACATGATGTCCATAGATATGGCATGTTGAATCCAATTTATCTATCAAATATTTAATGCATTGACTATGAATATAAAACAACTAAACATCTCTAGAACTGCACACCAATATCTTACATCAGAACTTTATTTGAGCGTGTGCTTCTTTATAATACGCTTATTTCTAATTGGCTTCATACTTTCCATTTACTTATCTTTAAAAAATTTACATAGAAAAATACACAATTAAGTATCTAATTTATTCATAAATATGGAAATATATATTTGACACTGTCCTGGCTATAGAACGAGATGTGCAGAAACTGGAGTGTGTATGGTCCTCACCGTCACCTAGTGCGCTGGTGGCCTGTGTGCGGAGCTCGTCTGATTGGTCCGTCATTTCCTCGGTCACCTCAATCTCCATGTCCGGGTACTCCGGCACCTCGTCTTCACCGGCATCAGCCACCACACCCTCGTTGTCGAGGTCTGCAAGCAAATCAGCATCACAATGTGGTTGGATATGAACAAATGTGTCATGTTCTGAGAAAACTTGGCATAATGCTTGTGCGTAAAGTGTCGTCCCAGATTAGCCTGTGCAGTCCGCACAGGCTAATCCCGGACGACACTTAACGCATAAACTGGATTTTCGCTAAGAAGAGACATCATTTAAACAAAAAATTCCAGAAAAGCGGAAATTGTCGTCCCTGATTAGCCTTTGCGGACTGCACAGGCTAATCTGGGATGACAATTTACGCACATGCATTATGCCCAGTTTTCTAAGAAAAAGACACACAATAGATTAAGGGACTTGAAACTGTTCAAAACAGTTTTATGTTCAGTGGTAACACCTGAATTTCTCTCAAAGTCATAATTGCCAATAAATGCTGATTTTCAACCTTTTCCAATAAATCCTTGTAAGGAAAACTGTCTAGCTATCTTTATTTATTAAATTTATCAATTTCATTTGAAGGAAGTTTATTGAGGGTCACACAAGAAATATTGCTATAAAATTAGTTTCATATCCAGCAAAAGGTAACTTTACTCACTAGATTCATATGTCAAAAGCATTGCCAAGAAGATCTTGTCCATCTTGTTTGCCTTTCAATAACATTTTCTGTATAATCACTAATTTTTGAAGAAGTCTAACATTCCCGCTTTTCTTACTATCGTAATTGCTCAAATTTATGACTACCTCAAAATTCTTCAGATTTTACAATTTTGTCAAGTTCTGTGCAGCTTACACGTTCTTCAATCCATGTACTTTGCGACCCCAAAAGAGTTGAAATGGTGAATGTCACAATTTTTGTCTAAATAAAGGGCAATTTCTCTGAAGTTCCGTGATGTGAATTGGCTGGTTATCAAACTTGGCCTCCATTTTACGTCAACAAACATTTCCAGAAAGTATGGTAAAGATTCACTGGAAAACTCTATGAGAGCGGAAATCTGCCCACACAACTGCCAATCTGTACTCATAGTCATAATACATCCTGTCAAGAGATGGGCGTTCAAAATTATCATTTTCCTACAAGTAGATCTGGTCTATCTTATTTACATTTTAATAAAATTCAAGCAATGTATTGTTCTTATTTGACTTGATACCTTTAAGTTACATTTAATTTACATTCAGAAAGTTATTTTAAGATGTCCAGATAAATTATGAAGTAACAACCAGGACAAGCTGTTTTATTCTCATATTAAAACTTCAATCTCTTAATGTGAGCTTGACGTTTAAGCTAGGGAAACAGGTCTTGAATATACGCGGACTCAACAACAACAACTGAAGACAAAGTATTTCATTATCTTCTAATACCATTATTTGAACTGCAGACTGGACATACAAGGAACTGTGCTTCATTGCACCTAAGCAGTATTGTGATTACAAATAAATCCTTACAAGTTCCCTCCCCTACTCCCATCGATAAATCTTTGCCTGAATCATGATTCATTTGTGAGCAATGAGTTTTGATTTACCAATGTCACTCTCTTCACTCTCCATCTCTGGTTCAGGCTCTGGAGCTGGGGGTGCTTTCTTCTCACTTTTTGGAGCTTCCTACAATAATAAAATCAGATCCTGCAATAACACCTACAACAAGCTAATTGATTGAATTGATATCCCCAGCCAATTTCAAAATTTTGTGACGGACGGACAACGCCAATTCTATATCCCTCCTCCTTTGGTTGGGGAAAATTATATGAAACATCCTACCATAATACATCAGATCCTGCAATAATACCAATGATTATACTATTGTCTTGTAAATCAGGCCATGTTATGGTCCATTGCCCTCAGGCATTCATCTGCCAGGTTTTATCGACGTTTCATGCTCTCTCCCTCAATGAGAGCATAAAACGTAGATAAAACCTGGCAGATGAATGCAGTCATGCCTCTCAAGCTACGGTGGCTGCCAAGAGGATTGAACCTCAACCAACACAGCCATGAAGGGTCATTAGGAGTTACTTTGTAGCTGGCCCTGAAGACTTGTTTAGAAACTGAATTGTGCCCTATCCAGTCGCTACACCTCCCAGACGTAACTCACGTTACACCCCTAGTCTTTACACCCTCTAAGCCTGGACTTTACACCTCTCAAGGTGTAGTTATTACACCTCCCAAGATATTGATAATATTAGTAAGGTTAATTTTAGGTGATATTATTACCCTTTGATAATTAACAAACTATTTGAAAAGATCAAAGAACAATGATTTTCACACCAAACAATTGTTATCTTCTAATTATAACTGCACATCAATAAGACATAAATACAGACAAACAAACAATAAAACAAGAGATGTGTTTGTCAGAAACACAATGCCCAGTACTGCGCCGTTTTTTGTTTTTTTTACCTTTGACATTAAAGGATGACCTTGACCTTTCACCACTCAAAATGTGCAGCTCCATGAGATTCACATGCATGCAAAAAATCAACTTGCTATGATCAATATTTCAAAAGTTATGACAAAACCAAGGTTAAAGTTTTGGGACAGAATGACAGACAGAGTGACAGACAGGCCAAAAACAATATACCCCCTTTTTTTAAGAAGGGGACATAAAAACTTGGACAGACCCCCATTGGACAAGACTATGAAAGGTCTCTGATGATAATTGATAATGAACAAGTTATTTTAAAAGATCAAAATAATTTTAATAATTTTCACACAGACAGACCGACAATGGGACACATAAGGAGATGGCCTGATGGGGCGTAATATATATTTTTTTATGAAGGTTCATAAATAATTACTTTTTAAGTTCAAAATTGATTTTTCTTTTATAGTAACTACTCTATTCAACTCACATGCATGACTCACTGAAACACACATTAATATTGATTAAAGCAGGAACATCATTAATCAAGCGAAGTGTGCCCCATTAAAGGTGTGATCACACCTTAGTAATCTAATCAATTTGAATTATGTTTATATCTTGGGAGGTGTAATGACCACTGCTTGGGAGGTGTAATGACTAGGGGTGTAATGTCTGGGAGGTGTAACGACTGGAAATCAATTGTGCCAGCCCCTGCTTGAAGGATACCAAGTCAGGGGATTCGACGACAGAGGCTTTGTAAGCTGTTCCAGGTAGGATTAATTCCAGGAAAAAAGCTATGCCTGTAGTAGGATGTTGATGTGGAGATAGGCAGGAACTTGTTGTAACATGCCATTGCCACATGCTGATCGTGTGTGGCAAGTTATATTTAAAATGCCCAATAAATGATGAAGTTTATGCTTGAACGAGGCTTCCAGATCATCAGATGCATAATTGTTAGTTTTGTATTCTTAAAGTTCGCTCACATTTCCAAAATTAAAAAAACAAAAACAAACACCAGAAACTGAACTATTTTTTATATGGCCTAAGAAAGAAAACTGAAATCGTGAAGGCCAGGAGTTACCTGCTTCTTCGCAACTGGTGGGGGAAGTGTTGCTCCCATGCCTTCGAGCCAATGCTTGAAGAAGGCCAGGTCCGGTGTATGAAGTAGACCTGGCTCAGCTCTGCATGCCTCAATAAACTGCTTCAGTTGCTCCAGCTGAGCTTTTGGCAACACGCTCATGGTTGGCGTCCTTTAAAATGAATAAAGATCAGAAATCAATCAATGTTATCAATATTCAGTTACATTGCATTTAACTACAACGTAAGACTATCAAAATGTATGCATACAAACGAACTTTCGTTTTTACTTTGTTGGTCGTTTCTAGAATAATCCCGAAAACTGGTAAAGGTTACATATCAGTGAAACCCTACGCTACCGTTCAATACTATATTTACTGTTTTTTAACCTTAAACGGTTAGAAACTACTACAACAACAACAGCCGCATGTGTTTTTTTTTACCAGAATGTTTGTTCTTACATCACTTAGACAAGTGCGTAAATTTGGTTCCAATTTACGAGGATATAACAAAGGTATGTTAAAAGTGGCCCAATTTACGTAAATAGTGCGCACAGTGATATCATAAAATAAGGTCAAACCGGTCGCAAAGTAAACCGGTGAAATTAAGGTCAAAAAGGTCCCACGCATAATCACTAACAAATTTGCCTGGCTCCGAGCATAGCCCTTGTCAGATGTCATCGCTAGGTAGTTAACCGTGACAAGGAGTTTGAAAAAAGACTTAGTATACGGTAGCTAAAGAAACTTCAGCGTACAGTTTATATAGTCTTGACAGACCTGTACCCGAATAAAGCAGTAATATGGACATGTTTTTCATCGAATTTAACCACAAGTGAGGTAAATGTGTATACAAATCATTATTATATCGTTATATGCTTTCATTTTCGGTCATTAACTGTTTAATGAGCTGTTTTGGACCGGTGTTAGTTAAGTGTCAACTTTTCAAGAATTTCTGGTTGACTTTGCTTATGGGGTTAACTAGTCCATAACTATAAAGTCGCGCCAGTCAAAAATTATAAAAAAGCGACATTTAAAGTTATGGAAGCCAGAACTTAAGTATACGGAAGCTTTGTTATCAATTGTTCCGTCCAAGAAAGCTGCAGTTATTATGTACTGATATTGGGTGTATGCAAATTAAATAACATGGGACTAGCACCACGCGCTCTCTAATTCAAGTTGTTTTCATCTGATCTTCACCAAACTTGGTCAGAGGTTATATCTAGATGATGTCTTGGTGATGTTCGAATATGGGTCATGCCGGGTCAAAAACTAGGTCATGGGGTCACTTAGTGCGTTTTAAACATTCAGCATGGTGTCCACTCTCTTATTGAAGTAGTTTACTTCCGATCTTCACCAAACTTGGTCAGAAGTTTTAAATAGATGATCTCTAGGCCATGTTTGAACATGGGCCATGCTGGACCAAAAACTAGGTCACAGGGTCACTTAATGTGTTTTACACATTCAGTATGGTGTCCGCTCTCTATTTCAAGTACTTATCATCCGCTCTTCACCAAACTTGGTCAGAAGTTTTATCTAGATGATCTCTAGGCCATGTTCGAACATGGTCCATGCCGGGCCAAAAACTTGGTCACGGTGTCACTAGGTGCATTTTACACATTCAGCATGGTGTTCCCTATTTCCAGTTCTTTTCATCCGCTCTTCATGTGGGGGTATTCCTCACGTATGTGACAAAGCTCTAGTTGCATTAGTAGTTTGTACACACCCTGAATACAGGACTTGCCAAATAGATTTCATTGGGACTCTAAATTCCCCATATTGCATTGTATAATTAATAAAAGCTGAGCACTATTATTTACCACATTGTAAACTTATGAGATGGTGTTGGTTAAATATTGCTGTTCAATGTTTTTTTGTTTTTTTTAATCTTTCTTCTAAATTTCACGGGCATTTATTAATTTTGAAAATTCTGTGAACAAATATGCCATGTGACAGTAACTGGTAATTTTCAATCAATCTTCAGAATAAAATAGTATCTGTTCATAAATAAACATTACAATTAAATACCTTTCCTATAGCATCCACATCACAAAAAGTAATTCTGAGGATTCCCGAAAAAGACAAAGAATAAAATTGTAGGTCCTTGTTTCAGAACTAATGCTGAGAACTTGCTATCAGCAGCAGCTGCAGCATGATCGACATTTTGGACAGCCTGTACACCAAACCCATCCCCACTTGATGGGAAGGGACGAAGTGACGCCCGGAATCACTCAAACAGAATACCAACAGCGACGTTCGAGGCTGGCCACAATGGTGCAGGAAGCAAAAACTCACCAGGCCATTAAACATAGCATTGTACTTATACCTTCTGCGACAAAAGTGTTAATGACGAACGATATTCCATACACTTTCAGGCAAAATACTGATTTTTTGTACCTGTCTGGTTTTCAGGAACCTGATAGCATGTTAGTGATACAGATCTCAGACTGTGACTTTAAAGCCGTACTTTTTGTCCCAAAACATGATCCAGATCGTGAGCTTTGGGATGGACCAAGATCAGGGGACGTAAAAGCTCTGCATTTGACTGGTGTTTCAGAATCATACAACTCTGATGAGTTGGAACAATTCCTATATAACTACTGTCAGAACCACAAAGAATATGCGGTCTGGTTTAATACTAATAAGCCCATAAAAAATCAACACAATGCTCACTCGATTATGGAAGAATTTCTAAAACAGGGTAATAAAACAAAGTTAGTGCAGAATCCTCTGCCATTAATTGAACAAATGAGGCTTATCAAGTCTACAGCTGAGATCACGTTGATGAGTCAGACTACTCAGATGGCGTCAAACGCATTCGTAGAAGTGATGCGGGCTTCAAAACCAAATGTAAGTACTTTCATCAAGTGAAAAGAAAATGTGAACAAAAATAGAAACTTGAATTAATTTATTAAACAATAAATACCATTACCAGTATAGTCCTATCTTGCATTATACCTTTGTCAAGTTTGATAATCAACCATATGAGCCTTGCTCTGTGAAAAGAGGGTTTAATGCATGTGCGTAAAGTGTCATCCCAGATTAGCCTGTGCAGTCCGCACAGGCTATCCTGGGACGACACTTTTCACCATAACTGGAGTTTTGCTAAGAAGATACTTTCTTTAAACAAAAAATGTCATAAAAGCAAACAGTGTGGTCCCTGATCAGCCTGTGTGGACTGCACAGGCTAATCTGGGACGACACTTTACGCACATGCATTAAACCCCTTTTTCACAGAGTTTGGCTCATACGCTCCAGGAATGGTTGAGTTGTGTCCCTTGATTTTTCAAATAACCATATAAAGCATCATTGTATCTTGCTCCTGACCCTGGAGCCTGTCTTACTAAACAGCTTGAGACAAATGTAAGAAATATTTTTTGAAAGAAGAAAAGTCTTTGCAACAGCATCTATGATAACTTTAGTTCAGTAAATGTGTTCATTTTCTTGGTATCTTTCACATGTGCAGCATGTTAGGAACATACTAGTGGTGATCATGAATGTGTAGTTATCCCCCGCCAAAGGCGGAGGGATATTGTTTTGGCGTTGTCCGTCTGTCCTTCCGTCCGTCCGGCCAACACTTTTGTGTCTGGAGCCATATCTTGGAAGTGCTTTGGCGGATTTCATTGAAACTTGGTATGAGTATATATATATATATGGATAAGAGGATGATGCACGCCAAATGGCATTGTACACCATCTGTTAATAACAGAGTTATGACCCTTTGTATATATTCTGTGTCATTATGCAGCATGTGGGGGTATATGTCACGTCTGTGACAAAGCTCTAGTTTGGCGGGGGATATCAATTCAACGAATTTGCTTGTTTTTGTTAAGCCTCGATATTTAGTTGCATCTTAAACTGTCATAAAATCTTCAATATATTCATGCTGAGGACTTGATGTAGATCAAGTGTACGGGCTTATTAACTTACTGTGAATTTCTCATTTTAGATAAATGAATCTTTCTTATATGCTTATTAACTTACTGTGAATATCTCATTTCAGGTAAATGAATCTTTCTTATATGCTTTTTAACTTACTGTGAATATCTCATTTCAGATAAATGAATCTTTCTTATATGCTTATTAACTTACCTACTGTAAATATCTCATTTCAGGTAAATGAATCTTTCTTATATGCAAAGATGGATTATGAGTGCAGAATACGTGGTGCTGAATTCCTTGCATATCCACCAGTTGTGGCTGGTATGTTATAAAGGCTAAGTGACTGACTCAGATGTTTCTTTTATTTTTGAGGAGAAAATGTTTTCCTGCATTGATTGTAACAAACAATAACCCCATTTTTATACACTTGAAAAAATACAACTATCCCGTATTACTATTTTTTTAGAATGCTATACTAAAATTCTGAAATCTTTGAGCTTCAGACAATAATTGAATCATCTGAACTAACAGTATTTATTATATGCTTCCCGGGTGTTTATAGAGAAATATCAGTGAAATAAAACTGATATGTCACTGTTTCAAACAGTGAAAAATAACAGTGAAAAATATCGATATTTTTCACTGTTTTACTTTGAAATGACATCATTTTTTCGATGAAATGACTTCATTATTCCAGCGAAATTCTCCAGTTAAACTCTTTTACAATGTAAATAAACGGTGAAAAAAACGGTGAAAAAAGCATAAAATTAAAAAGAAAATTTGTTGGAATCGGTGGAATATCGATTTTAATTCACGCTTGATCATAGAAAAAATACATTTTCACTCGTGGCTGCGCCACTCGTGAAAATATTATTTTCTATGATCACTCGTGAAATAAAATCAATATTTCTACGAATCAAACAAATATCCTATGTTTATTTTGTTAATAACTGAATCCAGATATGAAGAGGATTTGAGTGATCATTGGCTTGAATGAAACATTATTTGGTACATTGTAAACACACAAGTTTCATTATGATTAACAGTTAAATTCTTAACCCAGTATTTCATAGCATTTATTTCAGCTTCAGAACTTGGCAGTAATTTATTATAAGGCTGCATGTCACCTTCAAAAACCTGGTCCCTGGGTAAAAAGCAACCATTGCTCTACCTAGCTGTTTACAATGTTACAGGGGGTGACAGAGCCAATGTGATTCATTACACAAGGAACAACTGCCTGATCGATGATGGAGAGTTGGTGCTCATGGACGCAGGATGTGAATACCATGGCTATACCTCTGACATCACCCGTACTTGGCCTGTCTCAGGTTGGTTTATGGTTCCTGGCTGTATTAGTTTTTTTTCCTCCTTTAGCCCTACTTATTATGGAGTCCATTGTAGCAAGTGAGTATTCTAGTAGGTGGGCTAATACATATTTAAATGTGTATGAACGCAAATTAATATCCATAGCAACTATGGGCTGTCTGGCTTCTGGCTATTGGGGTGGATGCTTCCCAGTTACTGAACCCCTCAAACCACTGAAATAATAGAAGGCTCAAGGAGTTGACACAAACAGTTTCAACTCATCACACGCTATTGTTTAAGGATAAGACTTGTGCTACATGTAGTTTTAAAATCACAAATAAAACTCACACATTTTAATTTCTTAACATGTGATATCCACAATTGATGATTGGGTAATATTCCAAGTTAATTTAAATATGATTAACAATGTGCAAGAGCTCATTGAATGCAGTTTAAAAGGCATCAGTTCTATAGCATGACTAGTCACACGAAAAATAAAGGGCTCTACAGTTCTGTTTGTCTTATGATTTTAAGTAAGTTTATTGGACGTGTGAAGTAAACATATCATTATTATGGGTTGATAATGGAATGCCCTCAACCAACATCATCAGCATGGATGCCGCTGTCGTGGAGTGTTTCGGCCCTTTATTTCCATGAACACTCTGGTGGCGGTGGGCCCACAGTGGTGATCAAGCACTGTGTGTTGGTTGATGCTTCCAGCTCTTCTCCTCTCGTCTAAGCCACAGCCAACTTGACGCCCTCTCAGCTGCTTGGCTCAGTCTCTGGATAGCCCCTCTTCTGTCTCTGCCATTAGCCCCAACTGCTGTCATCAGTCTGCACACTGACTGGGAACAAAAACCTCTTGCACCGACTTCTACCGGGAACAGCCAAGTACGCCAGCCTCGTTGCTTACAGAGATCTAGGAGCTCTGTGTACTTCGCTTTCTTCCTTTCATAAGCCTCTTCACACCTTGTCTCCCATGGTACTGTTAGCTCGATGACGATGAGCTTCTTCCCTGTCTCGGACCACAGTACGACATCTGGTCGTAGGGTCGTCTGGACCACGTCCGGGAATACAAGTCTCTTCCCCAAATCCACCTCCATGTTCCAGCCAGTTGTGCCATCTAAGATCGACGACCTGTGTGTCTTTTGCGCTTTGTTGGTCTCACCCGTCTTCACGAAGGATATGTACTTATGAGCAGGGTGGTTCCCTCGTTCCTTCTTGCGCTCTCTTTCCAGCCAGTCAGCCAGCTCTCTGAGTACTGAGTCGTGCCTCCATCGGTACCTTCCCTGTGTCAGTGCTGTAGGGCAGGATGACAGAACATGTTCTAGTGTGCCGGTTCTGTCGCACAAACTGCATTTGGGATCCGTTGTGAGTCCCCATCGGCATAGGTTGGCTGGAGATGGTAGAAGGTCATAGACAGACCTGAGGAGGAACGAAAATCTCAGTGGCTCGTATTTCCAGATTTCTCCCCAGGTCAACTTCCTGTCTGTGGTATTCCACGTGGTCCATGTTCCCTGCGCTCCCATCTCAACTGCCCTAGCCTGTCTTGCGCTCTCCTCCTCTCTTCTGACCTCCGACTGTATCATTGCTCGTCTCTCCTTCTGGTCTGATCTGCTCCACAGTACGGTCTTGGTTGCGCCGATCCCCTGACGTCCAACGGCAGTCACTCCGACAATGTCTTTGTGCTTGAGGTTGCTCTCTGCCTGGCTCACAGACTCTGTCGCTGACCACTTTTTGCTGGTACGGGTTTCAATCCCTGCTCCCCGTATACACTCATCCGGAGAATCCCTCAGAGTCAGCACAAGTCTTGTCTTTGCAATCTTAAACTCTTCTACCAGTGAAGATAGTGGAAGTTGCAGCTTATTGGTCTTCCCGTAGAGTCCAATCCTTGTGAAACTTGGCGGTACTCCGAGCCACTTTCTGAGGTGCCTGCTGGTGGTCCTCTCGAGGGCTTCCACTGTCGTACTAGCGACCTCGTACAGCATCAGTGGCCAGAGTAGTCTTGGAAGCAATGCATGCTGGTACAACCAGGCTTTGAACTTCCCCGGTAGTCCACAGCGATCAATCTTCTTGAGGCCATCTTCTACCTGTTGCTTGAGCTTCTTGGCGTTGTCTCGATCTCGTAGGCTTGAGTCAAACCATTTCCCAAGGCACTTAATTGGACTTTGCACTATGGATGGGATCTCCTCATTCTGTATGTAGAGCTTGAATCTTTCTGTTGTCTGTCCCTTCTTAATGACAAGGGCTCTGGATTTGACTGCCTTGAACTGCATTCTTCCCCATGAAGCGACGTCTGTCAGGGCTGTCAACATCCACCTAGCTTGGACATGCGTTGTAGTCGACAATGTGAGGTCGTCCATGAAACCTCTGCTAGATGGTAGATAGATTCCCGATTCCGTCTTTGGACCTCTCGTCTCGCGTTGAGCAGCGTTAATCAGAAGGTTCATCCCCATAATGAAAAGCACCACGGAAACAGTGCATCCTGTCACGATTCCCTTTTCTAGCTTATGCCATCCAGTCAGTTGGTCACCTACAGCAAACCGCAGCCGGATGCCATCAATGTAGCTGGTGATGATCTTCTGAACGTGGCAATCTACATGGTAGTGCTGGAGGGCTGTGTAGATCAGCTGATGTGGAATGGATCCATACGCGTTGGCTAAGTCAAGCCAGACAATGGTAAGGTCTTTCCTGCCTTCTTTCGCCTCACGGATTAGCTGTGTGATTGCGCTGGTGTGCTCCACACAGCCGGAGAAACCAGGGACTCCCCCTTTCTGGACTGAAGTATCAATGAACTTGTTTTCAGTCAGGAAAGATGTCAGACGCCTTGCAAGAATAGCGAAGAATATTTTCCCCTCGACGTTGAGCAACGAGATCGTTCGGAACTGGTTGACTGTCTTGGAGTTCCTCTCCTTTGGTGTAAATACTCCCTCTGCTTCCTTCCATGCGTCTGGAATCTCCCCCTTCCTCCATACAACCCTAAGAAGCCTCCACAATCGCTTAAGAAGTAATGGGCACATCTTGTATACTTTGTATGGGATGGCGTTGGGTCCGGGCGCTGAAGCGCTCCTCGCTTTCCTGATGGTATCCTTTACTTCCCTCAGCGTGGGTTCTGAAACATCTAACGGCTTCTCTGGTTCTTTCGCTGGGTCTATTCGTTCACAGTTCCCTAGCGGTTCCTCTCGATTGGGGTCAGAGTGTGTAGACTGGAGATATCTTTCAACCTCTTCAAGTGGTGCTTCCAACCTCCCTGACCGTTCTTTGTCGAGTAAGGATCTTGCAAACTTGTATGGGTTGGCTGTGAATGCTGCTCTCTTCTTTGCCCTTTCCCTGGCTTTCCTTCTTGTAATTTCGTAGTGACTACACAACCTTGTGCATTATTGAACACTGCACTATAAACCCATATTTGATAAACTCAATCTTTGATTGACATGGTAGTCACTTGTCCAATTCATGGTTCCTTTGACCAGACCCTTAATTATAATATAAGGTTAAGAAATCACTGATTGGCTGTTCTGCAGTAGGCATCACTAGGCTGTTTTTTTTTTGCACAGGAAAGTTCACGAAGGCTCAGCGTCAGATGTATGAGTGCGTGCTGGAAGTTCAGGAGGTGCTCCTGGCACTGTGCACGCCTGAATACAGCCTGGCGGACCTGTACCAGCACATGTTTGAACTGTTAACACCCAGACTCCTCCTCTTGAACCTCATACCCTCCGAAGTGGCTAAAGATGAACACAAGCTCACAAAGGTACATACCTCAGGACTTCAATTACACTGTCTAAATGCCTGGAAAGATTTTGAATTAACTTGATTTATTTTCCATTTATCTTCAAAAATATATGTGTTGTCTCACAAGCACATCCGCATGAAGGTACATAATTTTTAAATGAATAATATGTACCTTACATTATTGTTTACCATTACTATAAGTGCATTTGGTACATCCAACATATTCATTTATTCGGCAAGAGGTTGAATTCTGCTTAGTAAATAATGTACAAGAATGAATAATTTATGTAATGAATGTGTTGTTATACGGCAATCTTCTGTTTGACGCACTAAGGAAATGAGGTTGGCTTTATATTTTCAAAAAATAAGCTTACACATTACTGACATGCAACAAAAGTTCCTCCAAAATTTACAAAGATGTACATTCTTAAACACCCTTACTTCACGAAGGTCAAGGTCTCAATTCCAATTTTAATGTTAGATGATTTTTTTTTTTATAAATGCATTGAAAGATTTTGAATATTGCATCTTATTAATATTTTACATCATGTCATTCATGGTTGTGTTGAGACAGGGTCCACTGTGTAATGGAAGTTTTTTTAGTATAACTTCATTTTATTTCTCATAACCATGATCATCTGTCAAAAGCCCATGTCACATTTCTAAGGTAAAACATTGTTCCATTGCTTCTCCATTCACTACCAATTTCTAAATTTGGATTGTATTCCCAATAATAAGATGAAATGTCATCTACCTGTGCATGTTTATCAACAGTCTAGCTGAATTGGCTTACTGTTCCCTAGTAGTCCTCACTGTATTATTATAAAGCCCCCCCCCCCNCCCCCCACCCCACAATCAAAGAATTGGGGATTTATTGCTTTGAATTTGTTATTCAGTAGGTTTGTCGGTTTTAAGGTCTATGGACTGTAGACCTTTCGTTTTTATTTTGCAATATCTAGAGAACATGTTCTACATATATTCTACAACCATGCATATTTGCATGATTTATGATGATTGCTAGTTTGGAGGAAAGTGAGCTGCATTTTGATTAAATGAGCTTGTATCAACAAATAGGTTTCTTCTTGATATATATGCTTAGATCTGCAATTAGCAAAAATGGTATGCTGGTTACATGGGAGGTAAGAATGACGTCCATTGTTTTTGAGGACAACAAGTCAAGGTCACAAACAGGACATGTGTTTCCTTACAATACCTTGAGAACGCTTTCACCTACTATCATGGAAATTGGTTTACCTTTAAATTGGGTGGAAATTAAGACACCTATTACAAAATTGGTCAATCAGGTCAAAGGTCTTGTATCATGAAGTTGGTCTCTTCATAATATCTGGAGAAATTTTAGGATCATGTTAACTAGTGTGCTGGTTAGTCTTGCCAAAGGATGATCCGTTATGATTTTAAAATCAAGAGAACTAATGTCAAGTTCACAGGGACAACTTCGCTGCTAACTGGTGGGCATACATGTTTCACAAAGATCATGTTTTAAAATCCATCCATGTGAGTATTGTGCTTTTAAGCTTAATTTTTATATGAGTAAATCTTTGCATAATTGCACCCTGTCTTGAAGCAAAATTTGAATTTTAAAAGGTTGGAGTCATTATTC
This sequence comes from Dreissena rostriformis, assembly GCA_007657795.1. Classification (NCBI taxonomy): domain Eukaryota; kingdom Metazoa; phylum Mollusca; class Bivalvia; order Myida; family Dreissenidae; genus Dreissena; species Dreissena rostriformis. The sequence goes on from VMBQ01001476.1 coordinate 163,609, forward strand.
CCGTAAAAGATATTTACCTTGTATTGTTAACATACATGGAAATCTAACATTGCATTGCTTTAAAAAAAAATGTGAACCAGGTGTCAATAGGTTTTAAGTCAGCTGTTGCTAAAAAATAGGTGAGGTCATAGTCTTTCTTGGTCTTATTTGTTCAGCTGTTACGAGAGTTGTGTCCTCATGATGTTGGTCACTATCTAGGAATGGACGTCCATGATACAGCTTCAATCAGCAAGAGGATCAAGTTGCAGCCTGGAATGGTCATCACTATTGAACCAGGTGAGTCCAGTGCAGCTGATTTTTACCCATCTAATGTTGTATATTGTTAAACAGTCAGTCCTTGCCCATCTGGTCATAAATGTCTTATAGCTTTAACAACCAACATTCAAGTGATAAATGTATATTATTTTAACAACATAATTCATGTGATAAATGTTATCATTTTAACTACAAAATTTAGGTGATAATTGTCCCATCATTTTACCTAGAAAATTCAGGTAATAAACATCTTATCCTGTTAACTACAAAATATAGGTGATAAATGTCTTTAGCATTTTAACTTTTTTTACAAAATTCAGGTAATACAAGTCTAACTGTTTGAGAGGGGAAAATTGACAGTTATTACGGTATTATATTTCCAATAAAAGGGCCATAATGGCCCTTAAATGCTCACCGGAGTTCATGTACACCAACTGTTGAAGACTTTACCTGAAAGAAGGTACAAACTTAGCAAGAGAATAATAGGATAGTCCTAAATGTGTCCATAGAGCATGGATGCCCAACATTTGTCCTCAAACTTTTCTTATGTCAACCACAAGCTGTTTATAGCAAAATTTGACTGGACTTGGAAGTGTGACCTCGACCTTTGAGTTAGGCAGACAGTTTTTACACATGTAATGCTGTCTCTTCATGTTTGTAAATTGTGTTAAATTATCTTTAAATAGCAAAATGACAAAGTTAGAGTCCGAACAAGTTTATCGCCCATTTTGATCTTTATACTCATAAGTGTGACCTTGACCTTTGAGGTAGGGAGAACAGTTTTACATGATGGATTGCAATTGTGCCAAGTTATTCCAAAATCCATCAATACATGGCACAGTCATGGCGGATAATTTCAAGCTGTTTTATGGCCAAATTCACTTTTGACCCCTTCATATGACCTCGACTATTGAGGTAGGGAGATGGTTGTCACAAGCAATATTACTATTAAAGTGTTTAGATAAGTGCCAAGTTATTTCAAAATCCCTCAATATATGACAAAGTTATGGCTCAGACAGGAATTTTAAAGCTATTTTATGGCCAAATTTGACCTTAACCCACCAAGTGTGACCTTGACCTTTGAGAAAAGAGACAGGTGTTATATGCATCACATCATCTGATAACGGTGGACATTTGTGCAAAGTTATTTAAATCAAAGCGCTGAAGGCACTGAATTTGTTCGCTGTTGTATAATCTTAGACGCAACTCAGTTATCAAAATTATTTTATAGCTTTTTACATCGCAAGTTTGAAATGACCACAACCCATTCAAATTTATAAAGAGTGTGTCTTAAAGCACAGGTCGAGATGTGTTGTTTTTTTCAAATCATTGATACAGCAAATCAGTGTGCACAGGCTAATCTTATTTGACATGCATTAAGCCCAGTTTTCCATGAAAGCAGCCAATATGTACAGATTTCAATGATAAACACTAGACTGGCCAATGTTGTCTTACAAGCTGTTAAATACTTTTGAATACATACACACTATGTAGTGTACAGTGGGAACTATAAACAGGCTGGCACATGCAGTGGTTAGAGCAGACGCAAAAGCATTCGTCGTCTGCATAATTTTACTGCAGTTATCCACACAGGCAGTCACAGGTTACGGTTCCTAGCGTAGTTAAGCCATAGTGATTTGCAAAATTGCCTCTACATTATTTGTGAGCTAACGCTCACAAATAAAAACTGCATACTTATGCAGAGATAATAAATTTTGCACAGACAGTGCTATATATGCTATTTTCTTCAAAAATAACAAGACTATTGCCAAGCAATAAAAGTCCCCTACCGGTAGCCATTTTCAGTAATATTTCTAGTCTATTTGTTGCCAATGCAACCAAACGTAGGAACAAAATGAAATGGCGTGCATAATCTCCAAATTGCCATCTGTCCATCTTTCAAGTTTTATGAAAAAATATGAAGAACTTAAAGTTATCGCATAATCCACCATTTTCAGCAATATTTCTAGTCTATTTGTTGCCATAGCAACCATAATTCTTGACGTATGAACAAAATGAAATGAGTAAACTGACCTATCATAAATAACATTGCAGTCAAAGGGAAGTACCCGAGTCAATCCTATATGTAATATCACACCTTGAGAACCACATGACTATAGACACGGGAAGATCAGAATAACACACCTTGAGAACCACATGACTATAGACACATGAAGATCAGAATAGCACACCTTGAGAACTATATGACTATAGACACGGGAAGATCAGAATAGCACACCTTGAGAACTTTATGACTATAGACACGGGAAGATCAGAATAGCACACCTTGAGAACTTTATGACTATAGACACGGGAAGATCAGAATAGCACACCTTGAGAACTTTATGACTCTAGACACGGGAAGATCAGAATAACACACCTTGAGAACTTTATAACTCTAGACACAGGAAGATCAGAATAGCACGCCTTGAGAACTTTATGACTATAGACACGGGACGATCAGAATAACACAACTTGAGAAATTTATGACTATAGACACGGGAAGATCAGAATAGCACACCTTGAGAACTTTATGACTATAGACACGGAAAGATCAGAATAACACACCTTGAGAACTTTATTACTACAGACACGGGAAGATCAGAATAGCACACCTTGAGAACTTTATGACTATAGACACGGGAAGATCAGAATAGCACACCTTGAGAACTTTATGACTATAGACACGGGAAGATAAGAATAGCACACCTTGAGAACTTTATGACTATAGGCACGGGAAGATCAAAATAGCACACCTTGAGAACTTTATGCTCAGGTAGCAAAAAATAATATTTTTTTTTAAAGAACTTGTTTAAAGTGCGCTTGACATGTATGTTTGTTTTTTATAAGCAGGGGTGAAATGGACAAGTAATAGGGGAGGATTGTAGCAACCTATTTTGGACAATAGATGTGTATAACAAGGCAACAAGCCAATTATAACAGACAGATAACACTTACTTGAGCTGAACTACAACATTTATTTCTAAAATTCTGTTTCCTTCACATACTACAGATGCAAATGTAACAATATTCATTGGGGTTGAATTCCGTTAGTTTTTAATTCTTTCTCGATCCCTGTGGATCATGCTGTCATTTTTTGCTTAATGTTTCAACTTGCAATATTGTCACTTTTATAGTTTTTAAATAAACTGCTCTTTACTCGGGATCTGTAGTTGACATCTTTTTACAAGGAAGACACTACCAACTTTGCCTAACCAGAACAGTCATGCTTCCTTAACCAAATTGGTCGAACCTATCACACAAACTTAAAAAAACACAAACATCAATCTCAAAAATGACCCCTGATATACTCTCAACAAAATACTCATTTTAATACTTATAAAAAGCTGTCTCTGGACACACTTGAAGGTCACGGGAAAATCAGTAGAAGTCAGAATATTGTTATGAATGTCTGTTTTAACTAAATATTTTACGTGCAACTTAAAACCTGTAAAGTTTTTTGTTTTTTTATCTGACTGAACCCTGGCAGTTGGTGTCATCCTAATTATTGCTTTGATTTCATTCAGGTCTGTATGTGAAGAGCAATAATACAGTGGTGCCCGCCCAGTATCGAGGTATAGGCATACGCATCGAGGACAACGTTCTCATCACAGACAGTGGGCCTGTCGTCTTGACCAGAGACTGCCCCAAGCATCCCGATCACATAGAAATGTTGATGGCATCTTAGTGTGTGGACATTGTGATATAGTTTTTAATGACAGTGTAAAATAAATTTTAACAATGTAGCTTTAACTATAAACTATTGTTATAAAGTTTGAGTTGGAATTTCTTATCAGCATAAGATGTAATCCTTTCAAGATCAAAACTATGGCAAGAGGAATTTCAAACTTCCCATTTTTGTTTGCACTAATATCAAAACTTATTGGTATTAAGGTAATGGTTTCAATTTTATCCGTTAAAAAATATGGAAGTTTTGTTCATTACAAATTTTATTTTACATTTTTCTTCAAACGAATGGACGGATCAACAAACTGACCAATTGAACGACTCCCAATTTCAAACTTTCATTGTGCTTATATAAAAACTTGTTTATATTATCAGCCATTTAAAAGACACTTTCTAATCAAGGAAAAATAACAGAATTCCAAATTGCCATCCGAATAAACTCAAAAGGAAGATAAGTGGTGTCAATTTCGTGTCAAGCACATTATATGCAAGGGAACAAATAAAACTAGTACTGTTACTGAACATTTCAGCAAAAAGGCATGTAAAAGAATATTTAAATGAGTTTGTGCAATTAAGTAACAAGAAGTTAAAAAGACCCCTTATTTCAAATCAGAAGATTTCATGATGCCATTTTCCCAATTTCAGTTTTTTTTTGCTAATGTTTCCCAATTGGCACAGTAACATACTTTTCACAATTGGTCAAAACAAGATCGCTGTTTATGGTCATGTGGCAAGGGTTTAAGAACATAAAATAAGTTTTTGCTGGATATCCAGAGATGTGTTTGACGTAGGGCCATCACTATTTACATGCTGGTTACTTATGAAGAAAGGTAGCCTATTGATTTTGAGGTCAAGCAGTCACAGGTCAAAGTCAAAAGGGCTTGTTAACTCTTTCAGTGCAGGAACCGAATTTTGAAGGCCTTTGCAAACAGTTTGGATCCAGATGAGACGCCACAGAACGTGGCGTCTCATCAGGATCCAAACTGTTTGCTATTCTGATAGTATTCTTTGGAAAAAAATCGAAGACAATGCTAATTTTATAAATTCAGCAGACGACATTTTAGCAGACGACAAATTTCCCAGCATGCAAAGGGTTAAATGAAAACATTGCCACACAATATCTACAGCATCCTTCAAACTAGCTTTATATAAATTAGTTCGCTCAATAGTCTTGATGGAAGAAAGACCACATCAACACTTATGATAAAAATACATTTTATTCAAACAATATATTCAGATCTATTAGTTGATATCACAAATTACATTTTGGTAACTGGCATGACAAATTCAATTCATCATTTTGTTTAAAAAACACAAGACAACACAATGACCAAGCCGAGATCCTGTTTTTTTATAAACGGAGATCCTGTTTTTAAATAAACTGAGATCCTGTTTTAAAATGAACGTCTATACAGTCTATTTTGTCAGTTGACAACTTTCTTAAGATGCTGGTTTCCTACCAGTCTATGTTGATGGCAACGATGCTATGTTGTTTACTAACATCCTGTGCTGATGAATGAGGTGAAATTGCTGGTAACCAGTTTCTGTTGTACTAACAACATACTCCTGCAAATTCATGGCGTACTAACATGATACAAGTCTATGTTGTACCAACATTCTTTGTTGATGAAATATCAGATGAAAATGCTGGCTACAAGTCTGTGTTGAGTGTTGATTGGGTACCAGTCTATGCTGATTGTTAAAAATGAAGGCTATCAGTCTAAGATGATGGCAGTTATTTGCTGGCTACAAGGCTTAGCTGATGGCATAGATGCAGGTTACCAGTCTATCTTAACAGGGTAGTTCCCGGTGAGACAGGCAACACAATGGCCGATGGGGTGGTCTTGCTTGATTCCAGACTGAACAGCCTTCACTAGTCCTTCTACGGAGAGATAATGCAGTGAATCCGCACCTGTCAGAACAATAACACCGGCTTAACACAATGTATGAACCAAATGTCACACAAAAATCAAATCCAAATCACATTTAAAAATTCTTCCATTTCACCATAATTAGCTTTGACCCAAAAAACAAAGAGATAGCTCTGCCTTTATGTTTGTCTAAGGTTTGCTGTCCATGGATTCAAACTAAATTTATTGGTTTATGCAACAATATTCTATGGATTATCACTTAAATGTTAACCCGCAATGAGGGACAAAAATGTCCCTACTATTAACTTAGTAGAGATAATGCAACCTTAATTTCATTGTTTGCCCGAGGTTTATTGATACAATGCATTACAAAAATGCAGTAGCATTATATTTGGTAAAATTTAAATAAATTACAAGGGAGACAAATGCNGACGAAGCGGCGACTATATGCTCCCCCCCAATTTTTTTGGGGGGGAGCATAAAAAGTAGTTGTTTCCCTTGTTTGCACAATACACTTTATGGTATATTAAACAAGTTTTTTTTTAATGATTTGACCTAGTGACCTAGTTTCTAACCCCAGATGACCCAAATACATATCCAATCATGATTTCATCAAGATAAACATTTTGACCAAATTTCATAAAGATTTGATGAAAACTGTGACCTCTATTGCCTACACAAGTGTTTTTTTTTATTTGACCTAGTGACCTAGCTTTTGACCCCAGATGACCCAAATACAATCCAAACCCAGATTTCCTCAAGATAAACATTATGACCGAATTTCATAAAGATTGGATGAAAACTGTGACCTCTTGTCTACACAAGTTGTTTTTTTTATTTGACCTAGTGACCTAGTTTTTGACCCCAGATGACCCAAATACAATCCAAACCCAGATTTCCTCAAGATAAACAATATGATTAAATTTCATATAGATTGGATGAAAACTGTGACCTCTATTGTCTACACAAGTTAGTTTTTTTATTTGACCGAGTGACCTAGTTTTTGACCCCAGATGACCCAAATACAATCCAAACCCAGATTTCCTCAAGATGAGTATTATGACCAAATTTCATAAAGATTGGATGAAAACTGTGACCTCTACTGTCTACACAAACAAATTGTTGACGCACACACACACACAACTGACATCACACAATCACATAAGCTCACCGTGTCACTTCGTGACAGGTGAGCTAAAAACATGTACCAGTATCGAAATGAATAATTAACTTACTGTAACTTTTTGCTTTGATATGAGATAAACGTACACCATGCAGTACAAAAGGAACAACGATCAAAACCAAATGTAAGTAACAACGTATTTTAAGGTGTATTAAGGGAGTTAACTGATGTATGTCCCTCATTGATCAACTCAATCCTTTATTGACAAGCACGTATAGTAGGTTTTGTCATGACCAGTGGGTAAAGTAGAAGTGTAATTGGTCTTGAATGGATTTTACACTCAGTGAAACCTTTGAAGGATCTGTCTTGCATATTGTCTGATAGGGTTGGACTCTTGTCAGAACTTTGGTCAATCAGACACACATGTGTGGACTCTTGTCAGACCTTTGGTCAATCAGACACACATGTGTGGACTCTTGTCAGACCTTTGGTCAATCAGACACACATGTGAAATTTTCAAATTTCTTGTCAGACATTTGTCTTTTTTTGGCAGGTTTTGCAATCTAGGATTTACTCAGAAAATTAGAAAAAAATCCCCTAAAAATGATTTATGTTGAGATTTTCCTGAATATTTTTGCAGATACCCAAGGTAACAATAGGTACACACCAAAGTATTGAGCCATATCCTGTATGCTGACTGTGTTGGCCACCAGTTCCTCACGAGTGGGTATGTTGATGCCCATGTAGCACGGGTGCTTGATAGGGGGCGAGGCAATGCGTACGTGTACCTATGGACAGAGTTATCTTACATTATTAAGGGAGCAGCAGATGGCACAAAACCTGCCCACTGGAGCCTAATAAACTGAAAATACTTCAAAAAGATTTCAGTTCCCATTAAAGTAAATGATAATATTTCACTCAAAACTATTCAATTTTCCAGGAAGTCACAGCTATACACATTGAAACAATATGAATGTGCGGACTCCCCATTTATTTCTTAAACTGAACTGCCAAGCAATCTAAATAAACATTTCACGACACCATACAATATTATATATTATATCATCACAAACTAGTAACACAAACTAGACAGGTTCAAAATTATTGAAGTGTAAACCATTTGAGCGTTGCTACGTGAAAAGGGGGTTTAATGCATGTGCGTTATGTGTTGTCCCAGATTAGCCTGTGCATATGCACGGGCTAATCAGGGACAACACCTTCCGCCTAAACTGGATTTTAGTTAAGAAGAGACTTCTTTTAACAAACAAGGATATCAGTAAAACTGATGGATGCTCCCCAATGATGCTTTGTTGAAATATGGGTTAATTGTGTGAAAAAAATAAATAAAAAATGTGACCTTGAGAAAATCTTTTATTAGCCTCGGTGACCTTGACCCCAGTGACCTCAAACCTCATCAAAAGGTAGAGGTCCATGCAAGGTATCTACATGCCAAATATGGAAGAGATCGGTAAAATATTGAAGGCGCTATGAGAAACTGTAACAAAAGTGTGACGGAAGGAAGTACAGAAGTACAAACTGGCAACTATATGCTCCCCATATATATATATGGGGAGCATAAAAATGCCATAAAAGCGGAAAGTGTCCTCACTGATTAGCCTGTGTGGACTTCACATGCTAATCTGGGACAACACTTTACGCACATGCATTTAACCCCGTTTTTACAGAGCGAGGCTCATTTTCATGTTCAAACAACGAGGCGTACCTCTTTGGCACCTGCATTTCTGAGGATTTGTATGATAGGTTTCATCGTATTCCCTCTAACTATTGAATCGTCAACAATTAATATTCTTTTATTCCGGATGTTTTCCGACAGAACTCCAAATTTCATGGCTACTCCAAGTTTCCGTAACCTCTTGGAAGGCTGAATAAATGTGCGTCCCACGTAGCGATTCTTGCAAAGAACTTCCCCATATGGAATGCCAAGCTGCAAAATATATATTTCAGTTTTTCGTAGGTTATGTTCTTTGTATATATAGCATTGTACATAATACTGTATTATACATATACACACAACATTCACAAATGAATAACAATAATCCCAATGCAAAAAAAATGGTTTTAAAAACGTAATAGATGGAAGTCAAAATTCACAGTTTATACATTAACAGTTTATGAGCATGCTTAGGGTGTAAGTGTAGGCAGTAATTACAGCTGGTAAATTAACATGTATTTGGCAAGGGAAATGCTACAGCGTATACATAGGCAATTACTATGGCATTTACATCAATATGCTTACCACACAGGCAATTACTAAAGCTGGAACATATGCTTACAGCATATAAAATAACTAAAGCGTGTACATCAACAATAAGCTCACAGCATAGGCAATAACTTAAGCTGGTACATCAATATGCTTAGGGCGTAGGCAAATACTAAAGTTGGTACATCAATATGCTTACGGCGCAGGCCACTACTAAAGCTGTAACATCAATATGCTTACAGCAAATGCGTAGGCGATGGCTGCAGGGGTTGCTGACTCGGGGACGGTGCTTACAATATCCACCTCAGCGGGGGCCTCTAGTGCTAGCTGCTGACCACAACGCTTCCTCACTTCATACACCATCTGGCCTGTACATGAGAAACAGGATGCTTTTGTTATATTTTTGAAATGTTTGCAGTATTTCAGTCATATCAAGTTTGTCAGTTTACCTATTCACACTTTTACTGGGTAAGCTGGTTTACCAGTACTAAGTGCACATACTTACATCAATAACTGACAACTGCCCTACTTGAATGAAAGGTAGGGGGTGAATGGCCATACAGTACTAGGTACACATACTTACACCAATAACTGACAACTGCCCTACTTGAATGAAAGGTAGGGGTGAATGGCCATACAGTACTAAGTACACATACTTACACCAATAACTGACAACTGCCCTACTTGAATGAAAGGTAGGGGGTGAATGGCCATACAGTACTAAGTGCACATACTTACACCAATAACTGACAACTGCCCTACTTGAATGAAAGGTAGGGGTGAATGGCCATAGAAATGCAACATAACACAACAGGCAAACTTAGGATATACACTCAACATGTGTTAAGATTCTGGTAAAACTCATTACAATAACTTACTGAACAATACCCCCTGTATGTCATACAAATACTATTATTATCCCACAAACAATTCTAGACGCATATGTACACATGGAGGTGAATCATTTCTCTATATGAATTACAATTCATGACAATTTTAATCATATTTGTCCAGGCCTTAACTGTGAAACTGTCACATGATCACATGATCATACCTTCAAGTATTGAGTCTGGTCTTGCGAAGTACACATATTCAAATATACACAAGGCTGGCAGGGATGCTTCTGGTCTGGCCACCACACAGTGTGATTTCACACCATCTCGACTTAGTTCAACTATCTCTCCTGAAATCATAACAATCAATTAAACAATATTACTCTTAAAATTTTACTAAACTTTAAATAGTTTTTTTCAATAGTTTATCAATTTTCAAACAATATCTGATTTGTTAGTAGTCTGACAATATGAAGGCTTTTATCATATCATCATTTATTTGATGCTTGTGACACATGTTATAATATCAAATAATCTTTCACTGGAGGGTACTTATTAACAAATTTAGGAAATGCATTGTTATGAGACATCTGACTTTTATACAAAACAGTGCAGCATTAGCAGAATTTAACAAGAAATGTGTCCACCCGACACGGATGCCCCCAACTCCAACTTTNTAGGTTTCAAATAGAGTTAGGTAGACAATTAGGAATACCAAGAACTTAAGAATGTGCACATTGTCAAGCAGAAAATGAATCCGTAAAAAATAGATGATGAATTTTTTAATGTTCTAAATTTGCTGAAATTAGGAAACTTATTTGTATAATTGGTATCATGGCAGGCAAACTATTTTGAATTTCGTTGATCTGTTAAGTAATAAAATGAGTTTGTTTAAAAAAAATAGCCTTCTATGTTAACCAGTTAATACGTTTTTCATATGGAACGTAATACGTATACTTTTAGTTATAGTATGTTTGTTTGCTTTTTTTCCAGACAAATGTTATTTTAAATATATACGTAGGGACAACTCTCTGTATTATATGTATATATATATTACATTATGTAACTGATAGCGTTTGGTACCTTACGCAATCAATCAAGTGCCTACCATTTTCATTTATAGAACATAACACATTGTATTCAGAGAATGATGTTAAATACCATACAAATGTTGATAATTTATTTATTGAGGATATCAAGTAAGTTGTGCAACACTTTATTTATCTTGTACTAAGATAATGTGTCAGTTCTGCTGGTTCAGAAGAAATATCATGCTACATCTGCACGTTATTTGCGTTCTTTGTTATATGTATTTACATGTTTAAATGCTAAACTTTTTCTACTAAATATGTAAACCCATCGTTTAATACTAGCTTTTTCTACTTGTAATACATCACTAAGAATTCCAAAAAAAATACTGACATTCACTTGTATTGTGCTCTTCTCTATTTTCTGTGTATTCCTATTAAAAATGTTCGCAATCTATAGTATAGATATACAAATTTTGTTTTAGTGACATTTTAAATATAAAACATATACACGATAAAAGCACAAGTCACTCAAGTACACATATTATAGTGTTTTACGGCGACAATCTTCTTAGCTATGTTTTAGGTTGAAATACAAGTAAGAATAAACTAAATACAACTATAGTTGGTTTCTGCTTCATGTAATTAATGTAGGAAAATCCAAACGGCATCACATTCAGAGAGCTGAGAAAGCAGCCTCCACCACAACATATAATTAGCTGCTAGCAAGATATGCCCTGACGAAAATTGTTCAAACAATATTATGATTGTAGTAAATCGCAACAAATATTATCTACCGATGCCGTGTTTCACAACCGTTGTTTGCCTTCTCCCAAACAATAGAGTAATCACCCATCAAACATGCCCGTTTCAGCCCGACGTTGGCTGTATAATTGCAGCACATAACGGGTAAGCAGGTGAAGCGCCGATATCGACCGATGTTTAAACAATAGGATTTTTCTGATTAATTATGTTTCGGATTGTACTGTTTCAGTTAAGCCCTGTCATTTCCTATATTACAAGTAATTCAAAATGAATAGATGTCGATTGTACATACGAACATTTGTCCGACATCGACTCGATATCTTGCAATATATGTTTACAGAGCGCAAAAGACATCGGCCCGAAAAAGGTCCAACATCACTACACTTGCGTTAATATATTTTAGTTTTGTATGTGCATCGTACCCAAATAAACAATAATACAGCTTAATTATTGTTAAATAAGTTGTTGGGCCATAGAGCAAATATTCACTCCATCGTGTTTTACTTTTTTAAGCATTAGTGTCTACCTGAAGATAGCTCATAATAGGTTCTATATTCTAATTGAATTTCGAGATATGTGTTTTTATGTACTTTTGGATCCCCCCTTGGGCCTTGTGTTGCAAAATATGTTTTGGTTTCTTCAATGGAATCGATTGTTTGGGGAAAAACATTTAATGATATGTGATTAATTGCAAGCGATAGTATTCGCATCTTATTTGATTGCTCGTTCGATGCGTGTATTATGCTTACTTTCCAGAACACATGCAGAAATATGCGATTATAGTAGCAAACGGACCGTAATGGGTTATTTCAAAGAACGCCAGCAATAAACATGACTTAACGGTCATAACATTATTGTTAGCATACAATACATTAAGCTTGATACTAAACAAGTTTGCACACGTAACGTATCATTTCAATCATGTACTGCATTTCTAACATTACAGGTCATGTGTATGAGGTGTCTACAAAGTCTTAATTCTTGACCAATGTTGGCATGTATTCGAAGTGTCACGTTTATCCCTTCAACTCTCAGAAATTATACGATCGCGCGCAGGAGATTGTTAACTTTTAAAATGCTCATATAGTGAATTCACAGGGAAAACACAACGAAAATACACAACATATATACTTGTGTTACTGACACTTTCGCCGACAATATTTAACGACGAGCACCAACGACGTCATCAACGGTACCCTTGAGGATCGCGTTTGGCTTCATTTTGGCAAAAAGCATGACAGTTTGTGAATTCGCCGATTAGATTCGCGGTGCTTTGAGGTTAATGTTTGTGGCCACTTTAATGTTAAATTTATTTATCTGGACCAAGTGTGAGGTTTTGAGATCCTTAAAGCCGATCTAAACACGCAATGCTTCTGAATTTACCGTTCCATTGCTTTGACCCCAGTTTTGAACATATTAAGGTTGTTTTTAATGTATGTGTACGTCTTGTCTTAATTGAAATAGTTGTAACGAACATAAATTGTATATTCTTATATAGTTTCATTGTTTGCTATATTCACTAGTAAATTCGTTTCGTTTACTATTTGGAAATTGTTCCTTTTCCAAAAATAAAGTAAGGTTTAGAGAATAATAGGTTGGTGACGTGGATGGAGAGTGGTT
>VMBQ01001477.1:5506-30022 GCA_007657795.1 Dreissena rostriformis
CATAGGCCACACCCACCAAAAATTTCCATTTACTATAATTTTTTCATTTCTGCACGGATTCACTTCAAATTGATACTGAACTTCTCTTATGACATTAGGGTCAATCTCAACTATGCATGGCCCCAATACCAACCCTGGGGCGCCCCGCCCACATAGACCACACCCACCCAAAATTGCCTTTACTATAATTTCTTCATTTCTACACCGATTCACTTCAAATTGATACTGAACCTCTCTTATGACAATACGGTCAATCTCAACTATGCATGGCCCCATTACCAACCCTGGGGCCCCGCCCACATAGACTTCACCCACCCAAAACTGCCTTTTAATATACAGGGTTTTTTTACCTTATATAACAGACGCCGAATATCGGCGTCTTCCTCCACCAAACTAGGCTGGTTTTTTCCCCTTTCAGAACCAAAAATTCCCCATAAAAAAAAAAAAAAAAATGTTTTTTTTTTAAATAGAAAGACGTGTCTCATGATTATAATATCTCAATTATATTTCAATTTAATGTTGCCAAACGTTATATATATATATAATGATTATTTGTTATTTGTTTATTTTATATCCAAAATTGCAAAGTTCAAACGCAACGGGAATTTGTCCATATATAGTATGAGTGGAAAACTGTTATATAGTATGAGTGGGAAACTGTTGATATTGGATAAGTGAATCACCGCTATTTCCCTGAAACGTAGAACGACGCTTAACCAGTTTCAAGACGAGACGGGACCATTTTCTGATTGCGCGTCTCGCTTGATACCGTTCTAAGGACGTTTATTGCCAAGAGAAACACGACTTTTATTGGCTGATGGCCGTTGTCATGGGACCTTTTGAGAGCTTTTCGATTCAGTCCGTAATCGTAAAACCAGAACATATCCGAACTAGTGCGCGAAACGACGATGGAATCGAATTCCTGATTGATATTTTTTCTTATTGCTTCTTTCAAAAATAAATAAGAAGACTATAACTGATGGTGTAATTATTGTTTGGATCATGTAGCTTTTTTAAACGCGTAAAAATAAATATGTATATAAGCGTGCGTTGAAATGAAAGAAACACAATGTCAATCGCGCATAAAACGTTGAATTTAAAACTGAGTCGGTATAAGTAAATACCGACTTAAAAAACATGTTCGTTATTGACAGAACTATTTAAAACAAGCATTTTTAAAACCTGAATTTGGATTTAAGAAAAAATCACTTGAAAAAGAAATGGAGCTAAAAGTTAGTGACAGTAACGATAATTTACTTAAAAGTGAGATATGTGATATTAATGTCATTGAATCAGAAACCTCATTAAACGCGGACTTTAATTCCCCAATGACTCTCGGACCAGGCCTGTATTCAAATCCAGTTAACAAATCATTTGCAAATTTAATAGAAAATGCCAACCAAGAAACGTCGAAGAAATCGCTTAATCCTTCAAATGGCACACCAGGAGTTGTAAATCAAAAAGCCAAACACTTAGAAAATGATACAAAAGAGGATGCAAAATCTGGTGTCGCTAAACAAGAAGCAAAAACAGAGTCCAACGTGGATTCGAGTTCAATTACCTCAGGTTCGAACTCTACCGGTCGCCATGATCACGACAGGGTGGTAAATTTGTGTATTCGAGGAGAGTGGATTATACTCGACCAACATATGCGTAACATACGACGAGGGCATCCGAGTCTGTCTAAACCGGATCCGGTGAGTGAAGTGAAATTGTTTTAAATCCGAAAGCCCCTTTATTTCTCGTTAGGGTCAATGAGTTCATAGTATCATTAACTATGTATTTTTTTTTTATAAAATATTAAAGCTGCAAATTAGCTTGCAAAACGGTGTGTGCGACCGTGTTTAGAAACGTGCTGAACCGCTGTTAATGGTTCTAAAGTACATACAGTTATAATAATTGGCAACAGTTTTTTGTCAGCTTGTATTTAAATTACAATTTTCTCTATTAAAGTATACAAAACAGTTCATAATGCGCAATTCATACAATGAAATTACATTTAAATACACATTTGTATTGATGAATGACAATATATGCCAGGTTTTGCGTCTAAAAAAACATATTAAGCCTGGTTTTGAAATGAGTATATTTTATTTAAATATTAGCATTTTTTTGCTCATTCTGAACCCAATACATGATAATAAATAAGGATTATTAAATAAAACATATTAACTATAGTATAATTGTTTCATTTATCAAAGAGTGTTTAATTCTATAAATTCAAAACGACCAAATTTACGCCGATACTGACCATTTTACTCGTCTTTTTGTAGATCCAAAAGTATTGTATGTTTCGTTTAAAAATATTTGCAAAGAATTTTGGGGATTTACCATTAGTGTAAGTGTCTTTTGTTCATAAATGAATTGTTGTCTTCACAGAAGAAAATTATTTGAACTTTTTAATAGTATTTTATTAATCAACGTTTAACCTGTTTTGAAAACAATATTGCTGAGATCGTATTTACAATTACGTGTCCCTAGTTTTAATACAAATATGGCATAATTAAATGATATTTACATCTAAAAATGAATGTATAGTTTTCTAACAATTTCAATTTCATAATTTTGCTTCAAGGTGAATAATAATTTATACTATAATGCAAGTATCAACGATCTCATAACACGTGTTTTAAAACAGATTAGTCGTTGATTAATAGTAAAAAGAAAAAAAACTTAAAGGGTCAGGAGAAGTAGTACCAGAAAATAAACGATTGTACACTTTTATTCAATTGAAATAATGTTGTGCTGTTTTCTTTTATATACGAAGACATGTACACTATTGGGAAATCGCCACCAGTAAGATAAGAGTTGTTCATACGACACATAGAGATTTTTTTTTCTAATACAAACACGATTACATATGTCTGTATCGGCGTTTAATATCTGAATATGAGTCTCATCTTAAAATAATTAATATATTTTATTTGAAATTCCACGTTCATAGTTATGACCGGTTCATGTTTGAGAAAAAATTGTTAAACATTAAAATCGTACATACTTGATTTAAGTTTTTATTTATAACTGGACGTAGTCTGAGACTTGAATTCTTACAACGTGGTTGAATCGTCAATTCATTTACCGTTCAATTTCAGTGACCGCATTTCATTCATTAACGAGTGTTTGTTACACATGTTTGGACTGTGGCGTACGCTTTGTTTTATTCCACAGTGTTATTGCAATTGAATACCTGACGTCAATTAAGGTCCACATTATACAATGAGGCCCTTTTTCCTTCTGGTGAATCATACTGTTAACAATATTTATGTTATATTGAGACCTTTGTAACTTTTAAATAGACCATTATAACAACATACATTTAACAATATTCTCTAACATCAAAAGCAGTGTAAGTATGTGGCCATGTTCTTGGTTACTTTAAACCATGAACCTGGATCTATTTGGCTTATATAAACGTTTGTAGCAAAATGACGTATTATCTCCGAAGCAAACACACAAACAATGTTTAATGTAAAAACATATCAGGTCCCTTGAACCAAAACTTCAACGCCATGTGGGTCAAATGATGAAGAATTTTATATTAAATGTATATATACTATTTGTTTTCTAAATAAACATTTAAAACATTATTCAGCTCAAAAATATATGGCTCTCGTGAACTTATCGATACATTATCTTTCTATTCGATACTAAATAAACCTATTTTTATTTATGTATTTTATTGTTCAATTAAAGTGACTTTGCAATATCCTTTCAGTGAAGTGAAATTTAAGTTAAGTTGTTATTCAGGTGCATGCAAGTAACATATAATCTTCATTGCCCATGTATCAGAAATCAACAACTTCAGTCGTTGTTTCCAACATTCACCGGAAGACATAGACAATAAAATGTTCCAATCAGACTGTTGATTCATAGTTCAAAGGAAATGGAATACCAGTCCCAGGCATGCACATGAATGCTGGAATTCTTCTCTTCTGAGTTGCTAGTGTGCGGCATTAAGTGCCATTAATTTGCTTTTAGTCTGCACCAAATGCACCGTGTATGGATCAATACATTTCTCCGCAGTCAGATTTTACCTAAATGAAAACTCTTTTTTATGGTAATTAATATTTGACGGTGACATTAACTACTTTATCATCTATATTGATTTGCATTACTACAATATTGACACAACCGACATTTTTCACACGTTCTGTATAGCAACTGCTGCTTTCCGTATGAACTTGTATTTTCTGGGAGTAAAACGTTGAGTGAAAGACAAGCAAGACCATTTTTAAGCATCAATACGCATCACACTCTTTTGTGAAAATACACCAAACATAATCTTTTTTCCTTACTAAGTGTGTGTCTGTTAAGACATTTGTTGATCTCTGTTTCAAATTCGATGAAGTATATCTATATCCCTGTTGGAAATATTGACAAATTTTATAAAAAGATACTTAATTGCCGATGATTTAGCATTTAATGCTCTATTTATTTACCTTACCCGATAATTATTCGTGAAATATTTTAACGTTAATCTATCGTTGGTTTGCTCAACTCGAGAATGAGTTTAATCAATGCATTGGGTCCGTGTGTCACTTCACCTCTGCGTTTCTTTATACGATCCCTTAAATGACCAGCGTTGTTCGTGCATTGTACTCATAAACCTTCTTATAAGGTGGACTATTAGACAGTCCGTTATCAATTGACAAGCAAGATGCGGTTTTGCAGCGATCATAAAAGACACGTATAGATGAAATAACACACACATGTTTTGTTTAAGGGCATTACGACATGGATCAGGGTTCAGCTGGGATCGATCAAACTAGCGGTCGATTAACTAAGAGTTGATTTTCAAATAATTCACGTCTATGGTTAAGCAATTGGGCATAACAGGCGTGTTGACTGATTTGATTACAATGATCTGTTCACAGTTTGTCGAAATGACAGTTTTTCAACTGTATGTCATAATTCCAAATAAAAGGAACACTACACCAGGGAGCCTTAAAATATTAAGGGCGCAGACTCATTTTGACAATACATATTTGTTTATGAATAATCATCATTTTTTATTGATAAAATTATAAACCGTTTAACACTTAAAACCATTGAATAATAAGGACTGTTTTAGCGTTTTTATTGAACCCTATTTGTTTACATGTTTTGTATCTATTCTTCTTATGAGAATACAAAATTGTGTTACATTAGAACGCTTTATTCACAAATGGTCACGTGATACGATGAAATGTATCTCCATCCTTAATGCGTGTTATGAAAGCTTGGAAATAGACTAATGACAAAATAACAGTGATTTTTCTGAAACAATATATACAATTTTCTAAAGATGTTAGCATTACGATGTATGCCATATATTAACTTATAGAAATACCATGAAATTTCAATATAAGCGTGTTGCGCCATTTGCATGGTTATCTGAAAACTGAATATGGTACATGTGAATACTTACGCAGAAGCATCAAAGCTGAGAAAACTTCTAATGATCTCAACACCCCTTTGTCCAAAGGATGTCGATACCAGTATGACAATGAACAGGAAGAGCAACCTCAAAGGTCATGTACGTTTGCATTTTACGAACTGCAATATTAAATATCAACTAACTTTCATTAATTGAAGCATATATTGATCGCATTACCTCGATATTTCAAATATTTTAAATGCATGAGATAAACAATAATGGTAAATCATAAATCACGTATGCATTCGTTAAATATTTCAATGAAAATATACCAGTGAAACTGATTGTTAAGTTCAACATTTATGTTTTTTTTATTAACGTCTGACTGAGAGAAGTAAAATCATTTATAGAATAATTCGACTCAAATGTAATATAAAGCATGTTCCAACTGGTGCTTTATACATGTGTATAAACATTTTTTTTTCAAATAATTAATCTTTACAGTTATTCAAATTGAGAACTAAGACATGATTTATTAAAGAAGTAAATTACTCGTGCTTAATGCAGGTTCGACACACTTTCTTAAGCATTCATTATGTTAAGCCATAAATACAGAGTAGACAGTGTACTGATAAAAAGATCGTTCTGTTTATCATTTGTCTGACCTATTGTACAAAAATGTCTTCATTAAAAGTGCTTTTCAATATCCTGTCAGTGCAGTGAAATATAAAGTAGCATACTGTTGTTCAGGTACATTCAACAAACATATAATCTTCATTGCCCATTGGCCAGAAACCAACATCTTAAGTCGTTGTTTCCAATCAAACATTCACCGGAAGAAATAGATAATAAAATAATTCCAATCAGACTGTTGATTCATTGTTCAAAGGAAAGGGAATACCAGTCCCAGGCACGCACACAAATGCTGGAATTATGCACTTCTGCGTCGCTAGTGTGCGGCATTAAGTGCAATTAATTTTCCTTTTAGTCTGCACCGTGCGTGGATCAAAACATTTCTACGCAGTCAGATTTTACCTAAATAAAAACTCTTGTTTATAGTTATTAATATTTGACGACGACATTAACGACTTAATCATCTATATTGATCTTCGTTACTTCGGTATTGACACAACCGACATGTTTCACACGTTCTGTATTGCAACAGCTTTCAGTATGCTATTTTGTTTCTGGGAATATAGCGTTGTGTTAAAGACAAGCAAGACCATTTGGAAGCATCAATACTCATCACACTTTGTTGTGAAAATACACAAAACACAATCGTACTTTCCTCACTTGTGTGTCTGTTTAGACATTTGTTGATATCTCTCTGTTTCAAATTCGAAACAGTATGAATATATCCCTCCTGACAATTTTAACAAGTCTAAAAATAATACTTAATTCCTGATGTTTAAGCATTTAATGCCCAAAGTCTTTGCCTTACTCGATAATTGTTCGTGAATTAATTCTGTGTTAACTTATCCTTGGTTTGCTCAACTGGAGAATAACTTGCATCCACGCATTGTGTCCGTGTGTCACTCCATCTCTGCGTTTTTTTATATGATCGCTTGAATCACCCATGATGTTCGTCCATTGTACACATAAACCTACCAAAGGGGGTGGGTTATTCGACAGACTATTTTCAATAGACAAGCATGTCGCGATTATTCAGCGATCATATAAAGAAAAGTCTAGATGAAATAATACATGTACTTTTGCTAAACGGGCACAATCCATTGATAAGAGTTATCTGCTACCAGCGGTGGATTAACTAAGAGTTAATTCTCGAAAAATTAACGCATAGGGTAAAAAAGGAATACCAGACGATTTGACTGATTGAAGGGATCTATTCACTGATTGTCGAAATGACAAATGAGTTTTCTAACGGTTTGTCAAACATCAAAAACAAACATAAAGAAAACTACATCAGGGAGCAAAACAACATTAAGGGCGTATATTCTTTTTGACAAAACAATTGTGTTTATAAATAATCGTTATTTTAAATTTATTAAATTATAAAGTGGTGCACATTAAAAACAAATCAATGATAAGGACTGTTTTGTCGTTGTCATTAAATGTTATGGCAACACGTGGATCATGTATTTGACGTATCAACTGCAAATGAAAATGCAACAGGCCCAATACTCGAGTAGCTAATTCAATAAACTTGTTGTTCTTGTTGTGCCCCCGAAGGTGGGCATATAGTAATCGCAATGTCCGTCTGTCTGTCCGTCTGTCTGTCCGTCAGACTTTGCGTTTAGGTTTTGAAAAATGTGGAAAACACTTTGCGTTTAGGTTTAAAAAAATGTGGAAAAAGGGGCATATGTCATTCTATGGTGACAAGCCTTGTTTTTCTATCTTAAAGTTTAGTCTTGTTATTGTAATGGAGCTCCATATGTCCGATGTTTTAATATAGCAAACTTTAAACTTTATCAAATTTGCATAATCAAGTTTGGAGATGTAAAAGCGTATTTAAATCTGTAACCAATTACTTTGCTTTGCAAGATAAACCATAATGATGAAATTATTAATTAACAATGTCAAATTAAAGGCGTCCAAATTTCGATATAAAAATTGACACAAGATTGCACGGTATCGTTGGTTCATCCCATTGCTCGCTGTTACGTAGAGTGGGTTTGATTTACGACGAAGCATATCTTAATGCGTTATTTATCTTGATCGGGATGGCATATTTGTTTATTGCCATTATCGATCATGATTATACCAAAATTGTCCCATCTTCCATAAAAAACGAGACATCAATTCGAATCAATTAAATTTCTTGGCATAACTCGGCAACTGACTGACTTTTAAAATGAATTCAATGTCATTCGAATTTTTTTACAATGTGTGTTATTATATGATTATTTGTATTCTCAACGTATTTCAAATTTAGTATACGAGGTTAAATGTTATCCACCGCTCGATTGGATCATTTTGGTCAAGATGAACGCGTCATGTACCACATGTTTGAATTGATATAACATATTTCTGTTACTATTTACTTTTACGTATATGTTGTCTTATCGGTTTCCTGAACAATATTTGTTTTCCACTTTTGTGTTAGTCTATAAGACTTTAATTTTCTAAAGATGTAAACATTACGCGATGTTATGCGATAAATTACCTCAAAGAAAGGCCATGAGATTTCAATATAAGCGTGTTGTGCCAGTTGACTTGTTAATCCGAAAACTGCTGAATACGTGACCTGTGAATAATCTTAAAGGCGGATCAAAGCTGAGAAAACTTCTAATGACCCTAACCGCGCTTAGTTCAAAGATTGTCGACAATGGAAATACCATTGATACAATGAACAGGAAGAGCAACCACGAAGTTCATGTACGTGTGCATTTAACGAATTTACGAAATTCAACATGAACTATCAATTAAGTACACTTTATTTATGCATAGATCGCTTTATCTCGACATTTTTACTTCTTTAAATGTATGAGCTTAAACATAATGGTTCATCATAAATCGTAAATGCTTTCGTTAAATATTTCGATGAACGATGTGATGCCACTGAAACTGATAGTTATGTGTTATGTTTTCTATTTACGTCTGACTGCGGAAGTAAATGTGTTATAAATCATTAATAGCATAATTCGACTCAAATGATATAATATAAAGACTTTGCCAATTGGTGCAAATGTATGTGTTAAGCCGATAAACAGAATTATTTCAAATAATGAATGTTATGCAAATTAAGACATAAGACAAGAAAAAAATACAGTATTCGAGCTAAATGAAGTTTCGGCACACTACTTCAACATGCATTGTGTTAAGTCATAAATACTGAGTAGACAGTATAACAATGAAAGGATTTTCTCGTTCATCATACGTCTGACCTTAATAACAATAATATCTTCAGAGATACATAGGTTGTGTTTAAGTGTGTACCAAATTCAATGTGATATTTCCCTTCTTTCTATAGCTAACACATCTAAAGCAACGTAATTTGATGGCCATGTACTTGGTAAATTCAAACCATTTACCTGGGTCAATCTGGCTTATATAACGTAGCAAAATGACTTATTTGCTCCGAAACAAACAAAAAACAAAAAACATATCCTCTCCCTCGGACCAAAACTGCCAACGCTATATTGGTGAAATGAATACTAATTTTATATTGAATTCATAAGAAAAACAACAAATAAAACATATTTTGTCATTATTGTTCAATAAAAGTGACTTTGCAATATCCTTTCAGTAAAGTGAAATTTAAAGTAGCATACTGTTATTCAGGTGCATTCAAAACACATATAATCGTCATTGCCCATGTGTCAGAAATCAACAACTCCAGGCGTTGTTTCCCATCAAACATTCACCGGAAGACATAGACAATAAACATTTCCAATCAGACTGTTGATTCATAGTTCAAAGGAAAGAGAATATCAGTCCCCGGCATGCACATGAATGCCGGAATTCTTCACTTCTAAGTTGTTAGTGTGCGGCATTAAGTGCCATTAATTTGCTTTTAGTCTGCACTAAATACACCGTGTGTGGATCAATACATTTCTCCGCAGTCAAGTTTTACCTAAATGAAAACTCTTGTTTATGGTAATTAATATTTGACGGTGACATTAACTACTTTATCATCTATATTGATCTTCGTTACTACAGTATTGACGCAACCGACATGTTTCACACGTTCGGTAAAGCAACTGCTGCTTTCCGTATGAACTTTTATTTTCTGGGAATATAGTATTGTGTGACAGACAAGCAAGACCATTGTATCAATACGCATCACACTCTGTTGTGAAAATACTACAAACATAATCTTCAACTTTGACAACTTTTAAAAAAGATACTTAATTGCCGATGATTAAGCATTTAATGCCCAAATTTCTTTACCTCACTCGATAATAATTCGTGAATTAATTTCATCGTTGGTTGTTCAACTCGAGCATTATTTAAATCCACGCATTGAGTCCGTGTGTCACTCAATCTCTGTTTTTTTTTATATGATCGCTTAAATCACGCATGTTGTTCGTCCAAGGCCAGATGTGGTCTGGTAAAAAAAAATGTGTGTGACAATATATGCAACACATGTTCATGTACCATGTAAGTGTTCGTGTGTCGTATGAATAGATAGCGTTGCGGGAAATAAAAATGAAATGTATTGTTGCACACAAAATAAAAACGAACATTTTGTATCTCATTTAATCTGTTACGAGACCACATCTGGCGTTGAAATTTGGGCTATTGCTATCATGAACAAAATGTTTTCAGGAATCGCGTTTCTTGATCAAGACTGCGCGGTATCGTTGATTCATCACATTCCTCGCTGTTACTTAGAGTGGGTGTGATTTACGACCAAGCATATCTTAATGCGTTATTTATCTTGGTTTGGGTAGCTTTTGCTTCCTGTTGCCATTATCGATCAAGATTCGTATAACAAAATTGGTCCGTCTGTCATTTCTAACGTGGCATCAATTAGAAAATGTAATACCTTGGAATAAAGCGTCAAGGGATTGAATTTCGGAATTTGCGCATTCGAATTTCTTGTTACAATGTCAGTTATTTCAAAATGTATTTCAACATTAAAATAATATGTTTCATTTGAAACGCCGCATAATTGTGTAGCCTTGTTCAAGATATGCGCCTCATAAACCACATATTTAAAGTCACATACAATAATGTTGTTACTATCTACTTTTGTGTATATGTTTTCTAATTGATTTTCTAAACAATTTATGTTTACCTGTTTTGTTAATCGTGTATACTTATGAGCATATCATGCTTCGTTTGCTTTGAAAGAGTTCAATATTAACAAAATGGCCACGCCATATTCAGTAATTTACCACGTACCACGATGGAATATAACAATGATGTAAGTTTGATAATAGACTGATGACAAAAGTACATTGATGTCTCTTGATATCAATTCTATATTCCCAGTATATTTTATTTTCTAAAAACATTTACATTACGATATTATGTGATATATTACCTCAAAGAAATGCCATGCGATTTCAATATAAGCGTGTTTTGCTAGTTGACATGGTAATCCGAGAGCTGAATACGGGACTGAATATAAACGCAAAAGGATCAAAGCTTAGAAAACTTCTAATGATCTCAAGACCGCTTAGTTCAAAGGACGTCGACGATGGAAATACTATTGATACAATGAACAGGAAGAGCAACCACAAGGTTCACGTACGCATGCATTTTACGAAATAAAGCTCTAAATGTAAATTCACTTTAACTTATTCATGCACAGATTAATCGCAAAACCTCGATATTTCCACATTTTTAATGTATTAACTTAGAAAAAATTATAAATTATAAATCATGTATGCATTCGTTAAATAATGCCAGTAAAACTGACAGTTCAGTGTTATGCTTTAGTTATGTCTTACTGCGGTAGTAAATGAGTTCAAGTAAAAACATTTCAAGCATAATTCGACTCAAATCTAACATACACATTTTCCTACTCGTGCAGTATTCATGTGTTTAATCTGATAAAGATACTTATGTCAAAAAATGAATTTTGCAGTTAAGCAAATTGAGACTTCAGGCATGATTTTAAAAGAAATACATTATTCGTGCTTAATGCACGTTTGGAACAAAACTTTAACATTAATCGTGTTAAAGGGAATTGTTCACAGATGTTTGCATGTGTAAAAGTGTGTCATTAAATGCTTTTAATTGATAAATGTAAACATCGGAACTACAGAGCCCTAGTACAAAACAAAAATAAAATTAAAGAAAGAAAGAAAACAAGTAATCCACACCTGGGCTCGAACCACTGACCCTAGGAGTAAAAGTCAACAATCCTCGTAATGTCACTAAATATAACGATATCAACATAACTTTCCAAATTTTTCAATCGTTTCGCGTTTGTAATGCTTTATAATTTTCAGGTTTTTAAATCGTCATAACATGCATAAAATGGATATTTTAGAGCATGGTAAATATTCAGTATTACTGTTTCCTTGCATAAAAACATAACTACATCAAATATTTGCAAATCTGAAGAAAACAAATGACTTGTGTCAATCTATCAACACGTGAACAAGTCCCTTGAAGTCATTAATGCTGAGTAGACAGTATAACGATGACAGTGTCGTCTCGTACCGAATTCAATGAGACCAATGTGTATATGGCCCTTATTTCTATAGATAGCACACACCACTATGCGTATTCTTGCTTATTTCGTGATCATGCTGCGATACAAAACGGACGTGAAATGAGAACCTATAGCACGGTGCTATGTTTGGTGTTAGACCAGGGGCGGTTGCTGTGTTCTGAGCAGTGATAGGTGGAGCTTTCTACAAACTGAAGCCCACAACTTACGCATATTTGTTTACCATAATCCAGTCGATGTTTTGCTGTTACTCTATTTAACAAATAACTTTCAGAACGCAATCATACTGTTTATTCAACAAGTGACGGCAGATGAATTAACAACAACTATGTCTGATCTTATTCAGTTTTCAAATCAGATAAAACATTGATTAATTACAAAGTAAAATAAACATTATTAAGAAGAAATTAGTCAAGAAGAGCTTAATAGCAAATACGTACGTAATTTCCGGATAATAAATTCAAAAATATAAGAATTGAAATTATTGCAAACCTAATCATGCTTTCATATATGTCTTTATCAGTTTGAATACGAGCTCATTATTCTAACTATGCATCATTCATTGTATTCTTACTTCTATTGTTCATATTCGTGAGTTGTTTGAAATATGAACAGATCAATCGTTGTCATTAAAATCCTATTTACCCCACGTTCAGTAACATTTAATTACATTGTAGTATGGCTAAACCTACAAATGTAAGGAAGTCGTTAATAAACATTTATTTCCTATAACAAGTTTATAGAGGTGAATAACGTGGTTTATATCTTTCTCCAATCTGCCTATGTTTGTTTTATAAAATATCTGTTCGTTTCAGAACAAATACGACTCATGTATGCTAGATGTATCACAGATTCTTTTTTATTAAATGAAGACCGTCGTTTTCTTTTGCGGTTGTCTTTTTCTTCTCGTCCTTGGAACGTCAGGACAAGAGATCGATAAGAATATTGTAAATCAGCTCTTTCACAAAATGGCGTATCTGGAAAAACGTATCAAACATTTGGAAGATCGAAATTGAAGGCTTGAACAAATTGAAGAACTATTCGGTGTAGAAGAGGATGGTTTCAATATTGTGAAGAAGGTTAAACACTTGGATGAAATGGTCAAAGCGCTGATGAAACACAATGGTGACTCAATTGTTCATGATAACATGTCCCAGGAATCGATTACGGAAAACAAACCATCGGATTCTAAACTGAGAGCACCGACCAATGTATACGAACGGATGAATCCAAATGAAATACGCGCTCCGCGAATAGTAAAACGTAACTATGCTATATTTCAATGATTTACGTTCGTGTTATTTTGTTTATTGCGAATTAAATTAATATGTTTCTTTAAGATTTTTAACAAAATACAGGCATCATCATACAACAACATCATACAACATTTCTGTTAATGTACTACCCGAACATATCAACAAAAACCACCTGATATTAATATACACGTATTAGTACACAGTGTTTTGTAGGTAACCATTAAAACATGAATAAGGTTATAAAGCTATCAGTTGTATCCTAATCATTCAGGTCAAATGCCAAGAAGAGTCGCATTTTGCGCCGGACAGTCAGCAGATCACATCGGCAATTTAAGCATACACTAGACGATAATATTCGATGCAATCATCACCAATGTTGGCAATGCTTACAGCGGTAAGACAGGAACTTTCAGCGTGCCTTTATCAGGGCATTACGTGATTTCGATGGTGTTCAATGCAGGTGTTCAAACCCCGAATTTCCAACGTTACTTAGATGTGGTTTCAAACGGTGTTCATCTCGGAGACGTCCTATTGGATTCGAGTGGTTCCAAATATGCGTCGGCGTGGGTCTTCTATCTTCACAGAGGCTCGGAAGTTTGGGTAAGAACAACAGCGTATTCTGAAAGCTCAGACGTTCATGGACAT
The DNA here is from genome assembly GCA_007657795.1 of Dreissena rostriformis. Lineage (NCBI taxonomy): Eukaryota > Metazoa > Mollusca > Bivalvia > Myida > Dreissenidae > Dreissena > Dreissena rostriformis. The sequence goes on from VMBQ01001477.1 coordinate 19,851, forward strand.
CTGCATACCATGCTGACAGGCTGGCTTCTTTACGCTGTCTAAGGGCACACACTCTTTATGATATGCAGCTTTTATAGTGGTAAATAAAATTCTGCCCATCGCATGTTATGGTTGATTGTTATTCTGAACAGTAGTTATAAATTTATACACATAGGTACTTATCAGGAAATAACTAATAATGCAGAGAAACAGATGTTGCTGCACTTTGTTGAACAGGAAATACCTATAAATACAGCCAAGCATTGATTGCTGTACTTTATCATCGGGAAGACCATAAATCATTTAATGAAAGAAAACAAATATCGTGGCTTCCTTTTAATTGTTCTAGTTAATTGTGTATGGATGATGACGGTTCGTCAAGCTTACCAATCAAATTGCAATTCATGTTATTATGAGATAAAATGATTTATTATTACAGACTTTACATTCCTATGTAACTAAAAATTATCGATACGTTTTATTTTAATGCGTTTATGTTTACACAACACCATTTCCAAACCTTTATAAACTGTTTTCTTATGTAAATTATAAAAATATAATATATTCAATGTCCCTATATTCGTAAAATACTATTGAATTTCAACATCATACTATTATATTTTATAATTTTAGATATTTCCTTAAACACATCATTTAACAATTTGAACAAAAGACGAACAGCACATGGCTTTTCAGCGATCATTTGAAGAAACGCGTAGAGGGAATAATATGAAAATGCCTTAACGAAACACAATCTGTGGATCAGAGTTCACCTGGAATCGAGCAAACCAACGATGGATTGAAGAGTTATTTCTCAAATAATGATAATGCAAGGTAAAGGAATTGGGCATTCAAACGTTTTGACTGACCAGATAGAAGAGTTCAGAGATTGTCGAGGTGATAATTGTTAATCTTTTGTCAAAAAAATAATAATAATGTTCATCAGAGAGCGAAATAACATTAATCATATGAACTCATACTTAAATACAGTTTCATTTATGAATAATCATCACTTGAAATTCAAGTTAGCAAGCGTTCAAACGTGATACGATTGATGTGGTCGTTAAATTGTGTTACACTGCGTTGACAAGTTAATTAAAATATCAAATGCAATCGAAAATATAGTCCGGATAGTTGAGTTGTTAAAGAGATAAACTGTTAATCTAAAGGACATTGGTTCAGGCACCAATATAGACCAACTTGTTTTTGTTTTTGCTTTCTTAAACCATATTCTTGTTTTTTTTACTGGAGGTCTACATTTTCAATGCTTCAAAAAATAAAAAACAAAATGTTGTAAAACAAAACAAAAAACAAACATCTTAACACAGTTGACAGGCAGAAGTTGGTGATAAGAGCTGAGTGTGAAAAGTAGTTATTAATTTACATGAGCTCCTCTGAATTGATGTATTGTACTTGTTTTTTATCTTGTGTGCTTCGAATGTAGGCGAAGTAAAATAAATATTGCAATATAACAAAGGATACCTCACTCACATCAAGACATGAAATTAGTACAATTTTCATAATTGTGTTTAGTCCTACAGTGTGTGTGTGTGTGTGTGTGTGTGTGTGCATGTTAATATTTTTTAACGCATAATTAAATATATTCATTTAATGTATGTATGACATATCCGTGTGTATTAAACAATAATGTTGCTATGCAAGAAAAACAAATCTCTTGAATGTTTTTGAAATGTCAAATTAAAGGCGTCATAATATCGACCGAAAAATCCCATTTTTTTCCTGTTGGCGTCCTGGTTGTTTATCAGTTTGCACGATTATATTGGCACATCGCATCCCTAAGAGTGAATGTGATTTACGAGAAAACATATCAAAATGCGTTCTTTATCTTGGTCTGGTTGCTAGTAATTGTTCAGCTGACATTATCGATAAAAGTCTGATATCAATTGTCCATTTATCATGATTAACGTGGTATCAACTCGAAACAATCAAATGGCTTTGCATATAGCGGGAAATACGAAGCCAATACAATTATTGGAGGTCGCTGTAAACTTATTAAAATAGTTTAATGTATGCACTCAAGTTGTGTAACAGTGTTTGTTTTAATTTTTGATATGATTATTCTTATGCGAATATGACGCTTGGTTCCATTAAAACGCATTGCAAACCCAGCCGTTTTCACTAAATCACAACGTAATGTTACTCCAGTATTACTTCCTGTTATGTACGTTTGAAAAATTATTTGATGACGGATTTACGTATGATGATTGCAAGGATTTCTCTGAAATTTCATTTTCTTAGTGGATAAACATTAATATGTTATGCGACAAATATCCACATACCCTGTACAAAATGCCGCGTGATTGCAATATAAGCGGTTATGACCGATAACACTTGTTTTCTGAAAATTGTATCCGGTACTTATAAATACCCACAAAGACGGATCAAGGCTCAGAATTCTTTAATGGTCTCAACTCAGCCTAGTTCAAAGAGAGATCGCAATCGACCGACAATGGTTACAATGAACACGAATTGGAGCCAAGAAATATATGTATGAAACAGCAAACATAAATTAAGTCATTTATATAATGAATTTGTAAGTGCAATTTACATACCAATATTTTACAATAAAGTAAGTGGCAAGCGAACTGCGCATAATAAAGCAAAACCATAATTAGTCGAAACTTTCATACGAACGACAGTGTTACATATCATATTGCCAATTATATAGACTGAGTTCAATCTGACTTATGTGTTGTCCTTGATTGTACCAAACTACCCACCGCTTACGCAAATTGTTCGCTTCTAATGTCATATCTTTTTCGTCTCGATCGCCGCTTCACCTGGAGTCCAGAGCCTGCACCTGTCCGTACAGCTTCTTCGCCAGTCCCACATTTCCCGATCGATCGTTTTATATGTCTACTGACAGTTATGGATTATACACTAAAACTAGTATTCATTTGCAACGATTTCTCTGACCTTGTCAATCATCTAAATATCTGGTGGTATAATTCGCGGTGTTTTGGAGTGGCTTTAGTTGTGTTTTTTGTTTTCAGTGCATATGGAAACCAGAATCTTTTAAGTGATGCGTGTGTATGAATAACACACCATAACCGATTAGAACCTGACAGGACTAATAATGAAGATTTTTTTTCGTTGTCTTTTTTGTGCACTTCGTGCTATTATGTCATTAAATAGATTTTGCTTAGCAATAACGCTATCAATGCATACATTGATTAACAGTTTGCCCTAGCAACACCTTGATACGTGCAAATGTGTAATATCAATTTCACCTGCTCTTATAACACAATGTTGATTGCATATTTTAAACATTAAACCATTTGGTCAACATGTCATAGCCACAACCAGTTAATGCTGAGCATATTATTTTTTCAAAATTATATATACGGTTTAAGAGAAACTGGTGTAAACTGATGTTTAAATCATTACAAAACAGCTTGACATCACACGTTTACCAACAACTATTTAATGTAAAATACACTGAAACAGCGTTAGTGACACATTATCGGGACGGTGAAAGGGGGAAGGGGCGATTTTCTATGTGCGGCTAGGCCGAAAAAAACATCTTACAAATATGATGTGGCGTAACGAACAATACTATGCATTCATAAAATATTCATTTAAACTCTGTGTGTGATATCAGTACTGGTAATGCAACAATAGATGCGTCTTATGTTTTCATTTTGTTTCGGCTGCGTTCGTATTTCTTTTAAATGAAATCACTTATAACATATTAATATTCTTACATGAAGAATGTGATCACTTGTGTAATATGCATTAACATGTTCTGGAAAAAGAAACGTATTCCAATAAATATAATTACCAACTGTTAGCAAGTTTAGAAAATACATGCGTTGATATGTAAATAATAACATTTTAAGTGCAAAACTCGGTATCGACCCACTTAATTGAAAAATTAGTTTGTTGAACAATTCAATCTCGAACCTACACGTTGAGGCAGTAATACAATCCCTTATTATTCATCCGCCTTTTGTCAAACCTTATCTTTAGAAATTTGTAAGTTGCCCTTAAGTTTGTGCCATGTTAAAGCAGACACATATGTTTATTGGCGTTCTTTTTGATAACCGTATACATGTAGCATGTATGTGATGTTTTACCGCCAGAAGGTCAATTTCGTGCTCATAGTGAGACAAAAACTCATAGATAGTACACTCATTGCAAATATCAGTGTAACGATGAACAAGACGGTCTATCAAGAAGTAGATCTTCATGTTTTCGTTGAAATCCAACGCTTAATATAAGTTAAGTACTTTCTTTGAACAAATGTATTCATATTGCTACCACTAACATTTCATGTTCCTGAAAATGGGTGAAATAATGGAAAATATGTAATCCTACTCTGTCTGCCTTATTATGTAATTAATGTGATTTTTATGTGTAAAATCAGTACGGATTATTCATCTATAGATGTGTTTTATGTTTTCGTGAAGTATAGACTGCGCAAGTACATTCTGTTATTTCAACAACATATATTGACGCTAATCTGATATTACGATTTGAAAAAAAAATACGATTTCTAGTCAAATCTGACATGTTTAATATAATAAGATGCATTGGAATCTCTTGGAAGTAAATATTGGTATTCCTAATACTTATTTATACCATTTTGCAATGTTATTGCTGATAACGCTGGGTCGACACACTTACGTAAACAGTAAGTGTGTTGATGTATTCCTAAACTAACTTACCATTCAGACAATATAACACTTTAAGTATCGCCTAGTATGTTATTTTTCTGACCGCTTGAGTAATCGTATCTGCAACACTATGTAGGTTGGGCTAAATGTTGTTCTATATTCACGAAATGCAGGGTATATATTGCCTGCTCCTTAAAGATGGGGTCGATTCGCCAATAGCGGAAAATCCCCATTAGCGTTCCACAATTATTGCAATCATTAATATTTGTCTTACCGCGTTCTTATTTTAAAAATGATTATGGCATTATGTCAACATGTTATCCTAGCTTTAAAAATTATTAAAGAACGACCAATTCTTACACAACGCTCTCTATACCTATACATTGTCTATCATTTTGATATCATGAAGTGATATAAAGTACATTGCGCAAGTTAAAAAACTATTCCAAAAACTGTCAGATGAAAACAGTGTTTATATGGGTTATTATGATGAAGATAAAACAATACAATATAGTGTTGCATGACGGTAATCTGTGGTAAGTACGTTATTATGCTGATTTATTAAATCGTGTAAACAATGAGGAAATTTGTTGATATTTTTACTTACTTTATTTCATCGTGCCATAGAAAGTTATTTTCTTTTTGCTACGGTGCATATTAAACAAATAAGTATTATATTGCAATTAAACAAATTCAAATTCTCTTTTAATTTCTTTTTAATTATAATTACCATGCTATGAGGCTAATTGTTATTTATGTATGGTCACAATTAATTCTGGACAAAGTGTTAAGTTCAACCGACTTTTGAAAAAAAGAAATCAACATTCATATTAAATGTCACTTTTGTACTTTGTTTTAACCTATGTACAGTGTAACGCTTGCTTAGCAACGGCCCCCGACCTTTGGTTACAACCATGACTTCACAGTGTCTTTATTGGAGAAGACGTTTCGACATTGGGAAAATTTGCTGCCAAAATTTACGCTAATTTCTCAAAATATAGCGGTAGGAAATAAATACAATTTGAATGCATGTGAAAAAAAGAGAAACAAACAGTCCCTATTAGTACTCGAGTTTAACTGAAGAAAGATTGTTTAATTATTAAATCGAACGAAACGCAGTTTGTGTTCCGTTATTGTGCTACAGTCAGTACGACATGTACATCAAGTAAATATAGGATATTGATAACGGTTTAATTTAGTCGACCTAACGACAATTTCGTGCTCGTGATAAAAACTTGTATGTTCCGAAAACCAAACCAAAAGACGTGCGTGTAGTAAAAGCAGACGCGGTTGCAAAGTTTTGTACAGTAAGATGAGGAACATGTCAATAGTTGCAACATACCACTCAAGCTTATTTATATTCATTATCGGACCGATGATTAGGTGGTATTTGTTTAAGTTAGCTTCAGCGCTTAAGCATTGTCACTACGTAGTGTAAGTGTTGGTTAACCAGTTGTGTAAAATGCATTTAAAAATAAATACGGCCTTTCACGATGTTTTCTTTTTCTTTAAAACAGAATAAACGTTGATAAATAATAACCTATAATTATAATGAATATAGCTCAGAATACCTGCAGCCAGAAAATCACAGAAAAAACGTTTGTACAAGTAAAAATAGCTTTCGTATTCAAGTATTTAAGCATCATAATACTAAAGAAGAACAAAAAAGAGTAAAAAAAATAATTAATGTACATCCGAACAAAAATTGTACCTACAATATTCTGTTCAAATGTGTTTTTTATACCAATTAACACAATTATGTGTTGCTCAAGTTCATTAGTCGGTACCTTTTTATGTAGAACTATAAATGCGACGTTAGTAAGTTCATTTTTACGTGACTTTGATTTCATTATATATTTATTTACTAATTTTATAAACATGTGTGAAGCTTGTTAATTTGTGGTGTAATTAAAAAGTATGAGAACATTAAAATCGTATATATCCCACTTTTACTTGTACTATATGCCTTTAGTACACACTGCAAATATAGTTGCTCGTTTGCGTAATGAGATCGTGAATATCCGAAAAAATACAAGTTAAATACAAACATTGTTTATAAAATGACGGAGGTGGCACTCATCGCTTCCATCCTTCTCAAATCCGCGTATGTACAATCTATTAAATAGAATCTAAGTTCGTCTCGATGCCACTGTCTTCAAGACGTGTCACAAGTTTATGATTATAATGAAGGTCGTCGTTTTAGTTTTCGTCGGTCTGTTTCTGATCGTTCAACCGATTTTAACATCAGGGCAAGTGATCGAGGCGCAAATGTTCAATAAACTCTTTGAAAAAATGGTTTCCCTTGAAACCCGTATTGAACATTTGGAAGACAGAAATCGAAAGCTTGAACGTATCGAAAAGCTTCTAGAAAATGGCGAAGAGGATGGTGTTGATATTGTGACTAAAGTAAAGAACTTGGAAATGCTTGTCAGGGCGCTGACGAAACAAAATGGTGATACAATCGTCCATAATAAATTACACCAGGAATCTAACATGCACGGTGAACAATCAGATTCTGCATCGAAAGTATTGCCTAATACATCCGGAGTGATAAGTGCAATCGAAAGACAATCGCCAAAAATCGTAAAACGTAAGTTATTGTTTACATTTCGATAGCTCAGGAATTTCTAAGTTGCGTATTTATATTTTCCATTCAAAATGATACTTGAAGACAATATTTTTTCAAATGTTTGATTTTAAGTTATCATTCGCCACGAGGTATTTTTGTATCAGAACAATCTGAAACTTTGACACTAAATATATGTCATTCATATATTTCTATCAAGTATTATGTATGTATGTAATAAATCTGTAATGGTATTAATATGTCCTCTAGGTCAAATACCAAAACGAGTCGCCTTTTGTGCCGGACAATCTGCGGCGCATGTGGACAATTTAGGCGTACACCAGACGATAGTGTTCGACGTGGTCTTTTCCAATGTAGGCAATGCATACAACCCAAATTCAGGAGTATTTCGGGTTCCCTTTTCCGGACATTACGTAATTTCGCTGGTGTTCAATGCAGGTGTTAAAACCCCGAATTTCCAACGTTACTTAGAGGTGGTATCAAACGGTGTTCAGCTCGGAGACGTCTTATTGGATTCGAGTTCTTCAATGTATGCGTCGGCTACAAAGGTATGGGTCTTTCATCTGCAAAGTGGCACCGATGTTTGGGTAAGAACAACAGCGTATTCTACAAGCTTAGACGTTCATGGACATCTGCATTCCGTGCTGACAGGCTGGCTGCTGTACGATGACTAAGCTGATACATTTGTATGGCTTGATTGGGGAAAATAAAACGGATGTTTATTCATTGTTTTTTTTTGTTTATGACGTTGTCGTGTTATATTTAAGTATGCGTTTTATACGCGCGGTATATACTTTAGTGAACACCTTTTCGAATCCGTTTGGTAAGGAAAATTATTACAATGGAACATATGTTGCTGAAATGCAGAACAACTTAACACTTGATCACTTGATGAAATTAAATTGTTATGGGAGAAGTGACATGAAGATTCAAGGGAAACTTTAGACAGTTGTAAAATAAACTAATGCTTATAATTGTTTGAAGCCCAACGGAAACAGAGTATACATGTAGTTTCACAGACAATTAAGCATGTTCTCTTTGCTTGCATGTACTGCTCAATTTTTTTTTGATTTTTTTATAAATCTGTAAAATAGGATAATTAACTTTATAATTGAATGTGAACAAATTAACAAATAACAATTTTAGCTTCTATAATAATTATTTGATCATCTTGTCCGTAGCCGAAATGTAGAAGACCGTTTGAATTGAAATTCGTGAACAACACGACGGAATAAAGCATTTCGACCAATCACTTTAGCTCTAGGACTGTCGGTGGCCAATAAACACCAAGAACGCATATCAATAAATGCCAAACAATACATAATGGAATAGATAATCATTTAACCCATTTTAAACATTAGATAAAATTCTAAGCGAAACATATGGAATCGAGCATATCAATACTAATAAAGTTATATAGCGGCAAATTAAAGTTTTCTTTAAGAGTCCTTTCATTACATTTGGTATAATGATTTAAATACATTTAACTTCAAGCATGCTTTGCAATTGCATCTTAAACACAGACAGTTAGACACTCGTAGATGATAACATAACATTTTGCGTAATCAATAGCAATCAAAGTTCTATAGAAGTCGCATTACTTGTCTATTATTGAAATTATCAATGCAGAGATCCTGTATGTTGAATTCAGTGTCACTAGTTTTCGTTTGTTTTTAGTCTGCACTCAATGCACCGTGTATGGATCAATTTATTTCAATGAAGTCATTCTTGTTAATATATCATGACAATTAGGGCTTTATCATCTATAATGATTTTTATTTAAACATTACTAAAACAACAGATATGTTTCATACATTCTGTATTGCAACTGGCGTTTTTTTCATATTTAAATTATTTTTTGTTCGTAATGCGTGACCTGGAGAACATACGCAATCAGGGTTGAACATATTATTCTCATGATGCTACAGCGTAAAGTTTTGTTGCAGCCTCAGGTTCAAATATTCAAATATCAATGCAATAAAACTTGAGCAGCACAAGAAAATACTTGGTATGGCAAGTAACCAATTGTCGCACAATCTTATACTGAACAAAAGCACCAGAGGCATCACAAAATGCAACAAACACAAATAAATATTAATGAAGGTTTAAAATTCATATCAATCAACTTATAACAATACGTTTTGTATGTTATAGAAACCAAACAACTTTTGTAACAAACAATAATAATTTGGTCTAAAAACTAAACTTAAAACGATCCGATGCAATGCTGTAGTTTCATGCCATATGTGTTGTTCACCAATGTGTGAACAATATATAAATGAAATTTGATACAATGCGTAAAATAAATGCAACGTCGACATGGGAAAAGAAACATCGTCTTTTATGTGAAATATAGTTTGTAAATCAATAATGAGCATAATGTATTCATCAGTAACTTCGCTATTACTAAGAGGGGGTGCTATTAAGGACACATGGTATATTGATGCGCAATTAGCGCGCGACATGGGGTATAATTGCTCTGTTGGCATTATTCGACAAAATTGTAAAAATAACATTAGTCCCTTTTTAGCTCACCTGATTGCTCAGGTGAGCTTTTAGGATCGGTCTTTGTCCGTCGTCTGTCCGTTGTCCACATTGGTTTGTAAGCACTCTAGAGGCCACATTTCTTGTCCGATCTTCATGAAACATGGTCAGAAGATTTGTCCCAATGATACCTCGGTCGAGTTCGAAACTGGGTCATGCTGGGTCAAAAACTATGGCACTAGGTAAAAAAAAACCTTGTAAACGCTGTACAAGTCACATTGTATGCCCAATCTTCATGTAACTTTGTCAAAATGTTTATCTTAATGATATGTTGGTTGAGTTCAAAAGTGGTTTCGGTCCGTTGAAAAACATGGCCGCCAGTGGGCGGGGCAGTTTTCCTTATTTGGCTATAGAGAAACCTTGTAAACACTCTAGAGGCCACATTTCTTGTCCGATCTTCATGAAACTTGGTCAGAAGATTTGTC
>VMBQ01001477.1:30549-50645 GCA_007657795.1 Dreissena rostriformis
TTAAAGCGGGACTGTACGATTTTTACATGTGTTAAATTTTAATATATTGATTAAATTATGTTACGATGACTCAAAATAGGCAATAAAAATTATACTTTGAAGACGAATTTTATAAAATGCAGCAAAGACAAGTTAGCGCTGGTTAAAGCCGATGCCGACACTTTTACTCGTATTTGTAAGGAAACAAAATTGTGTCTTTGTGTCGTATGAACGAATCTGCACTAAAACTAAATTTAGATTCACATTGTACATGTATTATATATATGCTGGCTTATTTGACTTCCAGTCATTTAAGCTTTCAGATTTAAATATCTGGCTTATTTCGCATTTTTCGACACATGTTCTTCTTAACTTTTATTTTAATTTATATTGAAATATATGTATACTAATTTTTAACACATTTTAAAAAAATTCATAAATATTTGACAAAATCGTACAGTCCCGCTTTAAAACTATTACGGTATAAGGTAAAAGTGAGACTGTTCGATATTTATATGTGTTAAATTGTTATATATTGATAAAAATATGTTGCAATAACACAAAATAGGCAAGACAAATTATACATTGAAGACGAATTTCCTAAAGTGCAGCAAAGACAGTTAGCGCTGGTTAAAGCCGATGCCGACACTTCTACTCGTATTTGTTAGGAAACAAATTTGTGTCCTATGAACGAATCTGCACTTAAACTAAATTTAGATTCACATTGTACGTGCATGATAATATATACTGGCGAATTCGACTTCCAGCCATTTTCGATTTCAGATTTAAATATCTGGCTTATTTCGCATTTTCCGACACATGTTCTTATTAACTTTTATTTTAATTTATATTGAATAATATGTATAATAAGTTTTTCACACATTTATAAAACATCATAAATATTTGACAAAATCGTATAGTCTCACTTTAAAAATACTTACGACACAATGGCAATAACAGTATGTTTTTGTTGTATTTGAATCACGTGTCACGATGTGGCATTCATGTTTTCATTTTCTGTCTGCAAAGGTACATTTAATTGGGATGGTTTCAGATGCTCGTTTGGTTTTTTTATTATTACCGGGGTGGGTGTAGGCTGGCCTAAAACCGGTGTAAACCCTGAATGCTTTGCATCGACCGTTCCATTTTGGTGATCCCAGCTTTAACCACTTTTAGTACACTGGGTGTTCTGTTATAAAAGTAGCGGATAACAATAAGAAATTCGCTCATTATAAAGTTTCTAGAGTTTCATCGTTTGCTGTATTTACTACTTCAACAGTTAGATGTGCGCTGTGTGGATGCATTAGAACGTATCCCCGATCTCATCCTGTGATCCCAGTTTTAATCATAGTATGCTTATATAAACGTACTGGACAAGAACAATATTTATCTCCAGATAGAGTTTCGGAAGTTTCATCGTTTGCTGAATTGTAACAGTTGGATTGATGCTGCTGTTTTTTACAATCATATTCGATGTACATTCTTTTAGATTTAATCTGTACCTTAACCTAGCGTTTAACCTTTACGTATGCCATATTTCAAGCCATTTAATACAATGTGCATGCTACTTTAAATCTTGTTTAATGAGAGTGAAAATGTGACCAGGAAACAAAACAAGGTAACGGAACAAAGAAAGCGCTTTTTCTGAGATACATATTTACAATGGAACGATGGCGACACAACATTCTACGTTTATGATATTTAAGTTGATACGAAGGGTCAGTTCATAAAATGGCTATATTGTAATAGACTTTAATGTTATTTGATTATCAATACAAGTGTATTTTATAAACGAACAACATACCTTGACTTGTATAAGTGATTGACTCTGCTTCATTAGCATTAGCAATACAAATTCAAGCAATTATAAAAACATATTTAACAGTTGCGACATTAATGTTGAAAATAATTGTGGACGTATCGGTTATCATCTTTGATAAAAGAGTTACTACTCTGTGTTAATAAATGAAATATATAAGAAATTATTTTGTGTTGACGACGGGTGTTCTATTTGTTACCAACTGTTTGTTGATAAAATTGTCTCTCATTTCAAGTGTATATTTTATAGCGAGCATATGCAATTTTTATTTCAACATTTAAGTCTCGCAACGAACAAATGACTATGACATGAGAATGTAAAATAAAATTAATAAACGATCAAAATATGGTACCATCAAATGTATTATGTTTATAGCAGTAAAATGTATAACGAGTAATTTACTATGATTCTGATACGTTTACTCGTATTGGTTGAAGAACCACAATTGTGTCTACGTGTTGTATGAAAACAATCTGTTCACATTAATGGGGATAACCCAACATATTACATAAATGAGTTTTCTGCTGTACAGAAAAACATAATTTGCAATCGAAATGGTTTTTGTGTTGTGTTTTTTTCTATTGCTACTTCTTCTGAACTTTTATATTTTATTTCATCAACGATATATCTGTTTTAATCATATCAACTCAGAGCGTTTTTTGTGTGCAATTTGTTCATGATTTGAGATCGATCCGTACAAAAATGCACCAAAGTCATTACGGAATCCTTCAGCCAATAGAGTATGACAATATTGCTATCGACGCAAAGTATACAGTTGGAACACCTGAAATTCATGGGTGCCTGTGTCAGGGTATTTATGTCATCACTTTGATCTCGACATTAAATGCTGAAACGGATTCTGCCAAATGTTTTATGGAAACAGTTGCATAGTGTGCGGCTTAATGTGAAAGTCTTGTAGATTCGAGCACTGCTTAGCTAGTTTTTACCCTGAAAACATTTTAAAAAAAAATCCGAGGTATGGGTATGGAGCCCGCCGTGTATTGGCCCTGCTAAATGTAGCAGTGATATACAAGGACTGTTGCATAAAACGATAGCATGCTCACTGCCCTTTGAAGATAACTCAGATAATTATATGTTCACTGTGCTATATATTTGCTATTCTGTAAGACGTTTGGTTTATACACAATGAACTATTCTATAATACATATACATGTACAAAATATGAGTTCAGATGATTGTGCTGCCGGTTCGGATTATTATTTCAAACTCAACTCATTCCGATATAAACACGATGATCATTATTTATTTTGCTGTTTTTAAATAAGTGCATATGATTAAGATGTGACGTTGTTAATTACAATGTCGTGTCTTTGCCATATCAAGTATTATAATAGTCTTTGTACTATAATGCCGTGAAGTGCATAATATCGTGTTTCATTGCCAAGTTCGTACAGCATACAATCACTTTTTGCAGTTTAAATAATACATTCAAGTATATCACCAACATTATAAGCATAACTGTTACTGTAACTGTGCGTATGAAGTATGCATGTGAGATGTTTTAGAAACACATTTTTGTATATAAAATGAAAATAAGGTATATATAAACCTATGCATTTGTGTTATGCTCTCTAAAACTGCTCAATCAAATAAATACGATTATATTAGTTGTACGTAGGTATTTTCCCGTAGAGCACATGAGGAGAATTTGTTTTTAATATTACGCCATATCGGAAAACGACTGCTGTCGGCTGGCCATCTTGTCGTGAGCCGAAATGACGAAGACTAACTGTCTTAATGCTTTTCAATTGGTAAACAAACTTATAGTTTCTAATCAGACTAATCATTTACTCATTATTATATCGTAGAAATTCCAGTATAACGATTGTGAATCCTAAGCTACTCTATATTTAATATTGGTCGATATGTGAAGTTTCAATACAACACGTTAAGACTAAAGAAGTAATGCTCAACACATGAACATCATAATCGTGCTTTTCAACATGATCTGAATGCATAGAAACAACTTAATTGCAATCAGAATATTGTATTTATTGTTCTATAGAACATGCACGACTTTTGAAATGAAAACATTCTTTGCTTCCTAGTTTCAAGTGTGTTGATATACGCATCATTAATGTGCTTCTTTTTGAACCCAATGATCTTTGCACGGATCAATATGTTCCCCGAAGTCAGATTTTAACTAAATGAACTCTTATTTATTGCAGTAAGGATGTTTTGCTCATATGATTGAATTGTGTAGCTACAATATTGAGACAATCGATGTTTGTCGCAGATGTATGTATCACAATTAGCTGTATTATTTTTTTAGTGAAGTTGTTTTCTGAAAATACACCCTTTGTGTGGGACACAAATGTAAGCAACCATTCTAAAGCGTACCATATTTGTGTTAAAGACTACACTTGCATTCAACATATGAATATGAGTTAAATATGCTGCCTATTATGATTTATCTTATTGTATTAAAGAAATGACAGCATGCAAGATTTAATATTTACAAACATATCGGTTTCTTCCTGAAACTTTGTGCAGGCTGCATACTATCATGTCACATAACATATTGGCAGTATAACACTTAAATATCGGAACATCAACCAATTAAATTAGCTATATAATATACTGGCCTATTTATTGTATCAAATTTTTGAGATCAGGATATTGACGTGCTAGTTGCTACTTTGATTTCAAGCGGACATTACGCTATTTTATCAAGATTGTACACTAATTTACATACACCACATCGCTTGTTGTTACGTGGAGTGGGTGTGATTAATGGCCATGATATCACAATGCGCCATTAGCGACCGTTATCTACCTTTTGGAGGCTACTAATTGTTCTGCTGACACTTCCCATCAGGTTCCTAATAAAAAGTCAATAAATCATTGAGAACATAATACCCTTTAGACACAATTAATATTTCGTGGCACATAAATGTAACATGATTTACCGATACTAGTATTATGGTTCGTTGTCAACGAAAAAAAGTGTTATTTACACGGTCAAGTTGTATAGAGCTTGATTTAAGTACTCGATGATTTATACGCTCAATATATTTCACATTAATTTTAGTATACTTTTTCAAACGATTGCGCCATCTAGCAACCAGCTCAACAAATGTCGGTCTTTTCCATCGGACAGACGAGTTTCGGGGGCAGGTTGCGAGAACATAATATACAAATAACTGTTATAAATAACTGTAACACACATACATGTTTTTTTAAACCCGAATTTAATGTTTACATGATAATGCTTCTTTTTGCCTCGTGTACCTTAAGCTCATATTCAAAAGAACTAACATACTAAATTTAACTTAGAAAACGGCTTCAAATAACCATCAATATTTTAAAAAATTCTATCCGTTGTATAATACTCACTATTTTATGTATTTTATCATGTGTATGTTTGTTTGTTTTTCAGTTCTATGTCGTGTTTAAGAGTCTTTTAATATATGTATTCATTTTCCTATTGGCCAAGTCCTAAAAGGTTAACATTTCCGACTCGACTTACGACCGCATTTCCATAGATGTTACACAGCCTAATTAGCTTTATCACATGATTACACGCTATTTTTATACCTCACGTGACTTACCTGGGTTACGTTTAATTTATGTTCTGGTCATGACCAAAGACAATGAAATGTTTCACGTTTGCTTACGTAAGGCACGCTATTATCATGCATTCCTCTTTGTCTCTAGTTGTGTTAAATAAAGGGAGCAGTATTGGATTTTGTGTTGTAAAGAGAACATTTCAGTAACTACTGTTTAAAACCTCTAGGCCTATTATAGGTCAACTTTCTATATTGGTAGATAATACATTAAATTATATGTAAATAATTGATACACATCAAACGAAATATTTGACATATTATGACAATTACAATGACATAAACACTGACTGTTGGAATATAAATGTGTAAACATGTTATGCATCAAATGTGGCGTGTTCTGAGAAAACTGGACCAAATGCTTGTGCGTAAAGTGTCATCCCAGATTAGCCTGTGCAGTCCGCACAGGCTAATCCGGGACGACACTTTCCGCCTAAACTGGATTTTAGCTAAGAAGAGACATCATTAAAACGAACAATTCCATAAAAGCGGAAATTGTCGTCCCTGATTAGCCTGTGCGGAATGCACAGGCTAATCTGGGATGCCAATTTACGCACAAGCATTGTGCCCAGTTTTCTCAGAACACGACACAAATCCCAGATCAAATCAATACAATGGTAAAAACCTAGCAAGGTTAACATTTTTAAGAAACGTTTTAAGCGCATGTATTTCCGAGATTCGTTTAATGTTGGAATTGAGTCAAGCAATTGGAATGACTCCTAACTTGCATATTAATTGATACTCTTGCCATGACCTTTATGATTAGGTAATCGATGATTCGTTAAAGTCGGCATAACGTCAATTGTTTTTTCAAGATTACTTATACAATAATAATACTTACAGTTTATCTGTTAAATGGTTTTGAAGTGGTTATGATAACAAGTTTGTACAAAGTAAAACTCTGCTTGCATCAGCATTACTACGAGCGCCTCATTGACAAACTGCCAACCAATCAGACACAGAACACAACTACATTGTTTATACGACACACAAACAAAAATGTATAAAACTGGTGTCATCGACTTTCATAGAATCAGGATATTTGAACCGGTTTCATGGCGTCCAAACGTAACCCTTGGCCCAGATTATTGTTGATAAGACCATAATACCATTTTTTTCGAATGTCAACAAGAGCAACATGATTGTAACGTTTTGATGCAAGCAAGATGAAAGGAAACACAAACAGGTCTCACCTTCTACTTGTTGTTTATTGAAATATATAGCTTACTAGAATCATGCACTTCAATAATCATATACTTTTCATGTACATCCGTAATGTTGGTTTCAAACAGCCCGACTACAAGGCCTTGTTGCTTTTGTTTCTATATACATAATATATCGGAATAAAAGAATATGTTTTAATAAGAGTTTAAACACATTTAATTAAACGTGAGAAAGAATCTAAACAAAACGAAAAAAACTATTTTCAACGTAACAACGATTACTTGTTCAATACATAATGCTAAGTCTCACAGACACAATTACATGTTCAAAGTGACATTTTATTGTAAGCCTGGTTACCTTGCACATTTTGTGTTTCGCCTTATTACATTCTACTTCAAAGAATTTCCTTTTTTCTAGTACACAATAAATATTGATTATAACAGACAATTAATTATTCCCATCGTCGGCTTTTATTATAAAGTGAGATAAAATAGTTAATTGAAATAATGCACTCAAAACGTTTTAAAATTTGTTTAACCTCAATGCCAGTGTTTGCAATGCTCAGCCACTATAATAGCTTATGAGTTTAAATCGATTCTATCGATGCGCGCTGTCGATTTAATATTTAATTACCAGACAGACCGGAAATGCCATACAACTTATTTCAACATTTTAAAATACCATATCTCATAACTGTTCCAGTACGTACAGTATGCTTAGACAATTGGTGAAAAAATAACAGTTATACACGTGTGTTACTGTGTTGTTGGTTTTTATTTCGGTGGATCACCATGTTTGAGAATTACACGTTTCTAGATAACGATGGGGTGGAATACAAAGACAATGAGGTATTTTAGTTTTAAATGTTAATCGGTTTTGCAAAATAATAAATAATTAATTAATAATTAATATAATCCAAAAAGACTTATTGATGTAGCATTTTCATAATGATTTAAAAACTGTTATTATCCGATGACATATTTAAAAAAAGGTTATTTAATAAATACATTTAGCGCAACACTTGGTTTGAAATCGTATTTATTTGTATATTAAACTGTGTATGTAATTGTATAGTTATTCTTTTTTGTATGAATGTTAAATCCGTCAAGAATCATGAACAATAAATAAAAACTTGTTAATGGACCGCCTAAGTCTATAGTGTGGTGTGCTGGACTACAAACCCGACGATCGCGGGTTCGATTCCAAGCCCTAGTACATATCTTGTTTAGGGATTTGTCATGACGTTCTTTATGCGGCCATTTCACTCCCTATGTCTTATTGAAGGAGGTCATTTGTCAGTTACTGGCATAAGTATGTGCACTTAGTATTGGTAAGAAATGTAAGCAAATGGCTCCTTTGCACAGCCACTAGAGCTAAAAATAGAATTTGCTTAAATGTTTTGTATTCCAGTCATACTTTCAAAATTTTTACATTGTTTATTTGATGGTGCTGAAATTGAAATATGTTGTAATGTCTTTTTATTTTAAAGAAATGTTTGTATGTTANTATCATGATTTTGTTTTAAACAAATAAGTATTTTTCAGTAAAGTGCAACTGCGCGTTTGAAATATAAAGTCCCCACACTGATCCGACATTGTTCTAACCGTTCAAACGCGCGGTTGCTTTTTACTGAAACAATACTTATCTGTTTAAAAAAATCATTATACTTATAGAAAACTCTCACAATTGAGCGGGTCTCCACTTTATCCCATTACAAATTATTTAAAAAAAAACATCTTTAAAACTGTTATCTGGGTCGCGCTTTATTCTCTCAACACAGATCTTAAAAAGTCACGTGGTATAGGCACCGTGTTATTGCAATAGCCAAATGATCAAAGCCAAATGTGGTCTGGTAACATAGATGTCTAGAAATATAAAATGCACGTTTTTTTTTTCGTGTCACAATAAAATCCATTTTTATTTCCCGCACTGATATCTATTCATACGACACATGAGCACTAACATGGTAACATTTTAGTGTTCTTGTGTCGTATGAATAGATATATTTGCGGGAAATTAAAATGGAATTAATTGTGTCTTAAATTTGTTCCGTCTGGGATAAACACTTATAGTAACATAAATACTCAAACATCAACGGAAATTTCGTAAGGGTTTTCGTAAAATAAAGTTACCCAATAAAAAATCAATGTTCCTCATAGCAAAAGCCAAAATTTCAAAACGATGTCTTCTGGTAACATGGATGTTTGTAGATACAAAATGCTTGTTTTTAATTTTTCGTGTCAAAATTAATTCCATTGTAATGTCTCGCTCTGATATCTATATATACAACACACGAACACTAAAATGGTACCAAGTTAGTGTTCGTGTGTCGTATGAATAGATATAGTCGCGGGAAATTAAAATGGATTTTTTTATGACACGAAAAAATAAAAACGAGCATTTTGTATCTACAATCATCCATGTTACCAGACCACATCTGGCTTTGAGATTTTTGCTTTTACTATAAGCAACATTGATTTTATAGTGGGTAACTTTATTTTACGAAAAATTTTACAAAATATCCATTGATTTTTTAGTATTAATGTTACTTTAAACTACACAATTATTCTGTTATTTTGAACAACATTAAACATGTTTTAAAAAATATTCTTTCTTGCAAATGTATACAACGGCGAAACCAAAATCGCGTTCTAATGTTTTCTTATTTGTTTCTTGTCATGTAATGACCGTTTAATCGTCCAGAAAATAAAATTAAAACAGGAAAAGCTGGATTTTTATTTCAATTGCATTTCAAATACTTAATACAATGATTCAATACTAATTATAATGATTAGATAGCTCTTTCATATTATGAAATTTACCGATGTTTACGATACATGTTTCCATGAATTATTAACATGTAACATTTCGTTTATAATCTTATTGTTGTGAATGTTTTGTTGAATATTGCGGTTAATAATGTTACCACCTATATTAAATCTATATTACAGGCAAAGCTTTTATTTCACGGGGTATGTTTAAACTTTAGTACGTTTATTTAAATGAACAATAAGGACATATGTACTATTTTAAATGAATTATTGCCTTGTCTGGTTTATGAAGATTCTGATTGTTCACATGATGCATATTTAAAGTGTTAATTGTTGTGGCTCTTTAATGATTCTCGTCTCTGAATAAGTCTTTATTTTATGTGATTGATTTTAGAATAACACCAACATACTTCAGTGAACAATGATTTATAATTTAGTTGATGTTTTGTATCCCATGATGGGAAATTGTGACATAACACGAACGTTTTCTTTGACATGTATAAAAACGATGGTATTAGGGTGATAGATTTCGATTGTTGACAACGATATGTTTCTGTTTCTTAACTCATTAATAGGGCTTTTTATGCATTTACCCCTCATCCAAACCTGAATACTCACTTGAAGCACATATAAGGTACTTATAGATCATTCTTCTCGGTGTTAAAGTTTTTTTATTGTACAAACTTATTTTCATTAAGGTATTTTACTGCAACATAATGTTTGAACATATAAGTCAACATGAGTATGACAAAAATAAACAATAAAATCGTGCACTTAAACAAGGACATTGTTATTTTAACAATGAGGATTCATAATTGCAGGACCAATGCAGAATTTGGCATATTTCGGTCATTATCAGGTAAGAGATAGCCATTAAAGTACCAAATCAACAAACAAGTATTTATGAAAATAAGCCATGCTTATTGTTTACTTATGCCATGACGCTATGTCAGCTAGGAGCTTACAAAACATTGACAAATCATCTTATGTTCTATATTCAAGTTATACAGTGCTGACCTTTAAAACCCCAAATAGACTGCCAGTTTTATACTGACAGTTCTTGCTTTCGGAAAAACAAAGCTTAGTTGATATTTGCCAGTTAGAATGAAACTACATTGATTCCTATTATCGTATTACAAAATGACTCCCAGACTTTGTTCAACTTTCGATTTATTTATATATTTAATGGGCATGTTATATTGGAATATTACTATTGACAAAAAAGGATGTAAAATTTATCTGCCATGCAATTATTTATACCTCTGTTCTTCGCTATAATAAACGAATGAAGCGTTTGTTTTTAGAATCATTCGATAACAAGCCGTGGGGAAACATAAATTTACTTTATGAATAATATTATTATAGTCGGCTGGATATCAACAGCATGTGTTATTCAGTGCGTATTAATGAATATTTCATTACAAGAATAAACACTTTTATGACGCGTATTGCGGTTCCAAGGACATCCCACATTTGGTATTCTGGGAAGGTATAAATGTTTTTCATCAGTTACCCTATTAGGTGAGCACGCGATATTGTCATACCAACAGGACGACATTGAACTACATTCAAAACAACGCATTTGATTTTGATGTTTATTTTCTGTTTATTATCATACATTACGTCATCGACTAAATGGTTATGCCTTTAGGTATTGCGCTGTCCCACATTTTGTTATCAAACAGATGTCGGTATACCCTTCGAAAAATGAGAACAGTTAAAACAATTACACATACACATTCATAGTTAATATAATGGTATTATCAGTATTCTTAACAGGCCCAATACAATGTGTTTGTAAAAAAAAATAGGTTTGCGTGTGTACGTATCAATTCAATGGTATGATATTTAGTTTGACAAATATACTGTTAAACTTTGCTGGAAAATGAATGCAATTACACATAATTAATGTGGTTTTATTTACTCACTTCAATAGTGTCATAATTAAGTAAAGTAGTAAATAGTTTCTCTTGTTATCCATATCTGAGTACTGAAAATCCGTAACTTCATATTGTCATAACATATAAAATAATCAGTCGCTTTCTCCACTGCCCATAAAGGACTACTCAAACTTTTCAAATGAAAAAGTAATCAAACGTTTCAAATAAAGAAGTACTAAAACTCGCAAATAAAGAAGTTCTTAAAATATTCAAATGAAAACGTATTCAAAATTTTCGAATAAAGAAGTACTGAAACTTTTCAGATGAAGAAGTTTTAAAACTTTTCAAATGAAAAGGTACTCAAACTTTTCAATAAAAAAGAAGTTCTAAAACCATTCAAATGACGAAGTTCTAAAACCATTCAAATGAAGAAGTTCTAAAACGTTTCAAATGACAAAGTACTTAAATTTTTCAAACGTAGTAACTCTCAAACTTTTCTAATAAAAAGGACTCAAACTTTTCAAATGAAAAAGTACTCAAACGTTTCGTCTCCAAAAGTACTCAAACTGTTCGAATGAAAAATGGTTGATATCCTGCGATTTCAATCAGCACCCTGTATCCACTGCAGCATTTGTGTTAATAACACTATTGCCAATATGTGTATAGAGTTTGAGGAATATTGCTGAAACAACACAGTGCTCATTTTTTTGCCGTAATAAGTGCGCAAATGTTTAATCGGTAAACTTATTTTAAATGTTAAACTATGTCGGTCCAGTTAGAAAGCTAATTTGCGCAACGCCCATGCTAATATGATTGCACTGAAACCCACAAATTCGTCAAAACAATCAAGCTGATAACATAAACACCTTCTTTTACTGCTTTGGCGATTGATTTGTTTTTAATAGCATTAAATGATCATTTTTGGTGCAGCATATTTATAATGTAAAATATATTTTTTATATAATTATTAAATGGCCGCCTGATGTCGGTACAACGTTTCAACATGTGTCTTGACTGTTACTTCACTTTAAATTAAACAGTTTCAAAATAACTTTGCCAAAATGTTTATTTATATGCGTGTATTGCACGAGATCATAAGCTGGCTTACTATAAGGTCAATTTCATACTCGATGTCAAAGATAAAATTAAAGCATCCAAATTATTTTTGTCTTAGATCTAACTTATCAATACATTTAATGATGATTTAAACAAGTTTATTATGCAGAAATGCGTATGAGACTGAGTTTTACGCATATTAATTAGATGGCTCTCCGTAAGGTATATGCAATATTTTTATTTCAACGGTCATATTAAAGTAATATTAATACTAAAAAATCAACGGAAATTTCGTAAAGTATTTCGTAAAATAAAGTTACCCAATAAAACATCAATGTTCCTTATAGCAAAAGCCAAAACGAGATGTTTTCTGGTAACAATGATGTTTGTAGATATAAAAAGCTCGTTTTTAATTTTTCGCGTACCCAATTAATTCCATTTTATAATCCCGCGACTATATCTATTCACACGACACATGAACACTAACATGGTACCATTTTAGTGTGTATGTGTCGTATGGATATATATCAGCGCGAGACATTAAAATGGAANACAATCAAGCTGATAACATAAACACCTGATTTTACAGCTTTGGCGATTGATTTGTTTTTAATAGCATTTAATGATCATTATTGGTGCAGCATATTTATAATGTAAAATATATTTTTAAATAATTATGAAATGGCCGCCTGATGTCGGTACAACGTTTCAACATGTGTCTTGACTGTTACTTCACTTTAAATTAAACAGTTTCAAAATAACTTTGTCAAAATGTTTATTTGTATGCGTGTATTGCGCGCAATCATAAGCTGGCTTACTATAAGGTCAATTTCATACTCGATGTCA
Organism: Dreissena rostriformis; assembly: GCA_007657795.1. NCBI lineage: Eukaryota > Metazoa > Mollusca > Bivalvia > Myida > Dreissenidae > Dreissena > Dreissena rostriformis. The sequence continues at coordinate 43,652 of VMBQ01001477.1, forward strand.
AAGATAAAATTAAAGCATCCAAATTAGTTTTGTCTTAGATCTAACTTATCAATACATTTAATGATGATTTAAACAAGTTTATTATGTAGAAATGCGTATGAGACTGAGTTTTACGCATATTAATTAGATGGCTCTCCGTAAGGTATATGCAATATTTTTATTTCAACGGTCAGATTAAAGTAACATTAATACTCAAAAATCAACGGAAATTTCGTAAAGTATTTCGTAAAATGAAGTTACCCAATAAAACATCAATGTTCCTTATAGCAAAAGCCAAAACGAGATGTTTTCTGGTAACAATGATGTTTGTAGATATAAAATGCTCGTTTTTTATTTTTCGCGTACCCAATTAATTCCATTTTATAATCCCGCGACCATATCTATTCACACGACACATGAACACTAACATGGTACCATTTTTGTGTGTATGTGTCGTATGGATATATCAGCGCGGGACATTAAAATGGAATTAATTGTGTACACGAAAACTTAAAAACGAGCATTTTATATGTACAAACATCCATATTACCAGACAAAAAATTGTTCAGAAATTTTGGCTTTTGCTATAAGGAACATTGATTTTTTATTAGGTAACTTTATTTTACGAATAACTTTCCGAAATTTCCGTAGATTTTTTAGTTTTAATGTTACTTTAATGTCAGATGTCTTTTATTGTCAACATAAGGCTTGTTCTTCATGCTGAAAGGTGTCCAAGTAACTAGTCAGCACAATGAACTAATATGGTGTTGTTTTGCATGCTCGAACCAGATGGATGTCTAACAGCTCGGACTTTCGGTAATATGTTTAGGACAAAATGTCAAAATACAGCACTGAATTGTCAAACTATGACATATTTGATATTACACTGCACCGTACATGTAATTGTGTTTAACTATCGTGGAACATGTTTAGCATGCGAATTTATGTTGCAGTGTTTCCTATGCAATAAACATATAGCTTGCTGTAAGGTCAAGGTCACACTTGATTTAAATAGGCATAATACAGATCGTTGTTATTGAAGTATGGCTTTTATGAGCTCTGACATTTATATTAATTAAATGATTTGGAAATAATTTTGCTCACATGTTAATACACATGAAACAATGTGCAATACACACATATCTGCTATAAAAGATATTATTATGATACATAGGTTGCATAAATGTTTCTTACATATCATTACAACAGCGTATAATGCATTATAATAATTCACTTATTTTAAAAGTGTTATGCTCTTCATCTAAATATTTGTAAATCTGTACAACAAAAATACTCTTAAAACTAAGTCCTCGTTTAGCAGCCATGTTGGTTACAAGACCCATTTAAGTAATGACTTCAGTACATGCAAGCATCCGAAAAGGTTGCCATTTAGATTTATCATCAACCCCTAAATTAGTAACAAGCGTGTTTGGTATCCATAACATTTGAATTGTACATGTATTTCTGGGTTACCCATTGTAAATATCTACACATAAAGAAGTATTACAATGCTAATGACACTATTGCCTCATTACCGGTTAATTTTAGCAAGTGATGCATGACGACAATCGACGTTCTGAATGATTAAACCCGTGAAAGTAACACTGATTTGTATCGATATGTACTTGAGCCTGTTTAATAAATGTGTATCATTACCGATTGATAACAATCCGATTAAAACTGTAGGCGAGGATTTGTTTGAATTTATGTCACTCCACCAGTTATTTCTGGATACATGCTTAAATGTAACTATTTGTCTAATGTTTATATTGATCAATTCAGAAAACACGTCCACAATGACGTTCATAAAATGCCATGCACAAACTGTTTGCAAAGCCTTTGATTACGTTTCACTTTGTCTTTCTCTCATAATTACTTACCTATACATGGTTAACGCGAATCGTGATATAGCCAAACAGGTACATAAAATGGAGGCCAAGATGCATTATCAAAAATTGGCATATGTTCAAAATTATGTGTCTAAAAGTTGTTTGCTACATACTTACATCCCAATCTTACATTGACTATCATAAAACTTAATTGCAGATATTGTATTTAAAAGCAAATATATATAATATTTTGAAAAGTCTAAATGATAATAATATTAATTAAAGTTTATTAACTCATAGAGCCTTCACCGGTTTTCGTACCCGACCGTGTCGGAATAATCAATTGTAACCTTTACACTTCATTATGTATTCATTAAAGAACAGTTAGTCAAAGTTTCTATTTAAACATGACATCGTTATTGGGTTGTTTTTTGTCAGTATAACTTTGTGCTTAATGAATAACGGTGAAATTTTAGATGCTAAATGCCAAGATGACTCAATATTAAACTTCTTTTCAACTTTCGTGATTTGAGTAATAATTTACTTTATGGTAAGTCGTCAGTCGAAAGCATAATGTGCTAATGGTACATTGTGTAGCATCTATAGCATCGCTGTGTAACATTGGATTTCACATGGCTTAATGTTTATATTTTGATGTTGGTATAACCATTCTTTAGTGAATAAAATGCGCTGTATCCAGCTCAGTTGTGATCATTTTAACGATTATGCAACGGATTTGAGCTCTTTTTTTAAATATTGTACAAACCGGACGTGTGCATGAACAATGCCATAGAATGTTTAACCCATATTTAAGATTGTGTTCGAAAACAAAACATTTGGTGAAATATTTAGACAGAAAGAAAAACGTTCAAATATTGAAGAAACATTTGGCATTAGAATGAATGTGGTATTCATTTACTTCACCGAAGGTTAAATTTTGGTTTCTGTTTTGCAGGACAACGGTCTGACCCCGTTGATGATCGCCGCCAAGGAGAACAAGCTGGTCATCGTAGAGCGGTTACTGGACCTGGGTGTCAACGTGAACGACAGGGCAAACGTAAAATTGGCAGTGTTAACGTTATGTTCAAAGTATTACTTGCAGAAAACATCTAAATGTTGCAGAATTAAGTTATACACCGTCATGTGTATGCCTTCACTATCAGAGAGGGCATATTAACCAGCATGTGAAATTGAGATATTGAGTATCTCGGTTTAGTTTTTTATCGACAAGACCGGAGTTACGGTCCCGTTTTAGCAAAAAAATGACTTTTTGAACGAAAGGAATTTCGCTACAGTGATGAAACATTGCACAAATTTTAACAAGCATGTGATCTTGCGCACTTGAGAACTTTTATTTGTCGTCGAAGACATGCAGAATCTCGAAAGCCGAAGCACTATTAAGATCAATTTCTGTGTAAAACTCGTACTCGACGCATTTGTAGAAGATCAACTCAACGCTCTCCGAGCGGAAATTGACCTATCGATCAATAGACGGTCCATTACGCCACCGCGCTGTGAACATAAAATGTGATAACCATAAACGCCCTGCATATCTTATGAATCAGCTAGTAAAGTGTTTTATGTATACGGAGTCATAATCTTGTATTATATATAGGATCTGACATGAGTTGTCATATCATACCATATTTTATTAAACGAGTTCAGGAATTGTGTTTGTAAGCGAGCCTTAGACGAGCTTACTAACGAATTTCCTGGACGAGTTTAATAAAATATGGTATGATATGACAACGAGATTCAGATCTTTTTTTATCACATGCTTTTAAACTAAATATAATACATCTTAATTGACCAAACAAATGCTGATAGATCTTAAATTTGTTTACTATCGTGACGTCATTTCATGTTGTCGACGTCATTTCACCAAAATAAAGCCATGCGATTGGTTAGTTATTGATTCTGACGCCAATGAAAACGCTTAAAAATGTTGTATTAGACATGTGAAATATAAAAAAATACGGTATGTCTGTATAACATTGAAAACAAGGTATAGCATGTGATAAATGTGTATATACTACATGCAAAACAATATGTGCTATACATATCCTTGATTGATTTTGCCTCTTTCTCTCTCTCTTTACCAGGACGGACGGACGGCCATCCATTATGCTGCGGCCTACGGAAAGGATGACGTCTTTAAGACGCTTCTCAACCGGAAGGCAGACATCACATTAACTGGAGGCGTAAGTGTCGATAGAATCTTACATTTAAATATGCAAGTTGTGTATGTCAGAATCGGTTAATAAGTGTAAATCGTTGACTGAAAATCTCCGTAGTCTTCAAAAGCCACTATAACGCTTAAAATAAGCGAAATGTTCGTACAATGTTTCATAAAATAAATTAACTTTATAACAAATCAGTGTTCCTTATAGCAATAGCCAAAATTTAAACGCTAGATGTCGTCTGGTAACATAGAAAGATACAAAATGCTCTTTTTTTTCTGTGTTACAATATATTCCATTTTAATTTCCCGAAACGATATCTATTCACACGATACACGAACACTTGGTACATGAACATGTGTTTAATATATTGTACCACAAACAAATAAAAAAGAGCATTTGGTATCTTGTTAAATCTATGTTAATGATTATTTATGGGATAATTTTTATTTATGAAACATTTAACGAAATATTCGTTGATTTTGAGAGTTATAGGGGCCTTTAGTCGAAAATACATGTATCCATTGATAATGACTTCATAAAAAATGTTCAAAACGGAAAATTATTCCAGTTTAAATGCAAGATGCAATGCGAAAATTAAAACCAATATTTTTTACAATAGCAATCAATTCAGAACCGACGTAGGGCAAGTTGCCTTTTGCAATATTTCAATAAAATGTCAGTTGTCAGACGCTATTGTTATAGATTTCCATTCCAAATAAATATATTGACGAACTATAGAAATCTATAGACTTCCGATTGTATAAACTTGTTCAACAGTTATCATGTCATAATCAAATACAATTTCAGGATGCACTTAATATTTTACAATGATGAAATTTGCTACATGGTTTATTAATATGTTTTTCTATTTTAATTCAAATCGGTTAAAAAGTCGGATCCAATCTGGGTATTCTAATCGCTAACATATTCTGTTTGCATATACTTGTAAACGCGATTACCACTTTATGTAATTGAAATAAAAATATATGCTAGTCGTGAGTTATACAACGATATGTTTCCTATGTTAAAACTTGTTATGTTGTTATCAAATTCCACACGAAAATTTAAACCATATTATTTTTTTAATAATACGGTCTAATCGGCGCGCACTTAATACAAAGTGAATTAAATTATATAAGTGTTGCATAAATGCCATTTTAGTCAAAATATGGTCAAAGAAGAGCCATTGTTATGAATAAAGTAATAAAACAATCATCATACGTGTCATTTTAGTCTAAAGACGAACTTCCGCTCCACGTGGCATGCGCGCGCAACAATGGGGCGGTGACAATGGTGCAACAGCTTCTGCGCGCACAGATAAAGGACCAAAGACTAATGATGGACAAGGTAAACGGTCGCTGAAGAAAACAAATAAGCAAGTTGAAGTTGAAAACCCAGTTATCAATGCCTACCGTGACTTAGAAAAAGGCTAAGACCAAAATTCAGACCAAAACTAAGATTAAGGCTACATTTTTGTAAGACGTGTATGTGTATGAAGTTGTATATTTACTGTTTGTTTTGTGTTATATATTATGTATTTGTATGGAGTGCATATATGGGTTATATTCTTTAATAGTCGTATGTAGTTTAGATTTCATATAATACAAACATATATACCAGTAAAATGTTTTAGTTGCAATGATTATTTTGCCTGTCATTGTTGTCATGTAATCAATTGGTACAAACTTCCAGACTGGCGCCATACCACTGTTCCTGGCTGCGGAAGTAGGCAATGTGTCGGTGTGTCGGGAGCTGCTGTCGTCCGCAGTGGAGGCACAGCTCAGTGCACAAAGAAAGGTAAGAAACGACTAGTTGAGCCGCTTTATGCGGTAAGGACATATTCGAACAGTGTAGCTCCAGATATGCCTCTATATACGAACAGTGTAGCTCCAGATATGCCACTGCATCCGTATACTGTAATGCGGAACAATAATGGCCGCTTGTGAGACCTCCACTCCTTGCGTGACTATATAGCTCGTAGCTCTTGACCACTCATTTTTGCACGACGCGGTTCATTTATTTGTACAACTTATTTTATCTTTATAGAATCAAGCCGGTGGGGCTTAATAAACGCTGAATTTATCACCTTGTTGTATAGGGACGTGATCGCCTGTAGACTAAAACCAACTTTGTTTCGATTGTTTGTTATTTAAAGCAACCCCTGTATAACAAGACAAACCTATTTCTGTTGAAGGCATAGCTCAACGCGTTCGGGGTTCGAACCGCTGTCCTTTTGATTAAAAAGGCTATTGCCTAACCCAATTTGCCATCCGGACTGTTATATATGTAGAGAAATTAAAAATTTGATATATATTAGCCACGTGTTGTAAAAAACTTAAACAAAAACAACAGAACCATTCCAAATTAATCAATCGTTTCGCGTTTGTATAGCTTTATAATTTGATCAATTTCAAATAATAACAACTAATAAACGACAATGGATGAAACATCTTGTATCTGTAACATTTCTGCAATCTGTGAATAAATTTCTTTAACGCACATGTAATATACTTGTATCTGTTTGCTACACTATTAAACTGTCAACATAAACCTTTTCAAATTCAAATGGAAGTGTTATATCCTTTTTTCTACAGGACAATGGTGACGGAGCTCTTCACATCGCGTGTCGGAGGCGAGATATGGAGCTCGCAAGATTGCTCGTGGAAACTGGGGCCGTTGTCGACATGCAAAACGTATGTAGTCTGCGCATGTTCACGTGAGCAGTTTATGATTTAAAGCGGGACTGTACGATTTTTACATGTGTTAAATTTTAATATATTGATTAAATTTTTTTACGATGACTCAAAATAGGCAATAAAAATTATACTTTGAAGACGAATTTCATAAAATGCAGCAAAGACAAGTTAGCGCTGGTTAAAGCCGATGCCGACACTTTTACTCGTATTTGTAAGGAAACAAAATTGTGTCTTTGTGTCGTATGAACGAATCTGCACTAAAACTAAATTTAGATTCACATTGTACATGTATTATATATATGCTGGC
>VMBQ01001477.1:52347-176955 GCA_007657795.1 Dreissena rostriformis
TCTAACATGTGACAAAAGCATAGACAAGAATAGGTCTACAAGAGGGACCAAGTATAAGGCATAAACATAACTGTATCAATTCAGTATTGCTAACAATTATTACTTAACAGTAAGACGATTTAAATAATACAAGTTTGGGTTACTTCTGCTAGAAAAATGAAGCAATTAGGAAGGACAGTTAATCTCTTCACTATATTATTCTTAAAGGGAGACTGTACGATTTTGTCAAATATTTATGAATTTATGTAAAATGTGTAAAAAACTTGTTATACATATATTTCAATATAAATTAAAATAAAAGTTAAGAAGAACATGTGTCGAAAAATGCGAAATAAGCCAGATATTTAATTCTGAAATCGAAAAAGGCTTCCAGCCGAATTCGCCAGCATATATATCATGCATGTACAATGTGAATCTAAATTTAGTTTTAGTTCAGATTCGTTCATACGACACAAAGACACAATTTTGTTTCCTAGCAAATACAAGTAAAAGTGTCGGCATCGGCTTTAACCAGCGCTAACTTGTCTTTGCTGCATTTTATGAAATTTATTAGTGTTCAATGTATAATTTTTCTTGCATATTTTGTGTTATTGTAACATATTTTTATCAATATATTACAATTTAACACATATACAAAATTGACAAAATCGTACAGTCTCACTTTAAAGGAATTTCTGTAAGAAATATTCTAAATATAAAAATAAATATACTAGACATCCCTAATTTTGGAAATAAATTGATCCAATTTAGAAGGATGGGAGAGTCCACTAGGCATAAATAGGTTTAATTCATTCAATCAATGGTTCCCTCATGGTTCACTGGTTTTTTATCGCGCACATTCTTCCTACGCGCTCAATGATAAGATTTATGATGTTCGCGTGTTATTGTTGCATGCTTTAATTAAATGAACATTCCCCCGATTAAGATAACCATTAATATTTAATACGAAAACTGTTTGAAGCCAAAATTGTAGTGTACATCAGAAAATGTATTGAGTAAACAATGGCTGGTAACCATGCATTAAATTGTATTTTATTACTAACAGTTCGATTGAAAATATTTAACAATGAATAATTATCATAAACTAAGTAGTCTTGTGTTTGTTTTACCGTTTTATTTTTAGCTGTGTTTTACCTACTCCTTTCAGAATCCTTTTGTTCGACATAAACAAACGTTCACACACGATTTTATTGAATAGAATCTCGTAATGATTAATCGCGATCTATTGTTTTATTGCTGTTATAACAGACGCAAAGCTCAAATATAGAAATTCATACATAAATTTCTATGACACTGACAGCTTTTAGAAGATATTAAGAGCCGATAAAACATTCAGATATTTCGTTACGCTTAGTTTAGTAATTGACATTTGTCTAATATTTATTTCAAACAGATATCGCCAATCAATTACCCATTATATACCCATTAGCTTACATGTCGTTATGAAAAAGATAATATAATTGTGTAGATACAAATTGACTTTCATTTTATCATCAGGTCGTGTCATGTTTTCGATTGTCAACTCATTAATCTCACTACTACAAACCTTTTGTTATTCGGTTAAACATGAATTGATGAAGATTGGATATTTTAAGGAAAACAGATATAATTACTGTATACGTCTGTTTTTGGCAAGCATGAATGCTTTGCTTGGATTTTCATTTATAAATTCAATAATTTGGAAATATACATACACCATTATCTGCCATATAAATTATCTACAATAAACAAATAAACAAATTGGTCAACTTCATTTAACTAATTACTCTTTATGGTATTAAGTGATGGGTCTTCAATAATTATTGTCAATGCAGTTTATAAATAATAACATAAATTAAATACATGTCCAAATATGCTATAGTTTTCTTTTGAAAATAACAACGAGTGCAACTTCATATTTAAGTAATGATAGTGTCCCGGTAAGAGAGTCACCCGCAATGGATGTTCTTGAAGATTGTCGGATAGGGGAACTTCTGGGGGCGGCTTTGCTAATCCAGCTAATGTCCTTCTAAGGGCAACCAGGCATGAATTGTCTCTAAATTGTCTTCCAGCGCACATTAAGTTCTCATTGGCCATCGTGCGCTGGTCTATTTGGATCTAAATTATCTCTTTGGCGAATACCTGGGCAGCCGGGGTAAATTTGACCTAATTTGGATCAAAATTAAATATTTCTCCCTGAAAGGTCACAGGGGCAGATCGATGTCTTCTTGTTGTCGTGAAGACGCAGCGAAGACCTGTAACTAAACTCGAATATACATACAAACGGTAAGGCATTTCATAGAAAATCGCCTTAACCCCTTCCCTCTATACAGTGACAATGGAGAAAATGTTCTTATGAAAGTGCTGGTTTTTGATAAGAACAAGTATCCTGACGTATTCCCCAATTAATAAAAATATAAATGAGCCGCGTTCTGGGAAAACTGGACTTAATGCATACACGTAAGTTGTCGTCCCAGATTATCCTGTGCAGTCAGCATAGGCTAAGCAGGGACGTCACTTTCCGTCCAAAGTTGATGTTCCCCAAGAGCGCGGCTAAAATGGTTGCTTAAGATTGTTCCTTTCTATATTAAGCACGAGGGCCAAACCGCGTTGCACATTGCGGCGTTCGAGGGAGACGAGCCGATGTTGAAGTACCTACTCCTGAATAAGGCCAGTCCGTATATGTCCGACAAGGTTTGTTCATATCTGGAACGATTGCATTTTTTTTATAATTTATATCACCAACGCCAGAGACGTAGATAACTACGTCCCTGCAAACGCTAATAAAGCGACCAGTGTATACTGGTAATTAATGCTTGAATGTACAGACATGTTTTTGAATATTGTGTAATACCTAGATTTTGTATGAAAAAAAGTGAAGGAGTCTCGCTCTGGGAAAACTTGGCTTAATGCATGTGCGAAAAGTGTCGTCCAATATAAGCCTGTGCAGTCCGCACAGGCTTATCTGGACGGACGCGTACCGCCTAAACTGGATTTGCGCTAAGAAGAGACTTCCTGTAAACGAAAAAATAATAGTCAAGCGGAAATTGGTCCTCCCTGATTAGCCTGCGCGGACTACACAGGCTAATCTGCGACGACACTTTACGCACACGCATTAAGGCAGGTTTCCCCAGAGTAGAGCGCGGCTCGTATTTAAAACATCAAACAGTGTGAACAAGTGAGCGCCTTTACAAGCACATGCAAATGTTACGGTTCAAGGTGGACAACTCTTAGTCACTGCAGTCATTTTATGGAATTGCCTCCCATTGGCAATTAAGTTCGTATTCAGCTGGAGAAATCTGACCATTTACAGGAAATCAAACCTAAATTATTTCACGGTTGTAATTGATTTCCCCTATAAACAATACACCACATTGTAAAGGCGACCACAACAAAGCCAGAAAGAAGACAAAGCATAAGCGCACAGTATGTTGTACACAATGGGTAATGAAATTGAGTTGTCTGCCTTTACAAGTCGTGTTCAAAGCGATCGAGCGCAATCTCGGTTACATTTGAATATCAGGGACCTGTTTGCTCTAAGATCTTACGTTAACTTAAGTAAGGACTGGTTTCTATGCCACAAAACATCCATATGATGGCATTTCGGGTTCGTCCTGCATGTGCGATTATTGTCCGGAAAATAACTTTGTCGATCGAGCGTTGAAGAATTTTTTCAATAAACAAAAATTGTATATATAAATCTTGAACTAGAAAACTACGCAGACGGTCTAGATCACTAATAAAGGTTAGTTACATATTACATTGTAAGCTATTGATCATATTATGAGCCTAATTGTTCTTATTAGTGTTGGAAATTCATATGCCTTGGTAGACGTGTTGAGCGAGACAGCTTGTGTTGCGCGCAAGAAACATATCCAAATGACAATGTCTTATTTGGATATTAAAGGTCAAACAAAGTCACGGTGCAGGATCAACGGGGTTTTCAGGGGTTAACACACGGGCTGTACACCATGTAAACACACCGTTAAGTACTTTATTTTTGCAAATATGTCAAGTAATTGAAATACATTTGCAAAAATCTTGAGTGAATAAAAGACAGTTTTTCTTGTAGTGTTTGCCGATATCTTGAGATTTAAAAATAATTCTTGAATACCTCTGAAATCGGTATCAATATCTCACGCTGCGTGAATCATAACCGTGTACATGAATGCTGTACACATCGAATGTTTGTTCAAGAACACAGGCTTATTAAATAAAGCAATTCTGAAATATTTCACATTGCCATAAGCACCATAACAATGTATTTTATGGACTAGTTTAAATTCTTAAGATTTTTTTAAAAGTTATTTGAAAAAAAAATGACCACTTACCAGTTTGTTAAAACCCATTAACGTTTAATTGTGAACCCCACAAAGTCACGTGAGCCTCTACACTGAAAGCAGATTAAGCCACACATCCCATCCGCAGCATTAATTAAAAAATAGCATATCAAAATGAATAAAAAATAAGAAACATAAGCAAACATATGACTTGGTGATAAGCATTAACTCGTCTTCAAAACAAATGTTATATTACTACAATGCTTACGAACATGTGCCCTAGGCATGTGACCTACACAGGTCGCCGTGGCGTAGTGGATATGGTGTCCGCCTAGCGATCCCCACAGTGAGAGCGTTCTTTAGATCTCCCCCTTAGACTCCAAGTGCTGGTTCTAGTCACAGGAAACGGACTCAAGAGCGTTTCAAATAAGCCATAGGCTTTCTATGCAGTCGAGCTCAAATAAATAGGTTTAAACTAACATGTGCCCTATGCCATCAGTTCGCTGCATTGACGTAATCGAGTTACTTCCCTTTGCAGATGGACCGCAGTCCGGTGCACATAGCGGCCGAGCGCGGCCACACCCACATTGTGGACCAGTTACTGGACAAGTTCAAGTCGTCCCTGTCCGCTCGCACCAAGGACGGTAACACGCTGATGCACATTGCATCCACGTTCGGTCACCCCGAGACCGCGCTGGCATTCCTAAAGAAAGGGGTACCACTGTACATGCCAAATAAGGTACGTGCGATGTTGGTGTTGTTTTCTGGCTGTGATTTGTCTATGACTCACTGTGATCTATATCGTGATCTGTGTCGCCCTTCCACGATTAATTCAGTGTGTACGCCTGTCAGTTCTTTCTTCACATGACTTAACCACTCAGCCAATTTTGATCAAATTTCAATGGATTGTTAATGTGATCTTCCATGTAACATGTTCAAATCGTTCCGTTCTGCTGCATCTGTAGTTCTATATGGCTAAAAACGATTGTAAAAATGGAAATTCCCAAAGTCTAAATAAGGTTTTAAGGATTAGTATTTGGTATCTAACATCGTGTATTGCTTCTATTAAATAGTTTAATGATCATACTCCTGGGATCAAAACTTGCCAATCCCCTGTGTAAAGTTGTTTATATAGACTTATTCAGCGAAACGATGATTTCAGTTACATTTCCCAAAACCACAAATCTCAAAGCTTTTGTATTTTGTTTGTAAAATCAGATAATTGTCCGTAAAAAAGCATGTTCGAATCATGTTCATGTTGCCCTAAATCTAAAGAAATTATATAAACCAATATGAAATGAAAAAGTTCAAAATGTTCTGCTTTGAAACAAAACGCCCAGATGCGTTATATACTGTTTTGAAGCAGTTTAATGTGGTCATCTTCAGTTTAATCCCTATGGGCAATGTCTAGGTTATCTGTGTGTTATTTATTATCGCCTAGTTGTCGTTCATAATGTTTGTCCCTGTAAAATGTTAACGCACGTACCCATTGATTTCATGGCACGATAAACGTCACCCTTACAAATGCAAAATAAATTTGACATCCTGTTATTTATTATTATTGTCATAATTTATTAACTGAAAGCCCTCTGGAAACGCTGTGTTTCACTTTATTTTGAATGTCAATTTGTTGTACTTACGGAACAATGACGACGTGTTATAAAGCATGAACAACGTTTTAAAAATGAATACATCCACTATCCTCGTGTCAGCGTTAATATTGAGAGAATAATAAGATCCGCATGTTTAATTTTCGTTTACGTCGTCGAGACTATTAATTATTTAAGCGTGCTTTGTCTTCAACAAATGTAATGCAACACAACATAATACAAGCGATACCATGTCAGCGAATACATGTATTGTCTAAATATTTCATTCTTGGAAGTAAATTTCCTATCTCATTTTATTTATTTAAGATAAACTGTTTACATGTACAAACGGTGCTCTGTAATATTGTGCTTGTCTGGATTGAAACGGCTTTACCTGGCGCATATTTATCATACGCATGATAGTAATACATTGTACATAATCATAGTTTAATGTGTGGTATTTTGTGAATGCGAACACATCATGTACAAAGTAAGTTTAAATTAAGTATTTTCTACGCTACTATAGGTATACGAAGCACAATATGATGGATATATTGTTCCGGTATTCCACCAACACTTGTGTGGTAATATGGATGGATACGGTTCTCTTTGTCGCAGCAACGACACGTATATTTATAATATATTAATTGTGAATAAGATATCTTTACACAAGAAGCGAACTTGTGTTCTAACGATTATGAACGTGAGCTTATGTGTGTTAAGGATATTCTAAATATGAATACAATTTCAAACGCGCAGTCATTAATTCGCTTATTTAACAACAAACGTATTTTTATTATGCTTTTTCACTCAAGATGAAAAACAAATCGTGTATCATACTCGTGTCATCGCATATATTAAAGTTTTTTTTTAACTGTGTAAGAATTATCATTTACCATCAGTGAAATATGTTTTCCATGACTGAAAGGACTGCGTTGAGCCGCGCTCTAGGAAAACCGGGCTTAATGCATATGCGTAATGTTACGTCCAAGATTAGCCTGTGCAGTCCGTAGAGGCTTATCAGGACTACTCTTTCCATTGTTATGGATTTGTTCGGTTAAAGGAGGTCATTTCAAAACGAAAATCCAGTTCAGGGTGAATGTGGTGTTCTTGATTTGCCTGTGCAAACTGCACACTTCAGGCTCATGAATTAAGTCAAGTTTATCCATAATGCGGCTTTTATGTTTTCGAAGACTGCACGACATAATACTTAAGAGTAATCGCATTATGTATCCGCCCCCACGACTGATTCTGTGCACGTTGATACTTTACAGAATGGGGCGCTGTGCCTCCACGCGGCGGCAATGAAGGGTCATACTTCCGTGGTCAAGGCGCTACTCCTGAAGGGGACTCCAGTGGATTCAAGGACTAGGGTACGTGTCACCTTGATATTTATTCAGATGTTAAACAAACATTACCAATTTAGTTTGTTGTTCCATGACATTGAAGTTTGAATATTCGTTGTGCTTTAGAATCTTCAAGTTGACTGTTGATTAAATCTAAAAGAAAACCATACCAAACTTGTTGAGTCATGGCTCCTGAACCTTAACATATTTTTGAAGATTTAGACATGTTTTAAATTGAATTTGTAAATTATATATCAATATGATGTATATAAATTGGTATAACCATACATAATGTGAAGCATTTAATATACATACGATGGTGTTTAATTGAAATGCATGTTTCAATATTCTAGATCTGGCAATTTGTCAACAAACAAAACATCGTGTAATGGTGTGATAATTGTACAACAGATCCTATTGGGGCTTTATGTAAAAGATTCAAGGTTACAATATACTAAATAATTGAGTCATGAAGGGCTATACTCTCTAAAAAAACACCATATTTTACTCGAAAGCATGTTTTACTCTTTAGACTGTTGTTCTGGCTTAATCGTTTGGTGATATTGATAGGGTAAGCATAGGTGTTCACTACTTAATCCCTGAAATATGATAAAGTTAGAGATTTAAGTAAAACATGCCACTGAAAAAGGTTTCAATCCACTACAAAACGGCCGAAAAAAAGAAGGTGCAAAAACAGTCGATTTTGATTTGTGTCAAACTCTTTCTTGCATTGATCATGACATATCTTTTTCATTGCTTGAATCGATGGTTCAGCTTAGAATGCCCTTTAAGAAAACTATGGTTATGGGGGACTCTATGTGCAAAATATTGCATTTATTTTCGCTTAAAGTTGTCGCTTTTACATTGAATTATAAAGGAAAAACATTTAGTATATTGTGACCTAAAACATGTTATGTAAAGTACAATGTATACTCTTCCGCGCTGCGAACTCTAAAAATGTTTGTGTAGACGATATTTTGTGTTTGTCCTGCTGAGTGCAGCTCAAGTTTCACTTTGTTGATGTTTGGTACTTTTTTCATAGTGAAAATTGTGTAGTAGGCAAAATAATAATAAAAAAGTAGCACTGTGCGTGTGTATTATTAATTAAACCACAAAGTAGTTTTTTCTGCAATGCGTATTTATTTTTATAATTATGGTTGACAAAAATAATCTATTACCCATTTAAAACTTTATGTAATCGCGCACAGAGGACCACAATTTGAATTTAAAACTAGAAATGCGACACAATGTATAATGACACATCATCTGACATGTAATTACCTTGCAGGAAGGATACACCGCACTCCACCTAGCGACGGAATTCTGTAAACCACAATGCGTGCAGCTGTTGCTAGGATACGGAGCGCAAGTCGAAGCAAAGGGTGGAAAGGTAAAGGCAGTTAATTTTGTCCCCAGTCTCTATACTGGGGGACATATTGTTTTTGCCCTGTCTGTTGGTTTGTTGCTTTGTTGGTTTGCACAAACTTTAACATTTTTCGATAACTTTTGCAAAACTGAAGATAGCAACTTGATATTTGGAATGCATGTGTATCTCATGTAGTTGCACATTTTGAGTGGTGAAAGGTCGAGGCCAATGCCATCCTTCAAGGTCAAATATATGGGTCAAAATCGCTCAAAAGGGGACATAGTGTTTCACAAACACATCACTTGTTCAAATATATCGTTCACTGCATTTATTATATCACCGAGAGTTGCAGTATTTGTTTAAAAAAATTATACAATGCACACTTACACATGTTAACCATGCAATCACGTGTGTACGACATAAATTGAATCGTTTCTCATAATTCTATTGTATGAAACTACATAATAATACGGATGTTTATAATAAGCATTATGATAATATTAAAAGAAAAACAAACATCTCCTACAGTTTTTGATAATACCGCATACATTTCCTTTATAAACCAGAATACCACCAGCGATAGTTCATACATTTAATATCAGGTACGTTCACCTCGTAAGCTACGTGCGTTTACTCATACACTAATGCACCATTTCTCCATGCACTTTTATATCATACACACATATACCACGTACTTTCACTTTTTACTTTACCATAAGAAGAGTGTTGTCTTAATACATGTTCACAATACACTTATGCACTGCGTACATTTACTACGCCCGTGTCTAGGCACTGGAGACCCCGCTGCATATCGCTGCCCGGACCAAGGAAGGCGAGAAGTGTGCCGAGATGCTGCTCAAGAGTGGAGCTGATGTGAACGCCACAAAACAGGTATCCAAGTCGGGAAATTGAAGAAATTAGCCTCGTTCTGGGAAAACTGGGTTTAATGCAAGTGCGTAAAGTGTCGTCCCAGATTAGACTTAGCAGTCTGCACAGGCTGATCAGCGATGACACTTTCCACTTGTATGGTATTTTTCGTGTAAAAGCAGTCTCTTCTTAGGCGGAAAGTGTCGTCCCGAATTGCACAGGCCTTATCTGGGAATACACTTTCCGTACATGCATTAAACTCCGTTTTCATAGAGCGAGGCTAAAATGGGTGTTTACAAAGAAGCGTTATTGATAGAAAACTCATAAATTATGCAATTGAGAAGATCGGGTAGAGCTGTACAATATTACAAATGAATCACAAAATAGTTCCATCATGAACACAATTGTCATGGCAATAAGACTATCAAGATGTATTTTGGAGACTGAAACTTAGTATTGTAATATTCATGCTCCCATATTTTTTATTTTTTCAATATAAATCTGTAAATAACCTTTTTCTGAATACATGCCTTTCTCCACGTGTTACTTTTGTTAAATAAATGATCCGTTTTAAACGTGCATCTTAAAACAAAGCATTTGGTCATGCGGTTATAACTTGGCCGTGTTATTATTAATGCAACATTATAATGAATATTATTCAAAAAAAAAATAAAAAAAAATGATTGACATCTCCGAAAAGATATTCCATCCAGGTGTGTATTGTTATGTGTGCGTGCTTTTGTTCAAATCAATTTATAAAAAAAAATATGTGAATGAAAGAATAACAGATTATCACTAAAATAAAACAGTGTCAATGTAAATCTTTATTTGTACATGTGGATTGATTTTCTCCGACATGAACAAAAAAGAAAGGTGTCCTAAAAGAATTATAATATTATGTTTAAAATAGAAAATAGATGAAAATACATAAATGAAATATTATTTATTATTTGTTGTATGCATTTGGCAGGACGTTTCAATACTAACGGTGTTGTATGCATGTATTCCCTAGAACGGCGAGAGCGCTCTGCACGTGGCGGCAAGAAGTGGTCAACTGCACATGCTAACGGAACTACTAGAGGATGGAGCGGACCCAACTGCGTTCTCGCAGGTTTGCAGCCTATTTATGTAGTTGTAATTGTACGGCTAATTGTTAATTAAAGAGAGCACTATTGTTATGTGTGGTTATGTTGTTTGTTGGTGTTGATGGTGTTGTTGTTTGTTGTTTTGATTTTTGAAAGTGCGGCTAACATTACTGTCATTACAAACTCTACGTCACCTTCGTCAATCACCCATTCCGGGCGTCCGGC
Organism: Dreissena rostriformis; assembly: GCA_007657795.1. Lineage (NCBI taxonomy): Eukaryota > Metazoa > Mollusca > Bivalvia > Myida > Dreissenidae > Dreissena > Dreissena rostriformis. Next base: position 63,085 of record VMBQ01001477.1, read on the forward strand.
CTGATGGTTGTTTTGATTTTGGCAATTCATATTCATTTAAATTAAAATAATATAATTTACCAATATTTCCACATGCTCATCACACATACGTTAACAAAAGTGTATATATATATATATATATATATATATATATATATATATATATATATATNGGGATGATTGAATAAAATTGCATACAAGTAAAATATGAATGACGTAAGTGCAACTTTTTTCCGCCCCCTAGCCGGAGAAACGCCCCGGCATAATGGTACGTCCCTGAAATCTGAGGGTCACCAAGAAAATCATTCAACACGCCAGCAAAGGGACGTTACCAAGACATTTCAAATATTTTAATCGCAATCCAAGAAAACGTAGTTAAATAGATATTCGTTAAGTGTCGTCCCAGATTAGCCTGTGCAGCCCGCACAGGCTTATCAGGGACGACACTTTCCGCCTTGACTGGAGTTTCTTTTAGAAGAGACTTTTTTAAAAGAAAAATATCATTAAAACGGAAAGTGTCGTCCCTGATAAGCCTGTGCGGACTGCACATGCTAATCTGGAACGATACTTTACGCAGATGCTTTAAGCCCCGTTTTCTCAGAGCACAACTCATATTTTTCCAGGCTGGTGAGACACCCCTTCACATGGCGGTCCGTCACTGCCACCTGGAAGTCTCCAGGGAGATCCTTCAGCACGTGAGCAACCGGAAGTCCAAAATTGACGCATTCATGCTGGTCAACCAACCAAACTATGTAAATATTTTAAAGATCCTTTGACTGTTAAGTTATTGATAAGTTGTCACAAAAATTGTATATCTTACCATATGGATCGACAAATATTACGATAATCTATTTACTGCAAATACTGTTCGCATTCTTTGTTTGTCGAAGGCCGTTTGTTTTTTATGTAGTAATCGATTATGCAACAAAACACTAATTCTTCAACGTCGTTAGTTGTCGTAAATAACACGAAAATAAAGAACGTTAAAAAGGTGAAACTAGACGATTAATTGTTGGAATATGTTGGACCTTTATATATGGCAAGTGACCGATTACTTAAAAATTCGACACATGACAAAAGTTCATGACAAACACACTCGAAAATGAATAAAACAAGGGTCATCGCCTCAGAACTGTTAAGTCAAGAAAAATAAATTTAAGACAAAGAAACAGTTTTCTCCCGTCTGAATCCTTTCCATGGTTGAGTACATTGACAGGAAGGGGAGACGCCGGTGCACTACGCGGCAGGGCTGCAGAAGGCGCTGGCCCATGACGAGTTTGAGGACACTGACGTCATGAAACTGCTCCTTGAGTACAACGGAGATGTCAACATCCACACAAAAATGGTTTGAGCCACATTTTAGAGGACAAACTGAGCTAAATGCATGTGCGTAAAGTGTCATCACAGATAAGCCTATCAAGTCCGCACAGGCTAATCATGGACGACACTTGCCTCTTTTTTTATTTTTCGTTTAAAGGTAGTCTCTTCTTAGCGAAAATTAATATTTATTCAAACATGTCTGATGAAAATATTTCTTTCAACATTTCCGAAAATGCGTTATAGCATAGATAATATCGATAACAAACACTTAAACACTATATGTTTAAATGCGTTGTGTCATATTGCTGGTTAATACATTATTCGCGGGAAATAACACAGGTGAGCGTTTTGGGATGGTTGTGGTAGACGTGGTGTTACTTTAAAGAGACACAGTTCGTAAAAAAAAAATCTGAACATAACTCAATTACCATACTTCCCGTTATTTCCACGTTTAGACGTATGAGACGGCACTACACTACGCGGCACGCTCGGGGAACGATGACGTCATGTTGGAGATGGTCAAACAGATCGGCTCCAAGAACATCCAAAACGCCGTCAACAGACAGGCTAAGGTATCGTTTTGTCTTTACTATCTTATAGTATCTCCAATTGCAAAGAACGTTCAACCACTGGTCGAGCAATACACTTACATATATAGTTTCTTACTTTTGTTACTTTACAGCGAATCTTTGTCCGGATTAAAGCCATGCGAATCTTTCCGGAGGATAACCGTGTTTATACCACGTTTATAATTGATGCTTTTTCAAATTCCTTGGCATTTCAAAGATAAATGCAAATTCACTTTGGAGGCTTAAACTGGTTGAATGACGCGTCGAACCTCGACCTTAACCTAGAATTAATGCTGAACATGTAAGTGTAAATAAAAGTTAACCTCATTGCATCAAATTATTGTCATAAAACCCGAATGCGGTTGCGTATGATGTTAGTTGGGTAAAGGTATTTATAAAGTTATAATAGAAAACCGTTTTTAGATTTTTGTAGATACAAAAGGCTCGTTTTTATTTTTTGGTACACAATAAATTCCATTTTAATTTCCCGCAAATATATCTATTCATACGACACACGAACACTAAAATGGTATTAATAGATATCGTAAAATGGAATTAATAATGCAAAAAACGAGCATTTTGTATCTACAAACATCTATGTTACCATACCACATCTGGCGTTGAAAATTCGGCAATTGCTATAAGGAACAGTGATTTTTAATTATTCAACTTTATTTGTCGAGTTATTGTACGACATTTTCTGGGCTTTAAGGGGAAGCCTTACCCTGGACCCCCTAGGCCAGATAAAAAAAAGTCCGTTTCCGATCTCCTTGGGGGGAAAAAAGGGTCGGTAGGTAGGGATTTTTTTTTTTTGTCTTTCGGGTACTAGAATTGAAGGCTCAGGGATCAAGCAACTGGGCGATTATATCGCCGCGGCTTCCCTTAAATCGCCCGGATCAAAAGCACCGGCGATAATCACTTCGCCCTAAAATCTGGCAATTATCATATCCGCAGCGCTATCAAAGTGGCTTCTGTGTATTACCGAATACACGCCGAAGTCAATCAATTGACCGAATCGACGAAACTCCGCCCTCTGGCGTAGTAAATGGAACAGTTGTAAATCACCCCGTTTCACTATCAATCGATAATTTCAGTGGTTTATTGCAGTTTTATGGCTTTGTTATACCTACCACACTAATCGGGCCCTACGATCAAATCGTGGCCAGTTACTTACGAGACTGATGATAGCAACGGGGTGTAATCCTCCTGGAAATTGTGCTTTTCGAGCATTATCAAAACATTGTTTCGACACGTAAAGCGCTTTAACAAAGTTAATATTGAAATTTAATATTGAATCCATAATAAATATAATATAAAGGTTTTGTTGAATTCCCAAATGAGAATACACATTTTGTAATCCAAAACACACTTTCTAGCTTTAAATAAAAAGTCCACATGTATTTCCTTTGCCCCCACAAAAAGCGTTCGAAAACTATGCGGCAATGAAAATCGTCAATCATACGCATGTAAAGCGTGCGTGTTATGATTTTTAGTTGTTCGCTTGCGAACGACTAAGGTTACTAGACCACGAATTCCGATTCGAAGTGTCTTAGCTACCCTTAACCAACGAACCTGTAAGCAAACGCGCAAAAAGAAGTTTGCGGCGCGGTTTCAGTTCTTGAACTATATTCATTTACAAATTGACACATAATATGAATATCGTGTTAAATGGAATAGTTTTGAACGGATCGTATATAGTAAAAGTAAAAAAACATACTACATTGTTCACTATACATGTCGCAGAGCGCTGAGTATGTTTATATTATGAATAGTAAAATAGTCCACTATGTGCTACGTAGTGTATTCTTGCGCACAGGTCATTCATAATCTAAGGCTATTAATAGATCAGAGAACATGAAATTCACCAATGGGATGTCGAGATTGCAATACACTATCATGCGATAGTGCTTACAAGGAACTTCATCAATGGGATGTCGAGATTGCAATACACTATCATGCGATAGTGCTAATTATTATTCGTCAAATATTTATTTTCGTTCCCAACTAATAATAATGTCCAATGTTTAAACAAAATTAAGTTTGAATTACCGAATGCATGAAAAACATTAATATCCAACGCAATCCACGCATACATATTTCGGCTGTTTCGAAATCAAGATAAATATGTTGTTATGACACAAAGGGGAGTTTTATNACTTTTTCTAAATCACTGAATCAGGCGACTTTCGACTGGTATGTTAAAGATAGTAAGGGACTGTGGCACTGTTAGTTTTGTCGAGATGCAAAATTCAAGGCTACTAAAGCTTATAATAACAAATGCATGTATATATGCTTTGTTTGCTTGATATTACATCTTATATTGAGAAATCAACCGAAATGAACGAAAATGAACGGATGTTTTTTTTTGTTTTTTTTGCGACCCCAATAAAAAGTTGAGGGTCGGCGCCGATTCGGGAGACACGGTCGGGCGACCGGAAACGGACCTATGTTTTTTTTTGGCCCTAGCCATGATGCCTATACTCACAATTTGGCCACGCACGCCCTTCCCATGCAGCCAAACTGCCACTGTAGGGCGCAGGATATATTACCAGTTTATGTCCTTTTTCTACGATTTCGAAAATATTCATCATAAATGCACGTTTCATTTTTTTCAGAACGGATGGTCTCCCTTGTTGGTTGCTAGTGAGCAAGGTCATCTAGAGGTCGTCAAAATTCTGCTGAATCACCATGCGCGAGTCGATGTTTTTGACGAGGTAATTTGAAGAAAAAAATCAATTCTTGTTTTATTATTTCGAAATCCATCAAGTTAATAATGAAAAGATTACAAATACCGCATGTCGTTTTGTTATAAAGGAAGTGGTTTTATATCAGAAAAGAAAAGGAAATGTTACAAATGAACGTTAAATGAATATTTCTTTTGCTTTGTATCTGACTTATCTAAAAGATACATTAAATGTTTTTATTGCTCAAATATCGTTGTGTGTTTCACTGTTGAAATTTTACGAGAGTATGTGTAAGATTGAAGTTCTTGCAAAATATGAAGACAAGGAAAGTTTAAAGTTAAGATCGGTCTCTAATTTCTTCAAGATGCAATCCTTCGTAACATTGAACATGTACAAATAAAGATTAACATTAGTGTATCTTCATTGACATGCGTAAATCCCAGTATAGCACCTGCAGTCCGCACATGCTTATCAGGAATGACACTTAACGCCTAAAGTGGATTTTTGTTCTGAAGAGACTTCTTATAAACGCCGAATTCCATACAAGCGGTAAGTGTCGTCCCTGATTAGCCTGTGCGGACGGCACATGCTAATCTGGGATGACACTTAAAGCACATGCGTTAATTCCACTTTCACCAGAACGAGGCTCATATGTACTCTTGACATTCAGGCGCACGGAAAGGCGGCACTCCATTTGGCGGCGGAGAGCGGCCACGACAAGGTGGCGGACATCCTCCTGTGGCGCAAGGCGTACGTGAACGCCAAGTCCAAGTCGGGCATCACGCCCCTCCACCTGGCCGCCCAAAACGGCTACAACACCCTGGTCACTTTGCTCATCGAGACTCATAAGGCGACCATCGATGCTTTGTCTTTGGTAAGCTTATCTGCTACACAATATGAAGTCGATCGCCACAAAAACATTTTCATTCTGATTTGTTTTTAAAAAACATTATATTTGGAAACCTCAAAAAGAAATCATTTACGAAGAAGTTGTTTGGAAGTGTTCGCTTGGTTTGATTGTTGGTTGCCATGGAAAGAAACTCATAATCAGTTTATGATCAATTTAAATATACAATTACACGATGTGTAATTGTGTATACTAGTTGAGTTTATAGCATTGAACGCGTCCTTATAACACATTAACATTACTTACAAGCTTTCAAAATCATTGTTTTATATTGGTGTTTATCACATGTATTGGTTATTGCTTAAAAACTCAGACACAGAAGACGCCGCTGCATATGGCTGCCCAGCATGGACAACTGGACGTCTGTAGCACGCTCCTTAAACTCAAGGCAGATGCAAACGCAGTCGATGAGGTATAAGTTGTCGATGAATTTGACTCAAATGAAATCAAAACGAACGTGCAGTTTTCAACTGTGTTTGTATTTTTTCTTCTTACGTTAATGACATATCATAAATGATTTATCAATACCAACAGCACGTGCAAACCCCGCTGCACCTGGCGGCCGAAAACGACCATTCAGATGTGGTTAAGCTATTCCTGAAACACCGGCCGGAGCTGGTCACCATGGCTAACACGGTAAGCACGTGACATTAACCTAGGGATTTCGTAAAGCATTTGGCCACTCTTTAAAATATATGAATACAACATGCAAGTAATAGGGCAAATTACATTACATTTGTTTACTTATATACAACGAATTAAATACCTAATTAAAAAAGTAATATATTTAAATTTTAGACCAAATGCTATATCAATACACGCTGAATGAATGCTGCATACCGATGAATATATAAATAAAGCATACTTGATGTGCAATGTATTTTGTTGTTTTATAACTGTATTAAATAATGATTAGATCATAAAAAGAAAAATTTCGAAAGACAAAATAGGCATATTTTCACTGAAATGCTTAATGCAGTAAGAACATTTTTAATTACACTACTTTATAAAAGGATTATCTTTGAAATAAATGATATACTTCTAGATGTCTCTTTAAAAGTGATTGTATAGACTTCGTTATTGTACGTATATTCTTTAGAAAGCAAATGAATGTTCTTGTTAATGTTTGTGATATTTCCTTAAGGCAAATAGTTAGAGACGTGTACTACAACATAAAGCGCCTTACCTTATTGGTGCACTAGTGAATATCATATTATAGTAAGGTATATATCAGTTGATGTTAAGATTTTGTTTACAAAATGGTTAGCATTTTAAACCGGTTGGCAGAATAATGTACACTCGAATGTGTTTAATAAAATCATAGAACAAAACTACATACACGTATATATATATATATACAAGTAATTTAACTTACATCATATGCCCACAAATTAACATTGTTAACATTACAAAAAAAGTTAGGTCAAGTAGCATTATGTCATTAATGATAAGGTTGTAACGATCTGATACGCCAGTCTCATTGTAAGTCTAAAACTAGTTGTTTCATTCCGTATTGTGAATGCAGTTGGATGCACTAAATGGTATTTTCATGAATAATATAATTGTAAATTATTGATGTTTATTTATCTAGGATGAGGTAACCACTTTTTAGATGTTAAGTAAACCGATCCCTGTAAAAAATACAAAAATCCCAGACCCCTTACAATGCACGATGAACCGACCTTTGATGTAGTGAAAACACATAACTAGACATGACTGACCTTTAGTGTAGTGGCAGCGTGGTTCCGCCAATAGAAGTTTGTCGTAGAATAACATACGCCTGTTGTCTTTTTGTCATTGTTTTTTTCTCCTCTCTTTTAATCTTTCGTAGTGGGGCATTTATAGTACATACGCTGATGTATATATCATTCTTTGAAACCATGTGAACTATAATATACAACCTTTTTTCAACAACATCGTTCATTCACCCGCTGTGTTCCCGCTGTGTTTTGTTTTAGTTTTAAACCCACACTATTTGGTATAGTTTCAATTTATCAGCAACCCCATCCATATGTATAGATTTCAATCATAAAAAGAACATATCGCATGCCGAAATGAATTGACTTTCATCGTTATGAATGTCCTACTCAATGGTACTTTATTTTGAGCTTATTAAGTCTTATCATTGATTTCATAACTAATAAGTATTATAAATTATATACATATTGTTTAGGCAATTTGCCGTTTGCCTTAAATAAAAAACTAGGGCGTCCTTACAAGAATGTCTCTCCTGATAATGTTTCTGGGCTTTCATTTTCCTATAACAGTCATGTATTCACACACGTTAGAAGTGAGGTGTGAAGTTATCTTGTAACAAATGTCTAAGCGTCTCTTTATTCGCGAAATAGTAAATTATTATTAATGTACCACCATGCAGAAACCACATCATGTATGTAGCACGCTCCAGACATGTTGTCCATGGTTCGCTTTGATCGCGTTGTTAATACCCTAACATAATCAAACTTAAATCAAATAACAAAGAACGCAGTTTGTTCGCAAAGCGAGCATTTATTGTTTTTACACACATACATTAATATGATAACACACCCTACCCGATTATGATGTTTCTCTTCTCTCAGAACGGTATGACGATTGCCCACATTGCTGCCGCCAAGGGCAGTGTCGGGGTCCTTAAGGAACTCATGAAGTTTAACAAGGCCGTCGTGACTTCTGCAAGAAACAGGGTAAGAAGTTTCACGAGCATTTTGGAAAGAACAGTGTTAGAATGTGACAAGTTCTCTGTTGCAAATTAACAATCTTAACTGGTCAGAGGATGATAAAATCAAATTTAATCATATTGTTTAATACAAGTAAAAGTTGATCACAGCAGGTGAAAACGCACCAGAAGTAGATTCACTTGTTGCATATACATTTATATTTCAAAGAATAGTTCATAACCTTATTAAAACATACATGAATTTCATATTATATTTAGCAATGGTTTGTTAACAATTTTTCCATAAATTTCGATACCAAAATTGTATTGCTCTAACACGGTGTCTTTCAAGGGCATCTGAAGATTTACTTTGTTTAGATTTGTGTATGCACAAAATGACTTGCCCATTTATAAAACCTGTCTCACCCACCCACCTCATATCCTATATATACTCCTCATGCTTCAGACGAACGAGTCCACCGCCCTCCATCTGGCCGCAGAGGGCGGATATAAAGAAGTGGTCGAGACGCTGATTGAGGCAGGAGCCAATCCAAAAGACGAAAATGGGGTATACGATCAATTACTAACGTTTTTAAATACCTACGGATATATCTTTCGTATTATTAACTTAATACTATCTTTTTCTTTCATACACTGTTCATAACTGAAATCCTAGAATACATAAATAAATTCATTATTAATTTTATGTTATAAGGATGGCATGACAGCGCTTCATTTGGCGGCCAAAATGGGTCACGTGCAAATACTGGAGGCCTTAAACGGGAAGTTGTCTTTCCGCACTTCAAGCAGAAAGGTTTGCCATCAGTATTTATTGCCTTAACATTAATTTTTAAAATGTGCGTGCTTGTAGGACGAATCATTTCCTTTTTTTTAAATTATATTTAAGGTGATAACCAACTGACACACACTTAACATGTTATGAAGATCATGAATGCTCTCAAAGTGTGAGCTTAGTTAAGCAGAGAACCCGGTTGAATGGTTTGATTTTGGCACGTTTCGAAGTCCTCAAAAACGATGTCTGCCTATTTCAAATATATTCGTTTGTCGTTACTTTGCTTGTTAGCCTCTTTAAATGCGAAATTGTAAGTATGCATATACAATTCAATTGTCGATGCTTTAGATACGTAAAGGAATTAAAGCAATGAACGTTATATACATTTATATTAATATACAAGAATAATCAGTATTATTTTTCATATTGAAAAGTTATTTTTGAACGAACGACACATTTGTTACCAGCGCTGCCAGAAAATGTATTCGTTTTTCTAAGTCGAACATAATTTGTACAAGTAGATCAGGAATATTGCCGGTATCTTAAGAGTGTGTATTTGAATGGAACACATAAAAACTATATTGAATATTATAAAACCTATATTAAATGATTCAATGATTCTGTAAAATACGTTCCTCTAATACTATATTCAACTTGGGTTTTCATCTACGTTAACATTGTTTTTGCTTAACTTGAAAAATCCTGAAAAGCCGTTTTCAATTAAATGTTTGTGTCCAGACTGGTCTAACGGCTCTCCACGTGGCGGCCAGTTACGGCCAGGTGGACTTCATTAGGGAGATGCTGATCACAGTGCCGGCCACCATCCGGTCCGAGCCCCCGGGGTCCGGAAACACCTTCATTAAGGACCTGAATAGCGAGGTGAGAGCGTGGGGTGTTGTTGTTTTTGGCGAAGTGTTTTGACGTAGATGAACAAATTGTGTTTGTTTACACATAACTTTATAAAACTCACGTTAACATTATATAACATCGGGAACAAGTCAAGTGTTCACTATTCAAATAACCAATATAAAAACGTGTTTATGGTCGAAAAAATAGATTTAATAAAGTAATAAAGGCTTTAGTAGACGTCAAGTTGAAAAGTGTAGTAAGTTCATAAAGTGGCATTATATTAAAGTATAATGTATGCATATGTATACATTTATTGATAGTTACAGTACGAATTACGTTATCACAATATATAGTTAATACATTCAATAACTTTTTTTTGTGTGTTAACTTTTTATGTGAATTTAAATTCGGGTCAACAAAAACAAACATTGAAGTATTATTAAATATTTGTATTGTCTGAACATTATGCAAAACAATATCTTCTTGTGTTTATGCTTTATGAGTAATCAAAAGCTGGTTTAAGATGCTTGTATTGAAAAATAATAACCACATAGGTATTGTACATCGACACTTGTTTATGACTATATTTTCCTTAAAACTCTACTATTTCAAAACACTCGAGAGTTCTTAAGCTCGCAACTGTATGTTTGTATACTACAGCATGGGTTGGCACCGCTGCATCTTGCATCCAAATTCGGACACGAGGGTCTCGTGCGTTTGTTACTGAACTGTCCGGGGGTACAAGCTGAGGCAGTGACGTATCAGCAGGTAAATATTCTGTCGAAATTGTACTTAAACATTGTTGTGTCTTCGTGTTTGCTACAACAACAGCGACCAACACCTGACACGTTATTGAATAAAATAAATACATTACGTGATCGTTAATCACTTAAAGCATGTTAATTGATCATATATGATGATGATAAAATACCATTCGAAAATGATGTTCTTAATAAAAATTAACTTAGAATAACTACGTGATAGGACAATAACTTTTGATTTGCTTAATATTATATATATAAAAATATATAGTGCGTATACAAGTGGTTCCGGGTCCTACTCCTCTGAATCATATCACGCAATAACCTATATCCAAATATATATTTAGGGTTCAACATCGCTCCACCTAGCGGCGCAGAGCGGCCACGTGCAAGTGGTCAGTCTGCTGCTCAGCAAGTCCACCGCAATGATGCATATGAAGGACAAGCGGGGCCGCACCGCCATCATGTTGGCCGCAGCCAGCGGTCATCTGGATATGGTCACTCTGATGGTCGGACAGGGCGCGGACATCAATGCGTCCGATAAGGTGGTGATGATATATTCAGACTTACCATCAGTTATCTGATAGGATTGTCATTGGTTTGTTTTGATGTTCGGAGGCGAAACAAATGGTTGTAATGTGTATTCTTTTTTAAACTTAAATTACCCCCGATTTTATTTCGTAATACATGTCGTAATACATGTACGTATAGTGTGATATGAGATCAAACAGACATAGCCTATTCACATGATAATACAAAGTAATTGATAAATAATTACAGAGTCCATTTAAAATTTCCGTTCAATTATTGTTTTTTTTTCTTTAAGCATCATAATCTTTTAGATAACAGGATCTTTGTATACTGTTAACGCCATGACAAATAACCTCATTCTGATATATGATTATCGATCCAGTTCACAATCTCTTTATAAGATAACTGATGCGAGCGCGCTCTATTTTCTCAGAACGGCTGGACAAGTCTGCATTTTGCCGCCAAGGCGGGGTATCTGGGCGTGGTCAAGTATCTCGTGGAAAGTGGGGCGTCCACCAAGAGCGAGGCGAAGGACGGCAAGATCCCCATCTGCTTTGCCGCCCAGTTCAACCACTTCGACGTGCTCAGCTATCTCATGCAGAAAGACTACAACACGCAAAAGCTGATGGATGACAAGAAGGTTATCAGTATTGGCCCATTATTACAACAAAAATCTTGGACTTAAATACGACCATACAGAAAACAAGCATAACTCACTGTTAACAAAAATGTTAGAAACTTGCTGTCCGGTAAGCGAAGTGTTTATCAAATGCGCTGCTCACCTACGTGACCCGAATTCAATAACTACTCCTCGTTTCATACTTACATTCCGTAAAATTATGTGTCTTGAGACAAAAAGTCCATCCATTTATTGTAAAACAGCTGTACCGTCTATTTTTATTTTATTTTCAAAAAGAGATAAAACACCCTGGAATAAAACTAGAAAGAAAAATTCTACGAAATTATATTTTATTAAATTTAAAAAAGAAAGTGTTCCATTTGTACATTCCATTCAAAAAAGGATATGTGACATATTTTTGAAAAATTCAAAGCTCAGTGTACTTTTTATACCATTAAGTATTTAAAATATATATTTCATTAAACTGTCCTCGTCCATATTCTTGTGTTATTTAAAGTGGTTAAAAATGTTGACATTCCAATCGTAAAGATCCACTTAAAAGCTCTTAATATAAAACCACGTGTTTTTTAACAGTACGTTGATGTTAACTTTCACTGGTTTCAGTTTGTCTACGATCTAATGTCATGTGGCAAACAAAACGGCAATAAGTGCATCGAAGAGTTCATAGTCCGCTCAGCGGCGCCCGTGGACACTGCCGCTAAACTCTCCAACAACTTCCGGATACTGTCCGTCAAAGAAAAGGAGCGATCAAAAGATCTGGCGACTGCTGGGGATTTCTGTGAAAACATGGCGACCGACTTGCTATCAACGGCTGCAAGCACAAATAGTCCGTCAGTACTTTTGAAAGCCATCGATTGCAATGGCACGCAGTTTCTGGATGTTTTAATAGAATATGAACAGAAGCAGGTAGTTGCGCATCCGGCCGTTCAGAAATACCTGTCCGACATATGGATGGGCAATCTTAAATGGGCGGCATGGAAGTTCATCATGTTGTTCTGTGCCTGTTTTTTCATACCCGTCATATGGCTGGTGTTATCTCTGCCACTGAAACATCGCTTCAACAAAGTGCCTATAATCAAGTTCATGTCGTATTTGGTGTCACACCTGTACCTGATGATCCTGTTTTGTGTGACCACCGTCTACCCGTTGGTGCCCATATGGATGTCAGCGTCTCTCATTCCGCACTGGTACGAATGGTTGCTCCTGGCGTGGTTGTCTGGCCTCCTGGTTTCTGAACTAACAAACCCCGGCGATAGGGCTGGGCTGGGATACCTGAAAGTTGTAATACTTGCAATATGTGCCATAGCTATCGTCTGTCACATCCTGGGCTTTGCCTTCCAAGGCGATGACAGATTAGTCATGATATTTATTCGCAATATGTTCTTAGCAATATCCTTGTTCTTGTGCTTCGTACAGATGCTGGACTTCCTGACATTTCATCATCTGTTTGGACCATGGGCAATCATTATCAGAGACCTTCTCAAAGACCTAACGCGATTCCTGGTCGTCTTGCTGATTTTCATGGTAGGCTTCACCCTGCATCTTACCGCAATATACCAGCCGGTCTTCGCACCGCCGGCTCCCGATCCTGTATTAGGGGACGGTCTAGGGGCCGGGGTGTCAACTCCGACCATTAGCCCATTAGATGTATTCGAGCTTCTTCTGTTCGCGCTGTTCGGATTAATAGATCCAGAGAGCCTACCGACGCTCTACAGGAGTCCAATCTGGGTTGTGACAATCGTAAAAATAGTCTTTGGAATATACATGATGGTGACGCTGATTGTTCTCATCAACTTGCTTATCGCCATGATGTCCGATACATACCAGCGCATCCAACAGCAGTCTGACATTGAATGGAAATTCGGACGGGCTAAACTGATTCGGAACATGAACAAGACGTCCGCTACCCCGGCGCCGTTGAATCTGTTCACGAAGCTGTTTACGTATATTCGAGTGATATGCAAGCACAGAGGTTTGACCATGTTATTTATGTTATTAAGTTTATTTTTTTACCATGTTCTCAACCAATATGATTACATTTTAGGAAACAGGTTTTGACTAGGCTGAAAATAATTTCTGCGACTTCTTTGTATGACAACGTAGTGTTGCCATCATTAAATGTGAAAATAGTACATGCACTTTGAAATAATTTCGTAAAACCATCTTTTTTTACAATTAATGATTAGGAATGCTGACGTTTATAACTAGCTAATTAACTAAATGTTAATTACAACGCATTCCTATGGCATTGTCCCACAGCAACTGTGTGGCGCACACATTTTGATTTTAAAATTCACAATTCTATAATAAACTGAATAACATGACTTTCTTTCACTCCAGGCAAGCTGTGTAGCTCCCAGGTGCAGGCCTACATACAGGAGGACGACGACCTTGACGCTGTCTCGGACACCAAGTCGGTCGACATCCTGGCCAACTCCTCCTCCGTCTGGCTGCGGAGCATACGCCGTCGAAGCGGTAAGATATCTTCAAGAAATACGTGTCGAAGTATCTTAGTTTGTATTTTTCAAATTGACCAGATTTATTTTAGTGCTGATGCGTATGAATGTAATCTCCAATTTTAGAAACTAATTCGTCAGCACAAATTCAAAAACAGCAGTCATCTTCGAGTGAGTTTAAGGCTTGAAAAACCGTGCAACATTCTGAAACTGCGTATGACTATGAGGACCACGGTCAAAGGTTAATCGGAGACCTCTATTATACCTGTCTTTCTCGCAGAGTAATTAGGATTGACTCTAACTTTCAGATAAAACGCACACAAGAGAACATTAATAGTTACATGTATGTAATTACATATTAGAATTACACGTTCAATTTCAGCAATTGTTATCTAAGTTACGAATACTTTCAGCTTAATACATTTGTCAATGCACATATGTGCATTAAATCAATAATATGCTCTAGCAAGGACCTAAATAATTCCAGGCCGACATCAAACTTCACATGGCCCTCAGCGACTCGAGGACGCTATTGACTGGAAAAGTGTCGTGAAACGATACTACAAGATGCAAAAAGGCGCGGAGGACTTCTCTGATGACGATGACGAGGAGAAACACGACCTTCCACATGGTAACAGCAAGAACAATTTAAATGCAGGCAATGGGAAAAACTAAGACATGTTTTTTCATCAGATTCAACTGCATGTGGATGATTTCTGGATGAAGATGGCGAAGAGAGCGATGATTTTCTACCAGGCTGAAGCCCGGGAACTGGAAGGTTTTTTTTATCAAAAGAGGACTGCCGAAACATGTGCATTTGCACAACGCCGATAAGTTGTGCGTGAATTTCAGTTCGATAAGTTAATTGGTTTATATGCTAATTTATAATTCCGATTGTAGATCATATAAGATATAAGAGCACAGTTTTTTGTTAAATATATTATGTAAAAGTTACGTCTGGCATATGCTTGTACGTTTTTCATTAAATAATTCTGAAACGCGTTTATATAGCATAAACGCATTTAGGATACACAATTTGCCTTATTCGAAAAGATATGTTGATTTCCACGGAGTTTGGGCTATTATACAGCGGTAAAATTGAATAAATTGTTTGCTTGATGATTTATTGTATTTTCATAAATATGACAAGCGCTTGATTTATTTGTTACATTAATGTAACTGATTTCCGGTACACAATTATAACCAATTTTTATCTATCATACGTTGTCATTACAATCAAAACACAATTATGGTTCACAAGTTATGTTAAGAGTTACAAAGTTAAAATATACGTGATACTATCGAATTTCTTTAAATTCCAATTCTGTATTTAAATAATACTGTTTAAAATAAATCTTATTGCTTTTTATTGCCTTTCGTTTGTATATTACCACGGCACGAATTGTGTATATATATGCTTGTTTAATTGGTATTTACGTGCAAGTAAAGAAAACTATACAACAGCGTAAATGTTCGCATAGTCTAAACTCCAATTTATAGCACGTGACCTGAAAGTTCATTGGCTTGCTTTGAAATGATGATTTGTAATGTATCGGGTGAGAGGACTAGTAGATGATATTTTATTTGGAAGCAAAGCTTTATCACTATTTCTCCAATCGTTTATCTGATACAAATAAAATAATTCAAATAATTATTTAATTACAATCATGCATTAAATGCGTTCACGTCATACCTGTATTTTCTAACAAAAAAATAAAGTCATTAAGAAAGATTCGTTATTTAAAACTGTATATGTCATTAACCATACTGATCGCGCACAATGTCGTGATATAGATAGATACCTGTTTTGAAAAAAATGTCATATTTTTGCAAACGGACTCCTCTTGCAAATACAAACACAAATGACAGAGTAGACGGTGGTGTGACTTGTGTGTTATATGTTATGATCATATCACTTCACTTACGTTGTTCGAGCTCTTTTCTGAGCGAGCCAATAACATTTAAACTACATAGAGACAATCGAGTAAAGCAGATTGGCACTATGTCTAGCGAATGTTTCTCATTCGATTGCAGTAATGAAACTGATATAAAGAAAACTTCACATATGGAATGTGAATACATATGTCGAATACAAAAACGTACAGATAATACCAGTAAACCTCCATCTTGAAAAAAAACAGGTTGGGTAATGAAAAACCATCGGTGGATAGTTTTGTACAGACTTATTCAAACATAAATGTTGTTTGTTTTCTTGTAAACAATTAATATTTAAGTCAGAGCAATTACACACGTTGATGATTCATTGAAATTATATGTCTGTAAGGTATGACAACCAATATGTTATTTTAATAGTATTAATATTTGTGTTAAGAATGTTAATGTAAGTTTAAAAAACATATATCACTTGATATTTTATAATTCTATCAAAAAATCAAAATACAGTTATAAGTTATATAATATATGTTACTGTTTGAGAGGAATTTAAATTGTGTTTTTCTAAATTCTAAAAATGTCAAAATCGTAAAATTACATTTACAAGTTACTGCATTTCTGTAATGCATGAACAAGTTAAAAGACACCAACTGATACAAATAACTGTCGAGTCACGTAATAATCTATTTATTAATAATAAAGAGAAACATTATAAAGAGAAACATTAAAACACACACAAAGCCCGAAATATAGGATTCCTTCGCATGCAGAGTTCATTTTGCATTGTATTATAAGTTTGCCATTTTCAAGAGATGTTTTAACGCTGTGTAATTCATGTGACCATACAAACTATATTTTCAATTTCATGTGACTCAATTTTCCTACATGAACATGAAAAAAAAGATTTTTAAAAAATCGAACATGCCATTTTCTTGAAAGGAAATTCCTTACAGTTAATTACTTGTGTATATTGTGTAATAAACATATAATCACCATATAAAACATTTCGATTGGAGTACCTAAATGTCACTATAAAATGTATAAACGTACAACACAAAATACACTCATTTCAGTTTGAAACTGTTAAAGGGACTGTAAACCACGAATGACAAAAAAAGAAAAGTTCTAAAATACCGTTTTTTTTACAATTATTAGTTTATATTGATTTAAATATCACGACTGGTATATAACATTACTTGAAAAAAGTTTAATTGTTTTATTTTTACTTTATTTTTTTTTATTTTTACTGGGTATGTATACCAGGTAACTACCAGTTAACTATAAATAACGCAAGAAGATTGATCATCATCGTCACGTGGTAAACGCAGGAATGCAAATTGTGCATGCGTAGTGAATTGTATATAATTTATACATAAAATGATCAATCTACTTGCGTTTCTTATAGTGTGTATATCGTTCTGTCACCTATTTTCGCGATGTACCTTCGATTTAACATCGCGAAATTTTATAACCGAATATACTGAAAATATGAACTTTTTTCAAGTAATGTAATTTACCAGTCGTGATATTTTAATCGATATGAACTAATAATTATAAAAAAATACGGTATTTTAGAACTTGTCTTTTTTCGTCATTCGTGCTTTACAGTCCCTTTAAAGCAATTAAAATTGAATATTCTGTCATTTATTTGCATTATAAATGACTATTTTGAGAAATAAATTGTAATGCCTTTATTTTTTATTTCATATTGTGTATACGATCGATCATTCGAATATTTTTTAATGGAAGCGACAGGCTTAAAGCTTCGTCATTATCAAGCAGGCCAGAATGTGGCCGGATGGACGGTCAGGCAGTACAATAGACGTGTTCCAAATACTTGGTTCCCACTAAATATTATACCGGCTATCGTTTTTTTTTAAATCGACATTAATGTGTCACCTTTAAATGATATAACTCCTCCTTGATTCCTTAATAAAATCTTGTTTGACATTACATTTAACCATTCATTGTTTATATTAACCAATTATGTATAAATGTTCATGTAAACAGACACAGTAATTGTTTTAACATAAACACGTGTTTTATAGAGATCTATGATTTTGAGCTGCAATAAACGTATCCATATGTCTGAGTATCTGAGTGTCTGTATATCTGTGTATGTCTGTCTGTCTGTCTGTCCATTCTTCCGTCTGTCTATCTGTCTGCACATCTTAAGAAGCTAAACTCAAGGCTTGGAGTTCATCACTTCATCTGATATTCTTCATATGCCGCCTAATCATAATACACATAGGCCGCACCGGGAATCTCGGTTTTGGGCTTAGAGTTCATGGCTGCTAAGAAACAGCCATGCGACGATGCGACGAGGATGCATGCGAATATCACAAACAGCAAGACGTCCAGAAAGTTGACGACAACTTTCCACGAGTATTCGACGTCACCAGTAGAAGACTCATCAGACATTCTGCTTTCTGGTTGTCTTTCGGTCGGCACTATACGGGATGTTTTGGAACAACGTTTGCATGTCACACATCGCATGAAGAAAACCAAAATGCGAGGAATTGTCACCTTTTCATCAAAACTCGACATGCGGAGAAGGGCCAACGCGAGGAAAGTTTTCATGGTGCTGCAGGCGGTTTGGATTATGAGAAAGACCGCAATTAACGCCACGGAGTTTGAATTCTGTGGCAACGATGAAAAACAATGGTTAGGAAGACAGCGAATAACAAGAAGACCGAAATGGAGTAACCTGCCTTTTCTCCACTGTCACATGGCAACTGGAAAACACAGATGTTCAAAATTGCTAGCGTCATGATAGGAAAGACAACAGACATCATAAAGTACTGTGGTTTTCGTCTCATGGTGAGGGAGAAGCTTAAGGTGACTGAAATGAAATCTCTATACACTGTACAACTGGAGTCTGTTATATCCCAACCATTGGGTTCGTAATATTTCATATCGATTCCATGCGAGTCACATTCCATGTCAACCTTAAAATAAAGAAATGCAAATTTAAACAATGTTTTACCATTTTATAGATGTATCCAAGTCAAAAACACAGCTATGTTAGTTCCTTTCTAAAGCTTTTTAGACACATTACCTCAGATGAGGCATGCAATTTCAGGTAGCACGTCTGATAATCAAACGGGAAGTGTGTGATGTCCATTGAACACGTGGATTCAAACACCTTTAAGTAAACAATGAAAATACTCAACATAAGTACGTTTATTGGTAAATCGTTTGCGAGCCTCTCATATTTATTTCCGATGTTATTTAACATGCACACCTAATGCTAACATATGTATGATAAATGAAGGCCTTTCTCTTCAAATATTCATATGCGCAAACATATATTAAATCATTAAATTGTGTGGATTCTGATTCAATTACTTTATACGTACTTGAAAAGGACGCCGATCGACTAACCCGGTGAACAAGTTCCGAACATTGAGTGATGGGAAACCGAGTTCCTTGTACTCCAGATTGGAATTCTTCAAGGCAAGGTCTGGCTTCCATACCTCAGTCTGTTCAATGATTGTTAAAAAATCAGTTACCAAATGAATAGTGTGTTTCGTTTCTTGTGATTCAAGTTATCTATACATACATGGGACTATAGTCTATAGGCGGCTAAAGCTTTGAGTTTGGACCATGAGCTAATCTTATTATTGAGGAATTCCATTCACTAGCTGAAAACTCCAGTGCTGTACCACTAAAAATACCGAAATGTTTGTATAATTAGAAAAAAATAATGCTTTGTTTCACTATTAAAGTTAAAAGAGGGTATAATGGAATCAGCTTTTGACCATCCGTCTGTGACGTTTATTTGATGGTTTAGCGAGTTCTGACTTTTAAACATTTAATAATTTTGTAAAATGTTCGGACACATTTTCAAACGTCAATTTTATTGATAAGGCCTAGTTTTATTTTTTTGGAACATACGTTATACATACGAACTTCAAACTGTATACGTATAAAAATAAATAGATGTAAGGCAGAGTACAGAGCCCAATGAATATATTACTCTAGCTTAAATTATTAACAAGTTTTATAGTTGGTTGAATTTCCTTTTCTGACCATTTTATTTTAAACACTAAATGTATTGAACTTTATAATTGAATAAATGATGGTTAAATATGCTCAGTGCATCGACGTCACAACTCTAGTTGTATGTCAGTTGCGCAAAGACAGTGGCAGTTCAAGTAAAGACCGCTTATCGATTAGACCCAGGTAGTTCGCCACTAACCTGACACGACCTGTATTCATGAATAATTAGTATAAATTAATTTCCTAACTGGAAGCGATTTTAATCAATTGGAGCGTACCTCACTTAGTTTAATGTTATGGTGTCATTAAACTCGTGCTAAACTTGCACGAACAAAACCGAATTTAAACATAGGAAATAATCCACGCGTAAATTTATCATAATGGAGTTCACGAGTGCCAGGTAAATGTTGGTGAGCTATAAATTGAATTGAAAGCGTTAAACTGCGCTAGATGATGTCCGGTTAGCGCTTCTCAACTATGCGGCCCGGGTTCAATCCCCGTTCCCGGAGGCATGTGAGCTTGGTTAATGGTCACCATACTGGACAGGTGTGGTTTCCTCCAGGTACTCGGCTCCCCCTACAACACAAAACTACACAAACATTTATAATCGTTCAGTAACTACTACTAGTAAATAGCTGGAAATTGCAGCAATAACTCACATTCGTCCCAACGTTCGTGAGTCTAGTAAGTTAAATATAAAGGAGTGCTGGGGCACACTCCGGGTCCACACATAAGGCGCGTAAGGACCTCACTAACATCAAAATAAACTCACAGACTGCGCTAGTAAGTGGTTGCGTTTTAATCATTTTAATACATGTAATTAGAAATATTTATTGTATACACACTATGTTTACCTGTTTCCAATATGCGAAAATAATGTTATTATGATCTGTGAAATTCCATGTAAGAAACGAGTCTGTCCAAATGAGAGAGAGATATGCCGATGTTTTCATCGTTTGTTTGGCTTCGTTTAGCTCAATGATAGCCAGGAGGACAAGGGCTACTGAAATTTCTGTGAATAAACAAATCAAATAACGAATATTTTGTCGTAAACGTGACAACACTACCGGCGATTGTACTTTACCGAAACGCATGTACAGAAAACCACACGTATATGACAACTGACATTGTTGGGTGCCATTTTATGAGACAAAATCAAAAACAATATATTGTATTAATAATGAGCATTTGTTCGCCAATACCCGGGGTTTATTAATTATTAAACTTGAAAAATAACATTATTTGTATAACGAAAACAATTGTGTCGTGTTCTGAGAAAACTGGGCATAATGCTTGTGCGTAAATTGTCATCCCAGATTAGCCTGTGCAGTCCGCACAGGCTAATCAGGGACGACAATTGCCGCTTTTTTGTAATTTTTCGTTTAAATGATGTCTCTTCTTAGCGAAAATCCAGTTTATGCGGAAGTGTCGTCCCGGATTAGCATGTGCGGACTGCACAGGCCAATCTGGGAGGACACTTTACGCACATGCATTATGCCCAGTTTTTACAGAACACGACACAATTGGGAAGACCTAGAGGCAGAGATTGTCATTAGAAGGTACCATTAGCTTCTAGAGCAGGCAGTGTACGAGGACTGATGAAACGTAACTTGAAAGACAACGAGAGGCATTGGAAATAGACGGGAGCAATATGTTTAAACTAATTCGCAGAACGAAACGCTGACGAGAGTCGATGATAGGTAAAGTAAGATTGTAAGCACAAACGAAGAACATGCCAGAGCTGTTGATTATTGTAGTTCCATTTTTGTTCTATTCAAAATTCAATCTTTTGGCAGAGTGAAAGGCAGCCCAGTTACATGATCTTGACATTTTAATAAATTAAACAGATTTCAAATGATCACGTTTTTTTTTCACTTTCAATTTCTGAAAACAAATAACGGCATACCATCAGCGATTGTTTACATTGTTAACACACAATATAATCATCAGCGAAAATTACACAACGGATCTAAAAATAAACAAGAGGGCCATAATGGCCCTTCAGCGCTTACCTGCGTTCACGGACAACACTTGCTGAAGAATTGATCTTATAGAAGGTACAAACTTAGTAAGATAACATATGATATACTTAAATGAACAAGGCGTTTGTCCATATGACCACTGTGCACCTACGTTCCACTTTTATCTCATGACTCCGCTTATGTCAAACACAAGCTGTGTATTTAGTAGTAAATCTTTTTGCAAACCTTGGTTACCATAATGCATTTCTATGCCACCATACACTTTAAATTTACTTGGGTCGAAGTTTAACACTTAGTACATATTATTAGCTTATCTGATTTGTGTTAAATACATGTACCGAAATATTTAATTTTTTGCAAAGACGACAGTTCAATAAATTACAAATATATTTTAATATTTAATAAATCCATGTGTCCGCTATAATTTAAACTTCCAATAGGCATTCCAAAAATGGAGTGGTTGACATCACACTAATCCTACTTATATACCAAAATGTATTTTCAATATGTGTCTACGTCCTAAGTGTATATTTCTCTTCCTGGTCATGAGTGTTCTTTGATTTTTTTAATCTGTGACAATCCATTTTAAATGGGTACACCGCGGTAGCTCGTTTGTTGCTTGTGAATTCATTGAGGTATCCAGCTTATTTTATTTTTTTCAGAAAACGTATTATTGTTTATCTGTGCCCAGAAAGCGTACGCGATGCTACGATAGTCGGCCGCTGTCCATTTTTAAAACGTAGAGGTTGGTTTTATCGTTTCTGTGGCTTCATTCACCTCATTAATTGCCACCAGAAACAGGTCGACGTCTATTGCTATTAAAAAAAGTCACTAAACGATGTTTTTGTCTTAGACAGAACGCCTCTCCAACAAACTTATGACTGTATTACCGCATTATTGTTTCCAAACTGGAGTAAAACAAATTTGCATGTAGTATTGCACCTCATTATTTGTTTTCTCTCTTTAGAACGTAATTTTAGCGTTCATACAAACGTGCTCTAACAGTTAAAGAATGCCATATGATGCCATCAATTATATGATTGATTATATTGATCAATTATATGATTGATTTAAAATTCATAGATCTACAAAAATCTAACTTTCACAACAAGATTAATTTTTTGTGACATGACAAAATAAAATATAAAAAGACTCACATTCTATTAAAATTTGTTTGTTATATAATTAACAATGTTCCAAATTTTTTTTTAATAAAAAGAAACGAACATAAGCACTACTTGTTTTTTGTGACATGTCGGCAGCGGGTCGCATCTTGCAGTCGTATTCATCCGTGACGAACAGTTTCTTTTTCAAAGCCTTTACATCTGCTCCGGTGTAACAGTTCGCGAAAGGCGCATGCCCAATCAAAATCATCGCAGCGAAAATGGTTTTAAACATGTTCTGAAATAACGATATGCGCGCACTAACAAAGCAAGGAAAACACTAATAAACGGTGTCTACCCTTTGATAACAAAGCTTATTTCAAAGTAGAAATATAAAATCGATTGTATTGATTATGAATAGAATAAAAAATGCACCCATATTTTAACATATTAAAACCTTTTCCTAGCATGAAGGTATAGACTGATTACATACACATCAAAGTATTTGTCGTTGTGGCGTGTCCGCGTGTTGGAGATTTTCACACTCACCAACACGCCAGAACGAATAAATTTAATTCGTCAAATTTAATTAATAAATCTTCTCTTAAACAACAATGGCAAGAGGTGTCATATTTGGAATGTAACATCAGATGGTGGACTTCTACTACGTTTGTTAAACTCATGGCTCTGGGGTGAAAGGAAGTATTTTAAATTGACTTATACATCATTATAACGTTAATGAAGAAAATATTTGAAGAAAAAGTTATTCAAATCCAGGTAACATCAGATTGTGGTCTTCTACAAAGATCGTGTCGCTGGGTTTTGAAATTGGCCACACCCCATTATACAGTGCAGCGATCTTAAGTTATTCAAATAAAACTTTACAAAGGTGTTAAGGTTCTTTTTAAACAGACCAATACCTATTATTTTAAGCAGGATTATTCCCCCTCTTGTTATAATAAAAATCAGGTCACGGTTTGCGTGCCACATTAAAGTCAGATTAAGGTTTGCAAACTAGAATAATGTCAAGGAAAAATGTAAAAATAACGATAAAATATGTTGTTATTTCGGACGACACCAGCACTTTGCCAGGAACGATGTAATTGCAGTGATTATAAAGACAATGCTGGATGCAAATAGCAAAATCGAAGATAAAGAACACAAGTCACAAGTCAGTTGGTCCGTTACGAACTTATGACCGTACGATTGTTATCGAATTACCATGATCATGCAATATTCAACTAATCTAATGAAAATATTTGAATATATATTGATCTCGTTGAGCCAGCTTAATCGACAGACGGGTTATTGCGCTTTAACCGTTGAGTTATTCACAAGGGGAACCTTCCTAATCCTTTTTCCTAATTTTGAATCCAACAGTTTGCATCCAATGTCTACCGTCTTGAAAATAGTTCCGGAAATAAATACACTGTATTTCGTCATGTGAACATCAGCAAGGTACACCCTATTGAAATTGTTAGTTATCGTCACGTGTTATATTTTCATATAAATAACGCAATTAGATAACAATTTGATTACAAATTGTTTAACAAAATGATTAAATTCATTATTCCTGAACCTTTAACATTTATCGACAGTATAAGTCTTAAACATTATATTGTTAACGAACACATACGTAGTCTTACGGCGTCATTGCCATGTATTTTGAAATGACGAATAGTGGCGCTACATCATCGCAAAATGTTCAATAAAACTAAGCTCATCAAATATATCATAATCCAGAAAGATTTATATTTTAACATGTATATGTATTTAATCCGCTAAAATTCTATTTCCAGATAACTCAGAAAAGACGTCTAACATTTTTCAAATGTGTTACTACAATTTCTAAAACAAAACACTCGCCATTGTGGAACACGTAGCTTTGTCCACACGTAACTACTGTAACAATTAATGGTAGACTTTCCAATTCCACACTGATCAACTCGGAAATATGCTATTGCATACTAGTTTATTGAAAGCGATATTATGGTAGCTCCGCCTATTAATGAGGTTATAAGATGTGGATTTCTTATTCGTCGGGCAACTAAAGAACATGTATAATATGGAGCCTTCATATTGGCTGACATGAGCATGTACAATGGGCAGAGACTAAGGTTGGTTATTGAATACAAAATACAGCGGAGACGCTGACATGCACGTAATACAGTTGTTACATTCGTCGTCGATGCGTTTGTCCATATATATGGAAACCAGCATGTATCTATTAGTAAACTTTTGCGATGAAGTCTCTAATCGTTGGTGTTACGAGCTTTTTGGGTTCGCAAGCCTTATTTGCCTTTCTCATATCTCAGTACATTCGAATTTCGTTTGTTGCGTTGGGGATTTGCGCGGAAACGATGCTTGACACACATGGTGTCGGGTCGTCTACACATTGAATTACGTCTAAATCTTCAAGACGTTAAAGCCCATTTTCTACCGTTTCTCTGACGTTGAACGGGATTCGTTATGCTGGCTGTGCAGTCGGGGTGAACGTTTCATCGACATGGATTTTACTCTAGTGTTTTTAATTTCAAAAGCAACTAGAATACGTCTTTGTTTGTTTGCATTAGTGTTCGTAATTTGAATCATTGGTAATTTATTACCGGGACAATTTCAAGATTGGTAGCAAGGCACTTTAATCGGTAATATGAGCAACATAACATGTTTTCTGGCATTAATGAATACACACATTTAATAAATATGTCCCTTGTGCGCACAATTATAAAACGAAATACTGCGGACAAAGTGTTCAAGTTGACTTATTGATACAACTTAGGTATTTGGGTTTACATATCTGTTTGAAGTTATTGGTTGAGAGTAATCGTGAACAGTGTGCGTGTGAATATACACATCTTCAATTTGAAGCAATAGTTTTAGTTTAACTAAATAAACTTACAAAAGTGTTTTGAACGCTTGTGCAGTCAAATATGACAATTAATTTAGTGACTTAAAGTGAGACTGTACGATTTTGTCAAGTATTTATGAATTAATATAAAATGTGTTAACAAATATTATACATATATTTCAATACAAATTAAAATAAAAGTTAAGAAGAACATGTGTCGAAAAATGCAAAATAGGCCAGACATTTAAATCTGAAATCGGAAATCAACCGGTAAAATAAATCAATCAATAAATTAATAAACCAACCAAGCGACCGACCAACCAATCAACCAACTAACCATCAAACCAACCATACAATCAACCAACCAACCCAGAGACCAATCAATCAATCAAAAAACATTTCTATCAAGTTATATATTATGGACAACGTTCGTGAATCTTTAAATAACCATCAATGGCTTTTTAAAGCCGTCAATGGCACAGATGTAGGCCAACTTCAAGAAAAACGCACATACTCCCAAGCCACGTCTTGACATCTTCACTTCAGAGCAACAACAAGAATTTCAGCAATATGGTTTGATGAAGAAAAAAGGTAAAGACCATATATCTTTTAATTCTGGTAACATATTTTTTATAATGAGTTTACCACGAACGCAATCTTCTAAGGTTCTTAGATTTATAAGATTAATATTATAATAAATTGTATTATAAAATTATACGTCTAGCTTATCGCCGTTAGTACATTTAATGATATTTGTTAGCTTGGAAGTACTGTTTATCTTGATTTAGTTGTATCGAACCAGTAAAAAAGAAACATTGCCGGAGAGACCACCTCACCCAACCACAGACACCTCTATTTCAGGTATATTCCCCTGTGCCAGGGCACAATTCTGAGGAAAGGCTTTAATCATTACTTTGACACGAATAAGTTATAAACAATACATAAGGGAAATATGGAAACAAAGATAATTGAGAATACGTTAGAATTAAAGCTATCATTTAAGAGATCTCCTCTAAAGATTAAAGTTATGGTTTTATTTATATGAAGCGGATCGCAACCGCTACTATCGCGGTTGAATTTGCAATTACAAAGTCGGTTCGAAACATATCAAGCCTTTCCGATGGGAAAATTAATCTTGAAGTGTAATGAACAGCAAATTATTAATTGTTGGCATATTGAAACCATAACATTCGTCAAATACTCCCCTGATCATATATCTGATCATTTTCTCGACGCTACATGTAAAATTATTCCTTTGATCATTGGAATATAAATATTCTCTGAACACCGATAATTCCACAACAAATTATTCCGTTTTTAATCCTATTTCGATATAATTACCGGCGAGCGGAGAGAGCAGAATAACAAATAAGTCTTTGTTTAAATTAATTGAATTTGTTTTCCCAACACACCTAAAGCTTTATATACTGCCAATAATGTCCTCTTTATACAATCATAATTTCAACCAGTGTTTTCCTTGAATTGTGTTAGTGGCATGTGCAAATGCGTAAATTCAACTGTCACTCGTGAATGACAAACGAAGGGAAAAGAGTATAGTTTGAATTCTGCTATTCTGATAGCTGTAATAATCATTAACAATCTGCGGCAACACTATTAGCGGACCGACCAAAGCCAGTATAATCAGTCATTAATAAAATCACAAGAGCTTCATGTTTTTATATGCTCTATACCACCGACCCAATGGCCAAGCGTACTTACTTGAAATCTTTCGGGCGACCTTTACGAAGCAGCAAATCGGATGCTGGTCCAAATCAGCAATGCGGCACATTGATAATAATACATTTGTTTCATTTCACCATTATAAAATGCGGCCAATCTGACGAACATTTTATCATTTTGTTTTTGCCACATCCTGATTTGTACACGCCCGTCGGGCCTACGATCACCCGATTTCAATAGGCCAGAAGTGAATTTCTGACTCCTCGTGAGGCGTGTGTCTTAATTCTTAGACTGAGGTCATTTGAAGAAAATGTTTAATCAAATCAAACGGCCACTGTAAACCGTATTGCTTAAATTTGTAGATTTTACACGAAAGGTTTTATTAACACAAACGCTGAAACTGTTTAAAAGTTACACTACAATGAGTTGTTTTATTATTAATCTTATGTCATTACACATGCATGGTATCGCAATATTGCATAGCTTTCGACTGGTGCGGTGCTCTTACAAAGTCTTATGGACTTTCGCACCTGTGTACACTTGATTTATGAAATGTTGCCTTTTTTAACAGGTTTTTTATCCGTTCTGAAGCAAACAACGTATCAATCATCTGTATTGACTTACATTTAAATCTATTATTTACATATTCAGACATATTCAGATGTAAACAAACGACTTCAAAATAATTCTAAGAAGTTCCAATAAGAAACAATTGTTCGTTGGAGTTCACTAGCCGATAGGTCTGCTGTGACACGATAGCTGGTACAGTTTGTAACAGCGGCACCTGAGGTTGTGTCTGTTGCATGTATAGGAAAAAGTAAGCAATTTATTATGGAATTTATCTATCAGTCGAATCATTAAACTATTGAACCATCTTACGTCCAAACACTGGTAATTTATGTTTCAAAACAATGCAACCGTACAAGTTTGCCTGCATCAAAATTATTGCTTGGTTTATATAGTTAGGAAAGTCCCATTAAGTTACTTTATGGTTTGGTTGGAATGTATCATTGAAGATACTCAACCGTTGTAATTATGTTCAATGTTAACATATACATTCTAAATGTTTAACTAATGTTGCACTGTATCGGATCATTAAGTACACAATTATTATGTTTATTGATTGTTGTCGTGTTATAAGTCAATCAATCCAGTTTACAAGCTACAATGTATTAATTTCTATTCTTGTGTTCCCAAATTATTTCAGCTGAAGTCGCGTCCGCCTACACTGGTGCTGATGCAAACGTCGAGATTGACGATGAAACAATGGAAATAAGTGCAAATGAAAGACAACCAATGGAATTTGTAATAGGTAAACCCGAGTAAATAGTCGACCAGGCAATGATCTTTACATTAATTATTGTTTACATAAAACGTGTATTTTGAGAAAATTGAAAGTAATACTAGTTATTCAAATGACAATTCTAGCTCTACAAATAATGTATAAGCAATCAATATACTATGCGAATTTTTGAACATATCATTGTATTTGAAGGTTAAGTTCTATCCATTTACCATGTAGTTAGCAGATCATACCTTTTCCTCGTTCGGATTGTCAAATTGTTGGAACGGTGCACGAAGCTAACCACAGAGCTTAATAAGCATTTTAGAAACATGTAATAACTAAGTACCAGATATAGCAGTTAACCTAGTGTCGATACTTTTCTATAATTTATTAACATTGAACCAATTTTCAAGCTTTCAAGATTGATCAGCTTCCATTAATCGATTTTCAAATAAAGATAGAAAGAAACACCAAAATGTACTATTTTGTTTAAATAATACAGTTGATGACTTGATATATAAGAGCAATAAAGTTGCGTGTTGAAACTTCTATTAAAATACTCGAATCATTTCATTTCAGTGATTGTAAAAATATATATGGTGGCGCCCAGATATCGCAATATTATCATCATTTCCGGTTCCGACTACGGGCGGCGACTGGAATAAGACTCGTACGGAATTATCAAAGCTTCCAGGTAACGCCTGCAACGATTCTGTTGCCAGTCCAGAAAGCTTTCTGGTGACGACTGGAACGATTGTTTGCCAGTCTAAAACGGTTCCCGGTGACGACTGCAACAATGGTTTTGCCAGTCCAGTCTGTTCCTTTGGCGCTATCGACAGCCCTGTTCCAGCAACTTCTTCGTGTGCTCTACAAGGTAAAGCATGTTTTACTTAAAATGAAATTAATTTTTCTAACATTTTAGTACTGTTGTATTATATATTAATAAAGCACATACTTTTTAGTAACAGGTTTGTAGTTCACATGAAACCTTCATTTGGAAGAAATATTTATACCAGCCATGCACAGCTTTTAATAAGATGTCCCAGGAGTTTTACTTCACTTCCGTGTGCTAACGGCTGGAACAGATTCCGGAAGGCAAACACAACGATATGTCTAGAAAACATGCGAACAGTGGATTCAATTAGTTCAGGATGGCAAATGTTATTTTGGTTATGGTTAGTTAATTTTAATCATTGAAAAAGATTTACTCTGTAAATGATAAAGCTCCCCATAACATTAAGACCATACGTGTGACCTTCATCAGTGCAAATTGTACAGTTTAAATAAGTCGTATATTCATACTTTATTTTGTCCGTATTCGTTGTTAACGAGATAAATGGTATCTTAAAGAATGTTAGTGGGATATTAAGTTGTAAAACGATGTTAGCTGGATATTAAGTTATCTTTTTAATCCGAGTTCAATACTAAATATTAGTATTTACATCAAACTGGTACTTTTATATACGTCATGCATAAAAGTAAGTGTCAGGTAAATTTTGGCAGGCTATACATACAGAGTTTTTTTGGGGCAAAGAACATAATTAGTGACGTTTAAAACAAGCAACCAACGAATGTTCTAATCAGTACATAGTTAAAAGTAGCTCTCATGATGCAAATGCCAAGTCATTGAAAGGGAGTCAAAATGCACAACACTTTCTACAAAAATAACACACAAATTAGTACATGTTGAAGACAATGTAGTAAATAGTGCAGAACTATAGCTATAAATATGTTGGATACACCATAATTCTCTTTGGTTATTGCCCTATCTAGAAAAGACTACTGTAAAAGCAAACGTATTGACCTACAGGTCTTGTCAAATTATAATGGCTTCACCAATTAATAATATATTTACATGCATACAATGCCTTGTTACATAAGTATTAAGCCTTACTTGTAAAGATACTTAAGAGCGGCCGATTCTTTTGTTGATGCTTTAAAGCGGGACTGTACGATTTTGTCAAATATTTATGATTTTTTTTTAAATGTGTTAAAAATTAGTATACATATATTTCAATATAAATTAAAATAAAAGTTAAGAAGAACATGTGTCGAAAAATGCGAAATAAGCCAGATATTTTAATCTGAAAGCTTAAATGACTGGAAGTCAAATAAGCCAGCATGTATATCATGCATGTACGATGTGAATCTAAATTTAGTTTTAGTGCAGATTCGTTCATACGACACAAAGACACAATTTTGTTTCCTTACAAATACGAGTAAAAGTGTCGGCATCGGCTTTAACCAGCGCTAACTTGTCTTTGCTGCATTTTATGAAATTCGTCTTCAAAGTATAATTTTTATTACCTATTTTGAGTCATCGTAACATAATTTAATCAATATATTAAAATTTAACACATGTAAAAATCGTACAGTCCCGCTTTAATAAAACATTTCCAGAGAAGTGAACAATTTGAGCAGTCATCTTTAAATGGTCATACAGAAATCTGAGAAAACATTACTTGTATAAAAATGCGTCATAGAAAATGTTAATACCTCTTATCAAATGTATGTTTTTTTTTAAATTAAACTTCATGAGCATGTCTGAATACAATACAACTGAATACAAGTAATATAAAAATATTAACGTGTATGTAAAGTGAGTAGCAATACAAGTTTCGTGGATCTCCAAACTTTGGGAAAACAAAAACATATAATACGTAGGTTAAAACAATGCTGACCCATTCTATTAACCCAAGCAGCTCTTTTTAATGAACAAAACCATTTGCTTTCTTTGCCTTGTTATCAATAAAAAATGTGAAAGTTTCATGAAGATATGGCAATACATTTGACTTCTATAGTGCCCACACGACTTCTCTTTTAGTTGACCATGTGACTTAGTTTTTAACCCTAGATGATAGAATGGGGAGGAGATGTTCTGACCAAGGTGTATGAAAGTTGGGTTATAAATGTGGCTTCTTCAGCGTTAACAAGGTACATGTTGACAACGGACTACGCACGATTAAAACTAATGACGTACAAAAGGTGATCACAAAAGCTCACCATGACCACGTTGTGCCCAGGTGAGCTAAAAATAATAGTTTATTCGGATTTGAAAGGATTTTACATATGTCAGCTTTGCTTTATTACCCCCCTCCCCCCTTACGCAATCAGGATCGTCATCTAAACACGACATTGATGTACGCGATACCATACAACGCACACAAAAATCAGATATGGCCAAGCCGATAGAGTATGATATTGATATCGAGCGATTTCAAGGACCAAAGAAACCACAGGTGCTAGTAGAAATGACACAAAAACAGGTGTTGCCACTGAGAGTTCAAGCCACACTGGTTGTGCCCGCAAACAATGAAAAGGAATCTGACGTTTGTTTTCTCTAAGATATACTTACCAAAATGTCATGTCCTGAATTCAGTCGATATAATACGCGGTTGTGCCAAGAGCAAGGGCATACAGTCAGACCCAAGACAAAGGTAGATTTTTTGCTACCTTTAGATATAAAACCTTCAGACCCCGCAACAATAAAGACTTCTCAAAGAAAAGCAACATTATTATCATCATTGCGTGGTCACAACTCCACTGTGTTTACACGTGATCTAAAACTATATAGAGTTGCAGTCAATATTGTATGGGCATACCCAGAACAGTTTCAGGATGTAAAACTACGTCTCTGTGGTATGCACTTCATGATGAATTTAAGGGGTCATGGTTAATAGTTGGTTAGAAGAACTTCTTGAGTCAACACGTGATGGGGCCCCTGAAACTCCTTAATGAGAAAACATGAATGTACCGACATTAAGAATATTGACAGAGGACTTGTTGTGCAAAGTATTAACTGAAAATAATTTCAGACAATTGATGATATAGAAATGCATCTTAACAATAAAGCATCTACCAGTCGTACGTCTTAATTGTGAGTGGATTGTTTGATTAAGGTAGTATTACTTATACTGATGAAGTTCGAGAAGAAGAAGATTATTTGCCGCTGCACTTGGCACCAGTTTGCTCATGTTACCATACTTCTTTGCTGCTGCAAACCCAAACTATCCGCGATACGGCATCTTCTATCTACGGTCAATGGAGAAAATCCTCGACAGTGAACAAGATCAGTTCTTAAAGGATAAGTATGTCATGAGGCATGTTTCGGGGGCATCGAATGCCATATGGAGCGATATGCTCAACTTGTATGAGATATGACCATGGTAAGAAGTTGATTATATGGGTTAGTGCAGATGCTTAGGATAAAGCAGATATTCGGAGAAAGTTGGAAGAATCTATTGATCCGTTGGATAAAAGCACACATCGACCCAGTCTAGTGAACATTGTTACTACAAATATAAGTCTGCTTATGTTGATAAAGCAATAGATATCGGTGAAAGCCCAATGACAGATTAAACGGCCACCGGAAAAACTTTGCGAAACCGAAATTTCGCAAACTTTAGTACCCCTTTTCTTGAAGATTTGCTTCTTTGAGATAAAGTATGCGAAAGAAGTCTTATTTTTTATTAATAATTGGTTATTTTTGCTTAAAAAATTCGTTTTCTTCACAATTAAATTTATGAGCAAAGTTGGTCCTCCCCTGGGATTTTTCGAAAATCCCATGGGTTTTTCTTTTTCCCATGGGGTTATTCGAAAATCCCATGGGGTTTTTCTCCCACTTTTTTATGGGAAAATAAATTCGAAGAATAATAATACGTTTGTTTATGCTTAGTTATCGATTATGAGCATTGTAAAAGTATTTGTGCTGATTTTCGTTTAATTTTATTTGATAGAAAAAAAATCCCATTTTTGAAATGGGAGAAAATATTCCCATGGGATTTTGTCTGATTTTGAGAGAATGATTCCTGTAACTTCCAGAAACACTATATTTTATCAAATGATGAACAATATACGCGATGTTGACGCGTAAAGTCGTTTTTAAATTAAAAAAAAAATAATCCGATGGGATTTTTTTTCCATTTGGTTTTTTTCCAATGGGATTATTTCACCCATGGGGTTTATTATCCCATGGGAATTGTTCACAATTTTAAAAGTCGGATAATTCCGTGTCGAATACGTTTTTGTATATGTGGCTGGGAACGATACTTTGTAATATTCCCTATTGACCCATTTGGCGCTGACGTCGCTAACGAGAAAAAACGCGAAAAAGTTGTGACAGCTTTTTCGCGTAATTTTCATACGTATTTATTGCGATCAAATCGGATTTCTTTTATTTATTTTACTAAACAATCTTTGAATTACCCAAAGAATGATTATGTTACGGTTTTTATACAAAAACATTAGTATAGTTTAACCAAAGCTGATTTATAACCCATCATACACTACGGCGACTGCATCAATTACTGGATAAACTTCCTGCTTACAAAAGGTCAGTTTTTCTTTGAAATTCTTTCTTTATTTTTTTGTTTTTCCGTCAAATAATGTGGAATTGGTCTGCAAAGGATCTATCAAATATAAATTGAACAACGTCCACTGTTTATTGCCACTGTTTAAATTGGTTTGGCGCTACAATTCATGATTGTATGCGATAATTGGAAATGTTCACCCGGAAGTTGTCAAAAAATGTTGTTTGGTTTTTGATACAATGACAGTTATGTGAAGTTTTCAAAAGAATGATGAGCCAAAATAGTGAAATGTATACTCAACAATCTACCGTTCCATACGAATTGTCACAAACTGATGACGTAATTTTAAATGAATCTGAACAAGTTTATCAGTTAGGCAGTGGCTAGCCGTACGGCCCCGTACGACCCCGTACTACCAGCCAATATTGGCTAGCCCACGGGGCCTTAAGACTAGCCAATATGGCCGTACGGCTTGCCTATATTGGCTAGTCGTACGGCTATGTACGTATAGCCTTTCCTATAGGGACTGTCTAGCCGTACGGCTGTTATAACAAAAAAAAATATATTGATTATTTATTGATCTACATGCAGATTGCTCTGCCATGCATCATGAGAAAACATGATTATACACTGTGCATAACCATATCGGTCCCCCTCTCGGATGAAACGCTATATCGGTTTCCCTCTCGGATGCGGTACCGGTCATTCTCGGATAAAAACATGGTTCTGTGTGGATGGTCATCCACAAAACAACAGTTTATTTTTAAAAATAGACATGGGTCTTTGAAAGTAAGAATTGCACGGAACATAAGAACCATTTGGCTTTGTAGTTATATGTTTCTTTTCTTTGCTTCGTTAGTGATTACTTATATATAAGCGACACAGTCGAGGGATGTACCGCTGTTGAATATGAGTTTAAGTATTATTTACTGTTTTTATGCGTGTATAATGCAAATATCTGATCGCCTGGATTAAATAATTTGTGTAAAATAATGGAAGTTATGGTTTCAAACGAGACATTGTCAAAAATATTGAAAATCTGTCTACTTTCTGTTTGTATGACGCACAGGTATCCCACTCAAATATGTGATTATACCTCCACAGGCAACCTCTCGGACGGAGTTGGTCTACTGTGCTTAAATACGATTTAGAAACTATTGAAAACCCCGATTGATAATTTGTTTTAAATATCAATTATTGAATGATTACTGTTCAACTTTGCTTTGAATAATAACAATAATTCAAGCATTTACATAATTAAGCAAGTCATTGTTACATGTTATTTAAGGTTTTAGGTGAAACAGATCAAAATCTGCAGTGTCTTATCAGTTACACACCGTTGAAGCTAATACGTGTCAATGTATATTTTGTCTTTAACATTTTAAATATAAATATGATACATTATGCATTTGTAGGGACTATGCGTTTGATTTGCCAGAAAGACGACGCAAAAAGCAGATGAAGTCGGAAAGATCAGACGTATCAAATCCTAAAACACACAGAAGATGACAAAGTCTATCAATGTCAAGTTTGTGGAAACACCTTCAATCACCGAAGTTCACTGTATCGCCACAGAAAAAAATGGGCACTATTAAATAAAGTGAAAGTTACACCATAAGTATTGCGCCTCTTTTACTGCTGATTTAAAGTGTCCAGTGCACTGCAGTCTGCATTAAAGTTTAAGATGTAAATATTGTTGAGTTTTATAAAACGATGATCAGCGTTACTCTCATTATTGTTTACCACCAATTTGCAGCTGAAATAGATTTGTTTTTTGGTGCCGTGGGAATTCATACTTTACAGGTGTTTTATCTAAGCGTGTTATATACATTATGTACACCCTGTATCTAAATATGTCGATATTTAGTGATATAATGTGTTGTTGAGATGGTATGAATATATAAATACTATTTAGTTTCGTACGTATGATTTTGCAGCAGGCTTACATAAGGCAATATACCTTATTATTTTTTTAAGGTGTTTATCTAGTCAATTATTGTAATGGCCTGATGCTCGATTGTGTTGAATACAAATTAAACGTTTCTTGTTTTGTTATCATGTCTTTTTTAACGTGTTATTTACTTTCCTATAATCTGCTTTTGTTATATCCCGCAAATAGCGGAGGAATATTGTTTTGGTGTTGAGCGTCCATTCGTCCGGATCTGTTTGTCAGTTACTGCTTCATGAAATTTCAAAAAACTAAAACTAAATGTGCATCATCATACTGCGGTGGTACACGCGTAAATTCTGTCGGGATTGACTTTGTAACTCCATAGTTATGCCCCCTTAATTGATTGACATTTAGGAAATTTTGTTCAAAGCTGTTTTCCGCCTGGAATTATCACCTGCAATTTCATGAAACTTTTAATTGGTATTATCATGCTGCAGTAGTGCACGATGATGTTTCGACGGGCTCGTCTAGGCAAGTCCAGGGTTATGGCCCCTTAATTGATAGAAATTGAGGCACATGTCCTCCCCCAGATGTTTCTCAGTAATTTTTGTTTTAAATTTCATGAACTTTTAACTGAATGTATACCATCATATGAGCCTCGCTCTGGAAAAACGGGGCTTAATGCATATGCGTTAAGTGTTGTCCCAGATAAGCCTGTGCAGTCCGCACAGGCTTACCGGGGACAAGACTTTCCGTCTGGACTGGATTTCCGTTTACAGGAGACTTCCTTGTAACGAAAAAATCAAAACAAGCCGAAAGTGTCGTCCCTGATTAGCCTTTTCGGACTGCACAATCTAATCTGGGAACACACTTTACGCAGATGCATTACGACTAGTTTTCCCAGAACGCGACTCGTATCAAAGTAGTGCTCTTCCAACTTGTGAAGTGATCAACTCTTAAGTTCTGGCCCCTTAATTGATTGAAGCTGAGCAATTATCTTTGTATGAAGCCGTTGTATGGAATTTCATGAAATTTGAAATAAATGTGTATTATCGTACTTCGGTGGTTTTTATACAAGTTTTGCTAGGATGACTCGGACATTTCAGAGCTATAGGCCTTTAATTAATAACACCTTAAGGATTTGTTTTTCAGTTTTTTAAGCGTATTATTAGCATAGTCCTGTGTTGTGCACGCGAGTTTTCGTCTGCTTGACAGTTCTGAGTAAATAACAATCGTGTACAAAATCAATCATATTCGGCGGGGGATGTTAATTTGTCGAATTTGCTTAATGATAATACTTTTCAGAAAATGAATTTCCGCTTAAAATACTGCTGTGTGGCGAAAGGTGTGTTGCCCCTTGCATAACTAATAACTTGCATAACGCCCATTCCATCTTCAACCAGATTTTATTGAAGTATATATAACTACTGTTTTATAATAATTTATATAACAAATAATGTTTTTGCTTGAAACAGGACAACATACTAATAGATTGTTTTATAAACAAAGAAGTATACATAGTTTACAGTTTAAAGGGGCATATCGACAGTATTTCCACTATTTAAAGGCAATCATAACACACACACACAAATATTCCAATGTTTGCAAATTTATATTACTAGAAATAATATTAAATAGATGTAATCTTGAAGGAAAGGGTAAATATAACGCTTTCCTAAATGAATGAAATACTTGTTTTTAAAGAATCTTTAAAAACCAGGTATGTGTTTTAAGCGATCATTTAGTTAATACTTGTATTTCATTAATTAATTGTCGTCCGTACGCCCTTTACAATTTAGTACATATTTAGACATATACAGAGAGAGAGAGAGATAAGAAAACTTATTTTTTTCTGCATGTTAAATGTTAAATTCCTCAAATTGCTCAAGTACAGTTCATTGTATACAATCAAGTTCCTGTAGTTCAATGCAAAGTCTTCTGGTAGGCAGAAGTTTTGTTTCGTCGCACTTGTGTAAGCACACAGGGTGACACTGACACCCTCTCGCCACGCCAGAGGGCTTTGATACGTCTGATCTTTTCGACTGCCTCTGCTTTTTGCGTCGTCTTTCTGGAAAAATCAAACTCATGGTCCCTACAAATGCATAATGNATCAGAGTCCATTTTAGTTCAATGTCAAAGTCTTTAAATTAGACAAAAATCACAGCTACCGCTCGGCTCGTGACATAATTTACATGCATACAATGCCTTGTGACATAAGTATTAAGCCTTACTTGTAAAGATACTTAAGAGCGGCCGATTCTTTTGTTGATGCTTTAATTAAAACATTTCCAGAGAAGTGAACGATTTGAGCAGTCATTTTTAAATGGTCAATGGAAATTAAAATGGAATTAATTGTGTCACAAAAAAACGCACATTTTATATCTACAAACATTTATGTTACCAGACCACATCTGGCGTTGAAATTTCGGCAAGTGCTATATGGAACACTGATTTTTTATTTATTAAAATAAAAGTTAAGAAGAACATGTATCGAAAAATGTGAAATAAGCCAGATATTTAAAGTAACATTAATACCAAAAAAATGAACGGAAATTTCGGAAAGTATTCGTAAAAAAAAGTTACCCAATACAAAATCAATGTTCCTTATAGCAAAAGCCGAAATTTCAAAACAAGATGTTTTCTGGTAACATGGATGGTTGTAGATATAAAATGCTCGATTTTAATTTTTCGTGTACACATTTAACTCCATTTTAATGTCCCGCGCTGATATCTATCCATACGACACATAAACACTAAAATGGTACCATGTTAGTATCCATGTGTCGTATGAATAGACAGCAGTGCGGGGTTATAAAATGGAATTAATTGCGTACACGAAAAATTAAAAACGAGCATTTTATATCTACAAACATCCATGTTACCAGAAAACATCTCGTTTTGAAATTTTGGCTTTTGCTATAAGGAACATCGATTTTGTATTGGGTAACTTTATTTAAAGAAATACTTTACAAAATTTCCGTTGATTTTTGAGTATGAATGTTACTTTAATGTTACTTTAGATAAAAAAAACATTTTACGCTTATTATTGTTCTCAGTAAAGTAAGAAAAAGTACTCATTTTCACTTAACCGCAAGCGCTCGTAAACATATTTATTTTCTTAATTTACTGAGAAAGGCAAGAAAAAATAAACATTGAAGACGAATTTCATAAAATTCAGCAAAAACAAGTTTGCTGGTTAAAGCCGATGCCGACACCTTAACTCGTATTTGTTAGGAAACAAAATTGCGTCCATGTGCCGTATGAACGAATCTGCACTAAAGCTAAATTTAGATTCACATTGTACATGCATGATATATGCTGGCGAATTTGGCTGTACAGCCATTTTCGATTTCCGATTTAAATATCTGGCTTATTTCGCATTTTTCGACACATGTTCTTCTTAACTTTTATTTTAATTTATATTGAAATATGTGTATAATATTTTTTTACACATTAATAAAAATTCATTAATATTTGACAAAATCGTATAGTCTTACTTTAATATAATTTAAATAATTTATATTTAAAACACCCATATTAATGTGTAAATGCTTTCCAAACCTGCTCGAGCAAATAAATGCAATTATATCAGTCCTACGTTTCGATCCACCCGTCGACAACTTGTTGAGAAAAACTGTTTAATATTGTGACATATTGAACTATGACTATTGTCGGCAGGCCAAATTGTATTGAGGCGAATTGACGAAGACCTTGTGCTTTTGGATTGGTAAACAAACTCATAATTGCTTATACAAGTAATCATTTACAAATTATTATATCTGAGCGAATCCAGTATAATCAATATGAACCTAAAGCGACTCTACATTAAATATTGGTCGAGTGCGATTATTTGAAGTTGCACTAAAACCCTTAAATACTTTAAGAGTTATGCTCTGTACAATAAAACCATAATCATATGTTTCAAAAGAGCACTATGCACAGACACAACACTATTTCAATCACAATGTTTTGTATAGTTCCATAGAACGGACATGTCTCTCTTAATGGAAACAGTATTTACTTTCTAGGTGCTAGTGTGTTGCTATACGCATCATTACTTTGCTTCTATGTTGAACCCGATGATCTTTTGCATGGATCAATACATTTCACCGTAGTTCGATTGCAGCTAGATGAAAACTCAGAAAAGTCACTCAGGCTTTTTCCTATTATCATTGAATTATGTAGCTTCAATATTGACACACTCGAGGGTATTCACATATGAATGCATCGCAACTTGTTGTATCATTTATTTAGTGAGGTTGTTTTATGAAAATACAAAATTTGTGTAGGACATACGTGCAAACAACCATTCAATAGCGTAACCTTTTTTGTTTGAGATTACACGACCAATCAAAATTGTTACGTATGCAGCCCATTATGTCGTTTTCAAATGGCAGCATTCAATATGTTAATATTAAACACATATCGGTTTTTTCCTAAAACTTGGTGCAGACTGTATACTATCATATCACGTTACATATTGGCACTTATTAAATGCGCTAGGGTCGGGGTCATTTTTTTCAGCAAATTGTCCTATGTGTTAAAAATATATGTAATGGGGCATTTATTGTATCAAATTAATGACATCAGGATATTAACGTGCTTGTTGATACTTTGTTTTCTGGCGGGCTATGCTATCAAGATTGTACACTAATTTGTGTACACCACATCGCTTGTTGTTACGTAGAGTGGGGGAGTGAGTAATGGCCATGATATCACAATGCGCCATTAGCGACCGTTATCTACCTTTTGGAGGCTATTAATTGGTCTGCTGACACTTCCCATCAGGTTCCTAATAAAAAAAGACAATACATCATTGACAACATATTACCCTTTAGACACAATTAATATTTCATGGCACATAAATATAAAATGATTTACCGTTGCTAGTATTATGGTTGGTTGTCAACGAAAAAAAAAGTTATTTACACGGTCAAGTTGTATAGAGCTTGATTTAAGTACTCGATGATTTATACGCTCAATCTATTTCACATTAATTTTAGTTATATTTTTTTCAAACGATTGCGCAATCTAGCAACCAGCTCAAAATATTCCGGTCTTTTCCATCGGACAGACGATATTCGGGAGAAGGTTGCGTCACATAATATACAAATAAGTGATATAAATAATTGTAACATACAAAAATGTGTTTTTTAAACCCCAATTAAATGTGTAATATTAATGATAATGCTTCTTTTTGCCTCGTGTACCAAAAGCTCATATTCAAAATTACTTACATACGTGTACATAAATGAAATTTAGAAAACGGCTTCAAATAACCATCAATGTTTTTTAAACATTCTATCCGTTGTATAATACTCATTATTTTATGTTTTTGATCATTCGTATGTTGTTTTTTTTCAGTTCTATGTCGCGATTAAGAGTGTTTTAATATATGTTTTTATTTTCATATTGGCCAAGTCCTTAAAGGTTAATATTTCCGACTCGACTTACTACCGGTATTCCATAGATGTTACACAGCCTAATTAGCTTTATCACGTGATTATACGCTATTATCATACCTCACGTCATACATTCCTCTTTGTTTCTAGTTGTGTTTAATAAAGCAAGCCTTATTGAATTTTGTGTTGTAAAGAGAACATTTCAGTAACTACTGTTTAAAACCTCTAGGTCAATACTTCCTATATTGGTAGATAATAAATTAAATTATATGTAAATAATTGATACGCACCAAACGAAATATTTGACATACAATGACAATTACAATGAAATAAACACTGACTGTTGGAATATAAACTTTTAAACATGTTATGTATCAGATCCCAGATCAAATCAATACAATGGTAAAAACAAGGTTAACTTTTTAATTAACGTTTTAAGCTCATGGAATTTCCGGTATTCGTTAAATGTTGCAATTGAGTCAAGCAATTGGAATGCATCATAGCTTGCATATTAATTGATACTCTTGCCATGAATAACTACCTAAATGGATAAGAAAACAATGATTCGTTAAATGCGGTATAAAGCCGGTACATATATCTATACGTTATTTGTTGATGTTGTAGAAGTGTAATTGAATACTTTCAGTTTAAAGATTACTTATACAATATCAAAACTCACAGCTTATCTGTTTAATGGTTTTTAAGTGGGTATGATATCAAATTTGTACAAAGTAAAACTCTGCTTGCATCACTACGAGAGCCTCATTGACAAACTACCAAACAAACATTCACAAAAAACAAGTACATTTTAATACGACACACGA
Source organism: Dreissena rostriformis (assembly GCA_007657795.1). Classification (NCBI taxonomy): domain Eukaryota; kingdom Metazoa; phylum Mollusca; class Bivalvia; order Myida; family Dreissenidae; genus Dreissena; species Dreissena rostriformis. The sequence continues at coordinate 105,449 of VMBQ01001477.1, forward strand.
ACAGAAATGTTTAAAACTGGGGTCACCGACTTTCATAGAATCAGGATATTTGAACCGGTTTTATAGCGTCCAAACGTCACCCTTGGCCCAGATTAATTCGCAAAACATAGCGGGACTGTACGATTTTGTCAAATATTTATGAATTTTTATAAAATGTGTTAAAAATTAGTATACAAATATTTCAATATAAATTAAAATAAAAGTTAAGAAGAACATGTGTCGAAAAATGCGAAATAAGCCAGATATTTAAATCTGAAATTGAAAATGGCTTCCAGCCAAATTCGCCAGCATATATATAATGCATGTACAATGTGAATCTAAATTTAGTTTTAGTGCAGATTCGTTTATACGACATAAAGACACAATTTTATTTCCTAACAAATACGAGTAAAAGTGTCGGCATCGGCCTTAACCAGCGCTAACTTGTCTTTGCTGAATTTTATGAAATTCGTTTTCAATGAATAATTATTATTGCCTATTTTGTGTCATCGTAACATAATTTTATCAATATATTAAAATTTAACACATATAAAAATCGTACAATCCCGCTAACCTCGTAGCAAATCTAAGAGTAATTGTTGATTAAGTGAGTGTACGTTGTTAAAAACGGGGCAATCAGCCCACAGACAATACCAATCAGAGCATACTTATTTGTTTTCGGATGACAACAAGAGCGACATGATTGTAACGTTCTGATGCAAGCAAGATGAAAGTAAACACAAACAGGTCTCACCTTCTACTCGTTGTTTATTAGAATATATAGCTAGTTATAATGATGCACTTCAATAATCATATACTTTTCATGTACATCCGTAATGTTGGTTTCAAACAGCCCGACTACAAGACATTGTTGCTTATGGCTCTATATACATAATATATTGGAATAAAAGAATATGTTTTTTAAAACAGTTTCAACACATTTAATTAAACGTGAGAAAGAATCTAAACAAAACGAAAAATAATGTTCAACGTATACTCTTTCATTTCATAATGCTTAGTCCGACCGACACAATTGCATGTTCAAAGGGAAATTTTATTGTAAGCCTGTTTACCTTACACATATTGCGTTTCGCCTAATTACATTCTACTGCAACCAACTACCTCTTTGTCTTGTACACAATAAATAATGATAATAAGAGACAAATTACTTGTTCCCACAGTCGGCTTTTATTATGAAGTGAGAAAAATTAGTTAATTGAATTTATGCACTCAAAACGTTTTAAAATGTGTTTAACCTCAATGCCAGTGTGCAATGCTCAGCCACTTTAATAGCTTATGAGTTTAAATCGATGCTATCGATGAGCGCTGTCGATTGAATATTTAATTACAAGACAGACCGGAAATTCCATACAACCGATTTCAAACATCTTAAATACCATATTTCATAACTGTTCCAGTACGTACAGTACGCATAGACAATTGGTGGAAAAATAACAATTATACACGTGTGTTACTGTGTTGTTGGTTTTTATTTCTGTGGATCACCATGTTTGAGAATTACACGTTTCTAGATGACAATGGGGTGGAATACAAAGACAGCGAGGTATTTTTGTTTTATGTCCCCCAGTCTATACTGGGGGACATATTGTTTTTGCCCTCTTTGTTTGTTGGTTTGCACAAACTTTAACATTTTGCCATAACTTTTGTAATATTGAAGACTTGATATTTGGCATGCATGTGTATTTCATGGAGCTGCACATTTTGAGTGGTGAGAGGTCAATGTCATCCTTCAAGGTCAAAGGTCAAATATATGGGTCAAAATCGCTCAAAAGGGGACATAGTGTTTCACAAACACATCACTTGTTTTTTAAAGCCAGTTTTTAAATAAATACATTTAGCGCAACACTTAGTTTGAAATTGTATTTATTTGTAAATTAAACTGTGTATGTAATTGTATAGTTATTCTTTTTTATATCAATGTTTAATCCGTCAAGAATTATGAAAATTAAAGCAAACCTTATTAACGGACCGCCTCAGTCAATTGGGTGGTGTGCTGGACTACAAACCCGAGGATCGCGGGTTAGATGTCCAAGCCCTAGTACATAACTTGTTTAGGGATTTGTCATGACGTTCTTTATGCGGACATTTTCCTCCCTATATCTTATTTAAGGAGGTCATTTGTCAGTTACTGGCATAAAATACTTTCGCTCAAATGTTGTATTATTCTTGCTTTATGATGTATTAAGATCTTTGTGCATTACTGGTCAAACAGGCCGCTTCAGCTAAGATAAGAATGTGCGATAGAGTTCGGTATTGTTTTCATATTTTCAGGTTTGTTTGTGAGAACAGGAATATTCCTTTGGGATGTACTCGAATCTACATTAATGGCCCAAATTCAGATTGCCACCAGAGCTAAAAATAAACATGTTCCTTTAAAAGTTTTCAAATAATTTAAAACAAACATTTATTTCGTGGAAGATTATGGCCAATCTTTAATGTTCTTTGGTTAGTGCTCTACAAAAAAATGTATAGAGTTCAAATCCTCGATTAGGGAGCCATATTGAAATGTGTTCCGTCTGGGATTTACACATGAACTACACAATTGTTCCGTTATTTTGGGCAAATTTAAATGTTTTGAAAAATATAATATATGAGTGTTTCCTGCAAATATATACAACGGCGAAATCAAACTCGGGTTTTTATGTTTTCTAATTTGTTTCTTGTCATGTAATATGACCGTTTAATCTTAAATAAATTCAACATAAGCTGGATTGATATTTTAACTGCATTTCAAATACTTTATAAAATGATTCAATAATAATTATTATGATAAGATAGCTTTTTCATATTATGAAACTTACCGGTGTGTACGATACATGTTCACATGAATAAAAAACGTGGAACATTTCTGTTATACGCTTTTTGTTGTGAATGTTTTGTTGAACACTGCGGTTTTTCAATTATGTAACCGTCTATATTACATCTTAAGAAGTTTAGTATAGGCCAAGCTTTATTATATTCAACGGGTATGCTTAAAATTTAGTACGTTTATTTAAATGAACAAGAAAGAAATAGATACTATTTAAAATTAATTGTTGCATTGTCCGTTTTATATAGATTCGGATTGTTCACATGCAGCGTATTTGAAGTGAATAGGTCTTTGTGATATTTGATTGATTTTAGAATAACAACAACATACTACAGTGAACAATGATTTATAATTGATTTGATGTTTTGTATCCCATGATTGGAATTGTGATATCAATCATATCACACGAACGTTTTCTTTGGCATGTATAAAAACGATGGTATTATGGTGATAGATTTCGTTTGTTGACAACGGAATGTTTCTGTTTCTAAACTAATTAATATGGCACTTTATGCAATTATCCATCATCCAACCCTGAATATTCACTTGAAGAACATAGGTACTTATAGTTCGTTCTACTAGGTGTTTAAGTTTTTATATTGTACAAACTTATCTTCATTAAGGTATTTTACTGCAACATAATTATTGAGCATGGAAGTAAACGTGAGTATGACAAATATAAACAATAAAATCGTGTACTTTCACAAGAGGATTAATAATTGCAGGACCAATGCAGAATTTGGCATATTTCGGTCATTATAAGCCAAGAGATAGCTTTAAAGCCCCATTCATAGTAAAAAATCAACGGATTTTTTTATAATTATTTCGTAAAATAAAGTAACCCAATAAAAAAACAATGTTCCTTATAGCAATATCCAAAATCTCAACACCAGATGTGGTCTGGTAACATGGATGTTTGAAGATACAAAATGCTTGTTTTTATTTTGTGTGCTATACAAAAATCAATTTTAATTTCCCGCGACGATATCTATATGCATACGACACAAGAACACTAACATGGTACCATTATAGTGTTCGTATGTCGTATGAATAAATATCAATGCGGGAAATAAAGATGGAATTTATTGTTACACGAAAAATTAAAAGTGACATTAATACTCAAAAATCAACGGAAATTTCGTAAAGTATTTAGTAAAATAATGTTACCCAATGAAAATCAATGTTCCTTATAGTAAAAGCCAAAATTTCAAAACAAGATGTTTTCTGGTAACATGGAAGTTTGTAGATAAAAAAATGCTCGTTTTAAATTTTTCGCGTACCCAATTAATTCCATTTTATAACCCCGCGACTATATCTATTCACACGACACATGAACACTAACATGGTACCATTTTAGTGTTTATGTGTCGTATGAATATATATCAGCGCGGGACATTAAAATGGAATTAATTGCGTACACGAAAAATTAAAAACAAGCATTTTATATCTACAAACATCCATGTTACCAGAAAACATTTTGTTTTGAAATTTTGGCTTATGCTATGAGGAACATTGATGTTTGATTAGGTAACTTTATTTTACGAATTACTGTCCGAAATTTAAAACGAGCATTTTATATCTACAAACATTCATGTTACCAGAAAACATCTTGTTTTGAAATTTTGGCTTTCGCTTTAAGGAGCATTGATTTTTATTGGGTAACATTATTTTACTAAATACTTTACGAAATTTCCGTTGATTTTTTAGTATTAATGTTACTTTAAAACCCCAAATACACTTTGCCAGTTTTACACTATTAGTTCTTGCTTTTTGAAAAACAAAGATTATCAGTTGATATTTTGCAGTTAGAATGAAACTACATTGATTCATATTATCATATCACAAAAATACTCCACGACTTTGTTCAACTTTCGAATTATTTACATATTAAATGGGCATATATATGCTTTATTGGAATACGACTAATGACAAAATAGGATGAAAAATTTATCGTCCATGCAAATATTTATGCCTCTGTTCTTTGCTATAATAAATGAATGAAGCGTTTGTATTTAGAAGCATACGATAACAAGCCATGGGGAAACATTAATTTACATTTTGAATGACATTAGTGAAGGCGGCTGGGTATCAACAGCATGTGTTATTCAGTGCGGCTATATGAATATGTCATAACAAGAGTAAACACTTTTATGACGCGTTTTACGCTTCCAAGGACATGCCACATTTAGTATTCTGGGATGGTATCGATGCAATTCATATGTCACCCTATACATTGAGTCCGTGCTATTGTCATATATACAGGACGACATTCAACTTCATTTTAAAAAAAAAACACGCATTTGATTTTGCTGTGTATTATCATACATTATAGTATCGACGGAATGGTTATGCCTTTAGGTATTACGCTGTCCCACCTTTTTTTTATCAAACAGATGTCCGTATACCCTTCGAAAAATGAGAACAGTATATTCAATAACACATACAAATTCATATTGTATATAATGGTATTATCAGTATTCTAAACAGGCGCAATATAATTTGTAAAACAATAAGTTTGCGTGTGTACGTTTCAATTTAATGGTATGATATTCAGTTTGACAAATATTCTGTTTAACTTTGCTGGAGAATAAATGCAATAACATATAATGTATGTGGTTTTATTTACTCACTAAAATAGTTTCATAATTAAGTAAAGTAGTAAATAGTTTCTCTTGTTATCCATATCTGAGTACTTATACTGAAAATCCGCAACTTTAAATTGTCATAACATAAAAAATAATCAATCGCTTTCTCCGATGCCCTTAAAAGGACTACTCAAACTTTTCAAATAAAGAAGTACTAAAACTTTTCAAATGAAAAAATTCTAAAACTTTTCAAATGACAAAGTACTCAAACTTTTCAAATAAAGAAGTTCTAAAACTTTTCAGATGAAGAAGTTCTTAAACTTTTCAAATGAAAAAGTACTCAAACTTTTCAAATAAAGAAGTGCTAAAACCTTTCAAAAGAAGAAGTTCTAAAACGTTTCAAATGACAAAGTACTCAAAACTTTTCAAATAAAGAAGTACTTAAATTTTTCAAACCTACAAATTCTAAAACTTTTCTAATGAAAAAGTACTCAAACTTTTCGAATGAAAAATGGTTGATATCCTGCAATTTCACTCAGCACCTTGTTTGTTTATCCACTGCTACATTCGTGTAAATTATAATATTGGCACTATTTGAAAAGTGGTTGAAGAGGATTGCTAAACCAACGCAGTGCGCATTTTTTTGCCGTAATAAGTGCGCAAATGTGTTATTGGTAAACTTATTTAAAATGTTCAACTATGTTGGTTCAGTTAGAAAGCTAATTTGTTTAAAACCCATGTTAATATGATTGCTCCCTAACCCACAAATTCGTCAAAACAATCAGGCTGATAACATTAACACCTGATTTTACAGCATCGGCGATGCATTTGTTTTTAAAAGCATCTAATGATCAGTATTTGTGTAGCATGTTAATAACGAAATATACATATTTTTTATATTTATGAAATTGTCGCCTTAAAACTGTTGTCGGCCAAGCGTTTCAACATCTGTTGCTTTACTATCTATTGAACAATTTCAAAATAACTTGGCCCAAATGTTTATTTATATGCGTGTATTGCACGCAATCATAAGCTAGCTTACTGTAAGATCAATTTCTTACTCGAGTTCAAAGATACAATTAAAGCATCATAATTAGTTTTGTGTTGGATCTAACTTATCAATACATTTTATGATGATTTAAACAAGTGTTTGCATAAATGCTTATGAGACTGGGTTTATTAACAAGAATTAGATAGATTCCCGTAAGGTCTATGTAATAATCTGACTTCAAATGTCAGATTAATGTCAGATGCCTTTCATTGTCAACATTATAATATGACATATATGAGCTTACACTGCACCGGACATGAAATGATTTTAACTAACGTCAAAAAAGGTTTAACATGCGACTTTTTGTTGCATTTTTTCCTATGCATTAAACAGATTGCTTAATGTAAGATTAAGGTCACACTTGACTTTAAGAAAATAACAGGTTACTGCCTGATCTTTTATGTAATATATCAGGCAAGGCTAAGAATAATATAACGGCGCGGCTTGTAACATGTTTTTTCCGTTTGTAAAACCTCTCTCTAAGTCCACGTTTTTAAAGAAATAACGAGAAAAAATCGCTACGACGCTGCATTTTTAGCGGGAAAGAATACGATCTTTGACGTTTGACTTGTTACTAATGACGTCATGAGCACATGCGCTTGCTATTTTAAAAATATGTTTTTCTCTGTTTTATTTTGCTTTTTGTATCTAAAATAAATTACATCTTGGTATCAAATTGTTTGTTTTGTTGAATCTGATTTTATTTTTACTAATAATGATGACTTCATTGTTCATTCCGAGTTAAATGACTTACATCCAAACATCGACTGATTAAACAACGTCTTGTTGAACATGACGTCATCAGCATTTACATATTCATTTTTAATATTTGTAAAATACGTTTTTTTGATGTTTTTGTTACTTTCTGTGGATGAAATGTAATACCTCTTGGTATCAAATTGTTTGTTTTGAAGAATCTGATTCATGTTTATGATAAAATATTACTTATTTATTTATTAAGTCTTAGTAAAATGACACATCGACTGATATAAGAACTTTCTGTTGAACATGATATAAACAAATAGATCATGCAGCGTTATATCAGGCAGATATCAATGTAGCGGTAGGATAAAAATTGCCATAGTACAGATCTTTGTTATTTTTAATATAGATTTTAGAGCTTTGACATTTTTATGTATTAAATGATTTTGAAATAATTTGGCTCACATGTTAATACACATTTAACAATGTGCAATTCACACATACCTGCTTTAAAAAAAAAATTGAAACATAGGTTGCATACATTTTTCTTACATAACATTACAACAGCGTATAATGCATTATAATAATTTACTGTTGTTTAAGTGTTATGCTCTTCATCTAAATATGTGTTAATCTGTACAACAAAAATACACTTAAAACAAAGTCCTCGTTTAGCAGTCATGTTGGTTACAAGACCCATTTTAGTCATGACTTTAGTACATGCAAGCATCCGAAAATTTTGCCATTAAGATTTATGATCAAACCTTAAATTAGTTACAAGCCTGTTTGGTATCCATAACTCGCGAATTGAACATGTATTTCTGGTTTACCCACCGTTAAGATATACACATAAAGAAGCGATACAATGCTAATGACACCATCGCCTCATTACCGGTTAATTTCAGCAAGTGATGCATGACGACAATCGACGTTCTGAATGATTAAACCCGTGAAAGTAACACTGATATGTATCGATATGTACTTGAGCCTGTTTAATAAATGTGTATAATTTCCGATTGATAACAAAACGATTAAAACTGTAGGCGAGGATTTGTTTGAATTTATGTCACTCCACCCGTTATTTCTGGAAACATGCTTAAATGTAACTATTTGTTTAATTTTTATATTGATCAATTCAGCAACTCGTCCACACTGACGTTTATAAAATGCCATGCACATACTTTGTGCAAAGCCTTTAATTACGTTGCACTTTGTCTTTCTCTCATAATTACTTACCTATACATGGTTAACGTGAATCGTGATATGGCCAAACAGGTACATAAAATTGAGGCCAAGATGCATTATCAAAAATTGCCATATGTTCAAAATTATGTGTCCAAAAGTTGTTTGCTACATACTAACATCCCAATCTTACATTGACTATCATAAAACTTAATTGCAGATATTGTATTTAAAAGCAAATATATATAATATTTTGAAGAGTCTAAATGATAATAATATTAATTAAAGTTTATTACATCATAGTGGCTTCACCGGTTTTCGTACCCGACCGTGTCGGAATAATCAATTGTAACCTTTACACTTCATTATGTATTCATTAAAGAACAGTTAGTCAAAGTTTGTATTTAAACATGTCATCGTTATTGGGTTGTTGTTGTTTTTTTCATTAGAACTGTGTGCCTAATGAATAAGGATGAACTTACAGATGGTAAATGCCAAGATGACTCAATATTAAACTTCTTTTCAACTTTCGTGATTTGAATAATAATATACTTCATAATTAGTGGTCTGTCGTAAGCATAATGTGTTAATGGTACATTGTGTAGTATTTATAGTATCGCTGTGTAACATTGGATTTCACGTGGCTTTACCCATTTATGCCTAGCGTCTTGAAAAAAAAAGGCTTTGGCAAACAGCGTAGACCCTGATGAGACGCCGCATGATGCGGCGTCTCATCAGGGTCTGCGCTGTATGCTTAAAGGAATTTCTGTAAGAAATATTCTAAATATAGAAATAATATACTAGACATCCCTAATTTTGGAAATAAATTGATCCAATTTAGAAGGATGGGAGAGTCCACAAGGCATAGATGGGTATGTTTATATTTCAATGTTGGTACAACCATTCTTTAGTGAACAAAATGCGCTGTATTCATCTCAGTTGTGATCATTTTAACGGTTATGCATCGGAGTTGAGCTCTTTTATAAATATTGTACAAACTGGACGTGTGCATGAACAATGTCATAGAATGTTTTACACATATTTAAGATTGTGTTCGGAAAACAAAAATAGTGAAATATTTAGACAGAAAGAAAAACGTTTAAATATTGAACACACATTTGGAATTAGAATGAATGTGATATTCATGTACGTTACCAAAGGTTAAGTTTTGCAGGACAACGGTCTGACCCCGTTGATGATCGCCGCCAAGGAGAACAAGCTGGTCATTGTAGAGCGGTTACTGGACCTGGGTGTCAACGTGAACGACAGGGCAAACGTAAGATTGGCGGTGTTAACGTTATGTACAAAGTATAACTTGCAGAAAATATTTAAATGTTGCAGAATTAAGTTATACCCCGTCAGGTGTATGCCTTCACTACCAGAGAGGGCATATTAACCAGCATGTGAAATTGAGATATTGAGTATCTCGGTTTAGTTTTCTATCGACAAGACCGGATTTACGGCCCCGTTTTAGCAAACAAATGACTTTTCGAACGAAAGGAATTTCGCTACAGTGATGAAACATTGCACAAATTTTAACAAGCATGTGATCTTGCGCACTTGAGAACTTTGGTTCATTTTGTATATTGATGGAGTTTTTAAGACGAAAGTATAATGAATGTGAGGGCATCTATGTCTAGTTTAAATATGCATAAGTACGGAATGATTAAAATGAGTATTTTAAATCATGACAACTTACGTCACGGAACTGATAGAGTAATGCTAACACGACCATTCTACTTAATTCTACAGTTTTACATCCCAGCATCAATGTTTCGCTTACAAGTGCCATGCTTAGTGCTTTCAAATTATTTATTTATGTATTTATTATTTATTTTATTTTTTGGGAAGTGCATACCATATTTTAAGTCGTATATTCCACAAACGTTTAGCTTTATTTTCACCATATAGCGTAAAATATTAGGTGCAAGTGGTTCGAAAATCGTTAATAGTATTTGTATTAGTGAGAAAAAAAATTCGTTTGATTTGTCGTCGAAGACATGCAGAATCTCGAAAGCCGAAGCACTATTAAGATCAATTTCTGTTTAAAACTCGTACTCGACGCATTTGTGGGAGATCAACACAACGCTCTCAGAGCGGAAATTGACCTATCGATCGCAAGACGGTCCATTACGCCACCGCGCTGTTAACATAAAATGTGATAACCATAAACGCCCTGCATATCTTATGAAACAGCTAGTAGAGTGTTTTATGTATACGGAGTCATACTCTTGTAATATATATAGGATCTGACATGAGTTGTCATATCATACCATAATTTATTAAACGAGTTCAGGAATTTTGTTAGAAAGCGAGCCTTAGACGAGCTTACTTACGAATTTCCTGGACGAGTTTAATAAAATATGGTATGATATGACAACGAGTGTCAGATCTTTTTTATCACATGCTTTTCAACTAAAAAAAAAAAACATCTTAATTGACCAAACAAATGCTGATAGATCTAAAAGTTGTTTACTTTCGTGACGTCATTTCATGTTGACGACGTCATTTCACCAAAATAAAGCCATGCGATTGGTTAGCTATTGATTCTGTAGCTAATGAAAACGCTTAAAAATGTATTATACATGTGTAATATATACGGAATATAACGCTTGTCAATTGTTCCAAGAGTTTGTATTAGTCGAGTGGCTTGTGTGATGACGTATCACACGAGAGGCGGAGCCTCGAAATAGTGCAAGCCACGAGACTGATACAAACACTTGGAACAAGTGACTAGCGTAATATTCCTTTTATTATATACAACAACTAACGAAAACAGTATCAATTGTTGTTGTTTTTTGCTTTAACAATGCTGACAAAACAATGACTAAAATGTGACGTAATTAAATGTGACGTCATTAAAATGTGACGCCATTACATGAATCGAAGAAAGTAGTCCGGCTTGTATGGTAATACGGAATCGGAAACAGCGAGTAGCATAATACGGGATTTTTGATACAACCTCTATTTTATTAAAAGCATTGAACAGGTATATATAATATAAAAAAAAAAAAACGTAATGTCTGTATTACATTGAAAACAAGGTATAGCATGTGATAAATGTATATATACTACATGCAGCACTCATAATGTGCTATACATATCCTTGATTGATTGTGCCTCTCTCTCTTTTACCAGGACGGACGGACGGCCATCCATTATGCTGCGGCCTACGGAAAGGATGACGTCTTTAAGACGCTTCTCAACCGGAAGGCAGACATCACATTAACTGGGGGCGTAAGTGTCGATAGAATCTTACATTTAAATATGCTAGTTGTGAACGTCAGAATCGGTTAACATGTGTGTATCGTAAATTAACAATACCCAAGGTCTCTGAAGTCGAGAACATATGTATTTAGTGATAATAACTTCATGAAAATAAGGTTATGTTAAAAACGGAAAGTTATGCCCGTTTAAATTGCCTTTTGCAATATTTCAATAAAATGTCGGTTGTCAGACGCTATTGTTATAGATTTCCATTCCAAATAAACATGTTGACGAACTATAGAAATCTATAGACTTCCAATTGTATGAACTTGTTTAACAGTTATCATGTCATAATCAAATACAATTTCAGGATGACATTCGATATTTTACAATGATGAAATTCGCAACATGGTTTATTAATATATTTTTATTTTTATTAAAATCGATTTAAAAGTCGGAGCCAATCTGGGTAGTCTTATTGTTAACATATTCTGTTTGCATATACTTGAAAACGCGATTACCACTTTATTTAATTGAGATTACAAAATATTAGCTAGTCGTGACTTATGCGACGATATGTTTCCTGTGTTTAAACTTGTTATGTTGTTATCAAATACCACAATAAAATGTAAACCATATTTTAATAATACGGTATAATCATCGCGCTCTTAAAACAACGTGTTTTAAATTATGTAAGTGTGGCATTGATGCCATTTTAGTCAAAATACGGTCGAATAAGGGCGATTGTTATGAATAAAGTAGTAAAACAATCCTCATGTGTGTCATTTCAGTCTAAAGACGAACTTCCGCTCCACGTTGCATGCGCGCGCAACAATGGGGTGGTGACAATGGTGCAACAGCTTCTACGCGCGCAGATAAAGGACCAAAGACTCGTGATGGACAAGGTAAACGGTCGCTGAAGGAAACAAATGTTGATCATGTTATCTATTATGCATAAACGGCTGGGCTGATTAGCAATTTAAAGTTGAAAACCCAGTTGTCAATGCCTACCGTGACTTAGAACAAGACTAAGATCAAAACTCAGACCAAAACTAAGACTAAGGTTAAGATGTGTATGTGTATGAATTTGTTTTGTTTTGTTTTGCTGTTTGTTTTGTGTTATATTTTCTATACATGTATTTGTATGGAGTGCATATATGTGTAATATTCTATAATAGTCTTATGTAGTTACGATTTCATATGATACAAACATATATATGAGTAAAATGTGTTAGTTGCAATGATTATATTGCCTGTCATTGCTGTCATGGTAATCAATGGGTTAACACTTCCAGACTGGCGCTATACCACTGTTTCTGGCTGCGGAAGTGGGCAATGTGTCGGTGTGTCGGGAGCTACTGTCTGCCGCAGTGGAGGCACAGCTCAGTGCACAAAGAAAGGTAAGAAGCAATAAGTTGAGCCGCGTCATGCGGTTAGGACATATCCGAACAGTGTAGCTCCAGATATGACACTGCATCCATATACTGTGATGAGGAGCAATAATGCCGGCTTGTGAGACCCCAAACCCTTGCGTGACTATATAGCGGGCTTCGTAGTTCTTGGGCACTCATTTTTGCACGACGCGGTTCATTTATTTGTACAACGTACTTTATCTTTGCAGAATCAAGTCGGTGGGGCTGAGAAAACGCTGAATTTATCACTTTGTTGTATAGGGACGTGATCGGCTGTAGACGTACACCAACTTTGTTTTGATTGTTTGTTATTTTACGCAACACCTGTATAACAAGAGAAACCTATTTCGGTTGAAAGCATAGCTTACCGCGTTCGGGGTTCGAAGCGCTGTCCTTTTGATTAAAAAGGCTATTGCCTAACCCACTCGGCCATCCGGACTGTTATATATGTAGAGCAATAAAATACTTGACATATATTATCCTCGTGTTGTAACAAACTTAACCAAAACAACAGAATCATTCCAAATTAATCAATCGTATCAATTTAAAATATGATTATTCATATACGACGATGTGTTTTCAGTATCAGTCTATGTTAATAGTCGTTTACTTCGCTCCCTAATGTATGGGGTTGTTCGATTTTTTGTAACTGTGAAACATTAAGAAAATTATAATTTTTGCAATCTGAGAACAAGTCTCTTAAACTTGTATTTGGTTGCTACACTGTTTAAATGTCAACATCTACCTGTCCGAATTCAAATGGAGGTGTTATATCCATATTTCTTCAGGACAATGGTGACGGAGCTCTTCACATCGTTTGTCGGAGGCGAGATATGGAGCTCGCAAGATTGCTCGTGGAAACTGGGGCCGTTGTCGACAGGCAAAACGTATGTAGTCTGCGCATGTTCACGTGAGCATTATATGATTAAAAGGTATGATCGATTATTGTACTCTTCGCGTTTGTATTGATGAAAGAGATCATACCTTAATAATGTTCATGGCATTTGTTTTTCGTTTTTTTTTAAACAAAGAAAAAAGAGAAATAAAGAAAATATTTCATGTCAAGAAATTGCAAATCTGTTCTTATTGAACTTGAACATGTAATCGATTTTGCTGCATGTTCACATACTTAATTTCCCCTTTAAGTTGATAGTTTATTACAAAAAAGAGTATGCTTAATTCCTAATTAAAGTATCTTTTTTAATCAACGAAACATTTTTTATGAACTCGCAATAGTATAATTGTGTCCACATTTTTATACCATTTCCTGAAGCCAAAGGTCTTTTGAATTTCTTAAACCTGCACTACTGTAAACGACCATTTATGCCTAGCGTCTAGAAAAAGGCCTTGGCAAACAGCGTAGACCCAGATGAGACGCCGCATGATGCGGCGTCTCATCAGGGTCTGCGCTGTTTGCTTAAAGTGAGACTGTACGATTTTGTCAAATATTTATGAGTTTATATAAAATGTGTTAAAAATTATTATACATATATTTCAATATAAATTAAAATAAAAGTTAAAAAGAACATGTGTCGAAAAATGCGAAATAAGCCAGATATTTAAATCTGAAATCGAAAAAGGCTTCCAGCCGAATTCGCCAGCATATATATCATGCATGTACAATGTGAATCTAAATTTAGTTTTAGTTCAGATTCGTTCATACGACACAAAGACACAATTTTGTTTCCTAGCAAATACAAGTAAAAGTGTCGGCATCGGCTTTAACCAGCGCTAACTTGTCTTTGCTGCATTTTATGAAATTTATTAGTGTTCAATGTATAATTTTTCTTGCATATTTTGTGTTATTGTAACATATTTTTATCAATATATTACAATTTAACACATATACAAAATTGACAAAATCGTACAGTCTCACTTTAAAGGAATTTCTGTAAGAAATATTCTAAATATAAAAATAAATATACTAGACATCCCTAATTTTGGAAATAAATTGATCCAATTTAGAAGGATGGGAGAGTCCACTAGGCATAAATAGGTTTAATTCATTCAATCAATGGTTCCCTCATGGTTCACTGGTTTTTTATCGCGCACATTCTTCCTACGCGCTCAATGATAAGATTTATGATGTTCGCGTGTTATTGTTGCATGCTTTAATTAAATGAACATTCCCCCGATTAAGATAACCATTAATATTTAATACGAAAACTGTTTGAAGCCAAAATTGTAGTGTACATCAGAAAATGTATTGAGTAAACAATGGCTGGTAACCATGCATTAAATTGTATTTTATTACTAACAGTTCGATTGAAAATATTTAACAATGAATAATTATCATAAACTAAGTAGTCTTGTGTTTGTTTTACCGTTTTATTTTTAGCTGTGTTTTACCTACTCCTTTCAGAATCCTTTTGTTCGACATAAACAAACGTTCACACACGATTTTATTGAATAGAATCTCGTAATGATTAATCGCGATCTATTGTTTTATTGCTGTTATAACAGACGCAAAGCTCAAATATAGAAATTCATACATAAATTTCTATGACACTGACAGCTTTTAGAAGATATTAAGAGCCGATAAAACATTCAGATATTTCGTTACGCTTAGTTTAGTAATTGACATTTGTCTAATATTTATTTCAAACAGATATCGCCAATCAATTACCCATTATATACCCATTAGCTTACATGTCGTTATGAAAAAGATAATATAATTGTGTAGATACAAATTGACTTTCATTTTATCATCAGGTCGTGTCATGTTTTCGATTGTCAACTCATTAATCTCACTACTACAAACCTTTTGTTATTCGGTTAAACATGAATTGATGAAGATTGGATATTTTAAGGAAAACAGATATAATTACTGTATACGTCTGTTTTTGGCAAGCATGAATGCTTTGCTTGGATTTTCATTTATAAATTCAATAATTTGGAAATATACATACACCATTATCTGCCATATAAATTATCTACAATAAACAAATAAACAAATTGGTCAACTTCATTTAACTAATTACTCTTTATGGTATTAAGTGATGGGTCTTCAATAATTATTGTCAATGCAGTTTATAAATAATAACATAAATTAAATACATGTCCAAATATGCTATAGTTTTCTTTTGAAAATAACAACGAGTGCAACTTCATATTTAAGTAATGATAGTGTCCCGGTAAGAGAGTCACCCGCAATGGATGTTCTTGAAGATTGTCGGATAGGGGAACTTCTGGGGGCGGCTTTGCTAATCCAGCTAATGTCCTTCTAAGGGCAACCAGGCATGAATTGTCTCTAAATTGTCTTCCAGCGCACATTAAGTTCTCATTGGCCATCGTGCGCTGGTCTATTTGGATCTAAATTATCTCTTTGGCGAATACCTGGGCAGCCGGGGTAAATTTGACCTAATTTGGATCAAAATTAAATATTTCTCCCTGAAAGGTCACAGGGGCAGATCGATGTCTTCTTGTTGTCGTGAAGACGCAGCGAAGACCTGTAACTAAACTCGAATATACATACAAACGGTAAGGCATTTCATAGAAAATCGCCTTAACCCCTTCCCTCTATACAGTGACAATGGAGAAAATGTTCTTATGAAAGTGCTGGTTTTTGATAAGAACAAGTATCCTGACGTATTCCCCAATTAATAAAAATATAAATGAGCCGCGTTCTGGGAAAACTGGACTTAATGCATACACGTAAGTTGTCGTCCCAGATTATCCTGTGCAGTCAGCATAGGCTAAGCAGGGACGTCACTTTCCGTCCAAAGTTGATGTTCCCCAAGAGCGCGGCTAAAATGGTTGCTTAAGATTGTTCCTTTCTATATTAAGCACGAGGGCCAAACCGCGTTGCACATTGCGGCGTTCGAGGGAGACGAGCCGATGTTGAAGTACCTACTCCTGAATAAGGCCAGTCCGTATATGTCCGACAAGGTTTGTTCATATCTGGAACGATTGCATTTTTTTTATAATTTATATCACCAACGCCAGAGACGTAGATAACTACGTCCCTGCAAACGCTAATAAAGCGACCAGTGTATACTGGTAATTAATGCTTGAATGTACAGACATGTTTTTGAATATTGTGTAATACCTAGATTTTGTATGAAAAAAAGTGAAGGAGTCTCGCTCTGGGAAAACTTGGCTTAATGCATGTGCGAAAAGTGTCGTCCAATATAAGCCTGTGCAGTCCGCACAGGCTTATCTGGACGGACGCGTACCGCCTAAACTGGATTTGCGCTAAGAAGAGACTTCCTGTAAACGAAAAAATAATAGTCAAGCGGAAATTGGTCCTCCCTGATTAGCCTGCGCGGACTACACAGGCTAATCTGCGACGACACTTTACGCACACGCATTAAGGCAGGTTTCCCCAGAGTAGAGCGCGGCTCGTATTTAAAACATCAAACAGTGTGAACAAGTGAGCGCCTTTACAAGCACATGCAAATGTTACGGTTCAAGGTGGACAACTCTTAGTCACTGCAGTCATTTTATGGAATTGCCTCCCATTGGCAATTAAGTTCGAATTCAGCTGGAGAAATCTGACCATTTACAGAAAATCAAACCTAAATTATTTCACGGTTGTAATTGATTTCCNAACAATGTATTAGGTTGATTGAACTCGATTTGATAGACATACGTGAGACATAATATTTTTACATTGAATTTGATTTAAGCAATAAGAACTCTGAGCTGTACGAATGTACTCATAAAAGCTCAGAGCATTAAAAAAGAACTACTTGAAAACTACGCACAAGGTCTAGATCACTAATAAAGGTTAGTTACATATAACATTGTAAGATATTGATCATGTTATGAGCCTAATTGTTCTTATTAGTGTTGGAAATTCATATGCCTTGGTAGACGTGTTGAGCGAGATGAAAGCGTGTGTTGCGCGCAAGAAACATATCCAAATGACAATATCTCATTAGATATTAAAGGTCAAACAAAGTCACGGTGCAGGATCAACGTTTTTTTTAGGGGTAACACACGGGCTGTACACAATGTAAACACACCGTTAAGTACTATATTTTTGCAAATATGTCAAGTAATTGAAATACATTTGCAAAAATCTTGAGTGAATAAAAGACAGTTTTTCTTGCAGTGTTTGCCGATATCTTGAGATTTAAGAATAATTCTTGAATACGTCTGAAATCGGTATCAATATTTCACGCTGCGTGAATCATAACCGTGTACATGAATGCTGTATACATCGAATGTTTGTTCAAGAACACAGGCTCTAATAAAGCAATTCTGAAATATTACATCGCCATAAGCACCATAAAAATGTATTATATGCACTGGTTTAAATTCTTAAGAAAAAATGTTTTAAAAAGTTATTTGAAAAAAGGACCACTTACCGGTGTGTTAACACCCATTAACGTTTAATTGTGAACCCCACAAAGTCGCGTGAGCCTCTACCCTGAAAGCAGATTAAGCCACACATCCCATCCGCAGCAATAGTTAAAAAAATATCATATCAAAATGAATAAAAATTAAGAAACATAAGCAAACATATGACTTGGTGATAAGCATTAACTCGTCTTCAAAAAAAAATGTTATATTACTAAAATGCTTACGAACATGTGCCCTAGGCATGTGACCTACACAGGTCGCCGTTGCGTAGTGGATATGGTGTCCGCCTAGCGACCGGGAGGTCACGGGTTCGATCCCCACAGTGAGAGCGTTCTTTAGATCTCCCCCCATAGACACCAAGTGCTGGTTCTAGTCACAGGAAACGGACTCGAGAGCGTTTCAAATAAGCATTAGGCTTTCTATGCAGTCGAGCTCAAAAAAATAGGTTTAAACTAACATGTGCCCTATGTCATCAGTTCGCTGCATTGACGTAATCGAGTTACTTCCCTTTGCAGATGGACCGCAGTCCGGTGCACATAGCGGCCGAGCGCGGCCACACCCACATTGTGGACCAGTTACTGGACAAGTTCAAGTCGTCCCTGTCCGCTCGCACCAAGGACGGTAACACGCTGATGCACATTGCATCCACGTTCGATCACCCCGAGACCGCGCTGGCGTTCCTCAAGAAAGGGGTACCACTGTACTTGCCAAATAAGGTACGTGCGATGTTGGTGTTGTTTTCTGGCTGTGATTGGTCTATGACTCACTGTGATCTATATCGTGATCTGTGTCGCCCTTCCACGATTGATTCAGTGTGTAAGCCTGTCAGTTCTTTCTTCACATGACTAAACCACTCAGCCAATTTTGATCATATTTCACTGGATTATTAATGTGATCTTCCATGTAACATGTTCAAATCGTTCCGTTCTGCTGCATCTGTAGTTCTATATGGCTAAAAAAGATTGAAAAAAAATGGAAATTTGCAAAGTCTAAATAAGGTTTTAAGGATTAGTATTTGGTATCTAACATCGTGTATTGCTTCTATTCAAGTATTTTAATGATCACACTCCTGGGATCAAAACTTTCCAATCCCCTGTGTGAAGTTGTTTATATAGACTTATTCAGCGAAACGATGATTTCAATTACATTTCCCAAAACCACAAATCTCAGAGCTTTTGTATTTGGTTTGTAAAATCAGATAATTGTCCGGAAAAAAACATGTTCGAATCATGTTCATGTTGCCCTAAATCTAAAAAATTTATACAAACCAATATGAAATGAAAAAGTTTAAAATGTTCTGCTTTGAAACAAAACGCCCAGATGCGTTATATACTGTTTTGAAGCAGTTTATTGTGGTCATCTTCAGTTTAATCCCTATGGGCAATGTCTAGGTTATCTGTTTTGTTATTTATTATCCTAGTTGTCGTTCATAATGTTTGTCCCTGTAAAATGTTAACGCACGTACCCATTGATTTCATGGCACGATAAACGTCACCCTTGCAAATGCAAAATACATTTGACATCCTGTTATTTATTATTATTGTCGTAATTTATTAACTGAAAGCCCTCTGGAAACGCTGTGTTTCACTTAAGTTTGAATGTCAATTTGTTGTACTTACGGAACAATGACGACGTGTTATAAAGCATGAACAACGTTTTAAATATGAATATATCCACTAGAACAAACCCAGCCGTGTCAGCGTTTAAATTGAAAGAATAATAAGAAGCGCATGGTCGATTTTCGTTAACGTCATCGAGATTATTAATTATTTAGGCGTGCTTTGTCTTCAACAAATGTAATGCAACACAACATAATGCAAGCGATACCATGTCAGCGAATACATGTATTGTCTAAATATTTCTTTCTTGGAAGTAACTTTTATTTCCTATCTCATTTTATTTATTTAAGATAAACTGTTTACATGTACAAACGGTGCTCTGTAATATTGTGCTTGTCTGGATTGAAACGGCTTTACCTGGCGCATATTTATCAGACGTATGAAAGTATAAAACAAAATCATAGTTTAATTTGTGGTATTTTGTAAATACGTACAAATCATGTACAAAGTAAGTTTGAATTAAGTATTTTCTACGCTACTATAGTTATACGACGCACCAATATAATGGATATATTGTTCCGCTATTCCACCAACACTTGTGTGGTAATATGGATGGATACGGTTTTCTTTGACACAGCAACGACACATATATTTATAATATATAAGTTGTGAATGAGACATCTTTACACAAGAAGCTAACTTGTATTCTAACGATTATGAAAGTGAGCTTATGTGTGTTTAGGATATTCTAAATATAAATACAATTTCGAACACGCAGTCATTAATTCGATTATTTTACCACGAACGTATTTTTAATTCTGCTTTTCACTCAGGATGAACAAATCGTGTAGCATTCTCGTGCAATCGCATAAATTAATGTGTTTTTTTGTTGTTCTGTTTTTTAACTGTGCCAGAATTATCATTTCCCATCGGTGAACTATGTTTTCCATGACTGCAAGGACTGCGTTGAGCAGCGCTCTAGGAAAACCGGTCTTAATGCATATGGGAAATATTTCGTCCAAGATTAGCCTGTGCAGTCCGTAGAGGCTTATCAGGACTACTCGTTCCATTGTTATTGATTTGTTCGATTAAAGGAGGTCTTTTCAAAAGGAAAATCCAGTTCAGGTGGAAAGTGGTGTCCTTGATTTGCACAGGCTACATGTAATCTGGGACTGACCTTTAGGCTCATGAATTAAGTCAAGTTTTACCCTAATGCGGCTTTTATTTTTTCGAAGACTGCACAACATAATACTTAAGAGTAATCTCATTATGTATCTGTCCCCACGACTGATTCTGTACACGTTGACACTTTGCAGAACGGTGCGCTATGTCTCCACGCGGCGGCCATGAAGGGCCACACTTCCGTCGTCAAGGCGTTACTCATGAAGGGGACTCCAGTTGACTCAAGGACTAGGGTATTTGTCATCTTGACCTTTATTTCTATGTAAAAAATAACGACAATTCAGTTTGTTATTACATGACTCAATACCACCATAGTATGTCCGTCTCGTCAGTCTTCTGTTGACTATTGATATATCGGCTGTTTCATTGACATGATGTGTGTTTAAATCATGTGACATGTGTTTGTGATAGTATGCTGTGTGTTTGTGATGATATGCTGTGTTTTGCCATAGTCTGCTTTGTGTTTGTCATGGCATGCTGTGTGTTTGTCATTGTATGTTGTGTGTTTGTTGTACTATCCTGCGGGTTTATCAAACATGATGTCCTTTTCATTCGCTATGATGTTGATTAGCGTTATTTTCCTACCTAGCGAATGAAAAGGACATCATGTTAGATAAACCCGCAGGATAGCACAACAAATGCGACACAATGTACATTAACACACACGTCACAATTAATGCATTGCAGGAAGGCTACACTGCACTCCACCTAGCGACGGAATTCTGCAAACCTCAATGTGTGCAGCTATTGCTTGGATACGGAGCGCAGGTCGAAGCAAAGGGTGGAAAAGTAAGGGCAGATATTCAAATCTATTGTTCGCTGCATTAAGAAAATGTATTCAATGCACAATGACACATTGTTTAGAAGGACGTAATACGAAATTTGGATCGTTACTTATAATTCTATGATATCAACAATATAATGATAATGATTATTATAATAAGCTTTTTGATAATATAAAACGAAATTATATTTCGTACAGTCTTTGAGAATACAACATACCTTTTCTTCGTAACATAGAATACCACTTACACTATTACACTTACATTTAATATCACGGCACGTTCGCTTCGTACGCTTCCATACTGCGTGCGTTTATTCAATTACTAATGCACCATTTTTCCACGCACTTTTATATCATACATAAAAATACAACATACTTTAAATTCATACTTTATCATAACAAGTGCGTTGCCTTAATTCATATACACAATACATTGATGTACCGCGTACTTTCACCACGTACGTGTCTAGGCACTGGAGACCCCGCTGCATATCGCTGCCCGGACCAAGGAAGGCGAAAAGTGTGTCGAGATGCTGCTCAAGAGTGGCGCTGATGTGAACGCTACAAAACAGGTATCCGCGTCAGGAAATTATAGACATGAGCCTCGCTATGGGAAAACGGGGTTTAATGCATGTGCGTTAAGTGTCGTCCCAGATTATTGTGTGCCGTCCGCACAGGCTGCTTAGCGGCCACATTTGCCGCTGTTATGGTATTTCTCGTTTAAAGGAAGTCTCTGCTTAGCGAAAATTTAGTTTAGGTGGAAAGTGTTGTCCCTGATTAGCCTGGGCGGAGTACACAAGCTAATCTGATACTTCACTTTTCGCACATGCATTACACCCCGTTATCACAAACCGTCGCTAAAAATTATGTTAAGAAAAGGAGTTTTTTTATTCTAAATCCATAAAATTATGCAATCTTAAAGATAAGGTTCCAATGTACAATATTACAAATGATTTAAAAAAAATAATGTCATCATGACCATTACGATGTCTTTTGAAAAGACTGGACCTTATAATTGTAATATACATGCCTTTATATGTATTGTACCCATAATACGTGTATACATTTACTTTTGACTGAATACATGCCTTTCACGTGTATTTCTTTTGTAAATTAATTGATCCTTATTTTTGTTATAAATTTGAAAAAAAGGCTTCTTAAAACATATCATCATTTCACTAGCTTATAACTTGGTCGTTTGTTTATAACATTAATGTAGCTATGTAATGAATATCCTTTACGTAACATCAATATACGATTGACATCTACTGAACGATTTTCCATCCAGGTATTGTTATGTGTGTTTGTTTGCTGTTCAAATCAATTTATAAGTTTATATCGTTGATGAATAAATTGAATGTAGTAACTATAAGAAAACAATGAAAATGAAAATCTTAATTTGTATTGAATTCCTTCTATGATACCAAAAAATGGATCCTGAAAGAATTATAGGATTATTTTTAAACTAGAAAATAGATGAAATAGCGATGAATACGATAGTATTTGCTGAACGAATTTATCAAGAAGTTGCGATATTTAGGGTGGTGTATGCCTATATTCCGTAGAATGGCGAGAGCGCTCTGCACGTGGCGGCAAGGAGCGGCCAACTGCACATACTAGCGGAACTACTGGAGGACGGAGCGGATCCCACCGCCTTCTCTCAGGTTTGCAGTCTATTTATGATGTTGAAATGTTATGCTTTATTTCTTATTTAAAGATAACGTAAAATTGAATATGTCGTTGGGTTTCTTGTTTTTTTTTCTCTTTCTTGGTTTCTTGCAACTGCGGCTAACGGTACTGTCATAACTGATTCTACTCCACCTTACTTAGTCTCCCCCCCCTCCACGCCACACAATCCGGAAAAAAAGGTCTATGTCCGGCCCGATGTTTGTCTTGATTACGGCCATTCATATACATGTAAAATCAAATGATCACAATTACCAATACTGTCACGTGTTTATCACAAATGAGTTAACACGTGCAGAGTAGTTCTATCGCTTCACATGTAGTATTCAAGATTAAAAATTGTATGACTGACGTGATTGTAACTACTTTCCGCCCCGACTTGGAGAAACGCCCATGCATACTGGTACGTCACTGGCATCTGCGGATTACCAGGGAAATCGTTCAACACGTAAGCAAACTGAAGTTACCGAGACATTTTAACTATTTAATTTATTTTCAGGCTGGTGAGACACCCCTACACATGGCGGTCCGTCACTGCCACCTTGAGGTCGCCAGGGAGATCCTTCAACACGTGACCAACCGGAAGTCCAAAATTGACGCATTCATGCTGGTCAACCAACCAAACTACGTAAACATGTTTTGACCATCCTTTGCCTTTGAAGTTATATGTTGTGTAACTCAACAATATTTTCATATTTCACTGTCAAGATACTTTTTCTCTGTTGTGAAATAAAGATATCAGTTTGATGAGTTATATGAATATTAGCGGAAACAATTTATAAAGTATGCAATGTAAGTTGGAAGTGTACGTTAATTTTACATGTTATCTTGTGTACAGACAAATGTTAATTATATTCTATTAACTTCAAAGACCGTTCCGCTTCTTTGTTATTTATGACTTTATCGATTATGCAACACAACACTAAGTATTCGAAGTTGTTAGTTGTGGTAAAGTACACGCAAAAATAACGAGTGATATATATTTAACAAACGTAAAAAAGGTGACACTAGACGATGAAGACATATCATCATTACGTGGAAAATTAGTTATGACAGGTGACCGATACTCAAAACATTAGACACATGACAACGGCCTATGACTAACACAAACGCACATGAATAAATTCTAGGATCATCGCCTTGGAACGGTCAAGCGTAGAGATACATATATTTGAATTTCGCTCTGGGAAAGAGGGGCTTAATGCATGTGCGTTAATTGTCGTCCCAGATTAGACTGTGCAGTCCGCACAGGTTTATCAAGGACCGCATTTACGTCTTAACTGGGTTTTCGCTAAAAAGAGACTTCTTCCAACTGTTAAATACCCATAAATGAGGAAACTGTACCCTGACTAGCCTGTGCACACTAATCTGGAACGACACTTTACGCACATGCACTTAGATCCATGTTAACATAAACAAGGCTCATTTAAAAATAAATTGAAGAAACAGAACCAGTTTCTCTCGTCTTAATACTTGCCATGGTCGGGTACATTGGCAGGAAGGAGAGACGCCGGTGCACTACGCGGCAGGGCTGCAGAGGGCGCTGGCCCATGACGAGTTTGAGGACACAGACGTCATGAAACTGCTCCTCGAGTACAACGGAGATGTCAACATCCACACAAAAATGGTATGAGTCGCATTCTGGGGAAAACTGGGCTTAATGCATTTGCGTAAAGTGTCTTCCCAGATTAGCCTGTGCAGTCCGCACCGGCTAATCTGGGACGACACTTCCCACTTATATTAATTTTTTCGTTTAAAGGAAGTCTCTTCTTTGCAAAAATTCAGTTTAGGTAGAAAGTGCCGTCCTTGATTAGTTTGTGCGGACTGCTAATCTGGGACGACATTTCACGCACACGCATAAAGAGCAGTATTTCTAGAACG
This sequence comes from Dreissena rostriformis, assembly GCA_007657795.1. Classification (NCBI taxonomy): domain Eukaryota; kingdom Metazoa; phylum Mollusca; class Bivalvia; order Myida; family Dreissenidae; genus Dreissena; species Dreissena rostriformis. The sequence continues at coordinate 130,796 of VMBQ01001477.1, forward strand.
AGGGTCGTATGGAATTTTATGTTTTTTGGTAGTTTAATATTGTTAAATATTGACATACTCGTATATCAGTGAATTTTTTTTTATAACACTCACTGTGCTGAATTGTTTTTAAACTTAAAACCCCATTAACACTCAAAATCAACGAAAATATGGTAAAACATTTCGTAAAATAAAGTTAACACATACAAAATCAGTGTTCTTTATAAAAAGCCAAAATTTCAGCGCTAGATGTGGTCTGGTAACATAGATAAATAACATACTCAGTAGAAAATATGTTGGCGTTCGTTGATATTTTGAGTTGTATATGTACTATTTATCCAAACATTCGCGCATGAAAATAATTATTCTCACAATTCATAAAATGCGTTTTAACATCAACAACAAACACAGCAACATGTTTATATTTTTAAATGTGTTTTTGATATATTGGTGGTATATACCGTGTAAGTTGGAATTAACAGGTGTGAGCGTTTCGAAATGAGTAGCAATTACATTGTCGGTTGTAGTCAGAGCGGTAAGGTTTTGGTAGAAGCGATTAATCTTCTTACAGACACAATTCCTTGACTTATCGTCTTAATTAGAACTGAATGAATATACTTGCCGTTTTCCCCACGTTTAGACGTATGAGACGGCACTACACTATGCGGCACGCTCGGGGAACGATGACGTCATGTTGGAGATGGTTAAACATTTCGGCTCCAAGAACATCCAAAACGCCGTCAACAGGCAGGCTAAGGTATGATATTGTGTTTTCATATGAGCCTCGATCTGTGAAAACGGGGTTTTATGCATGTGTATAAAGGGTCGTCCCGGATAAGCCTGTACAGTCCGCACAGGTTAATCTGGGACGACAGTTTACGCACCTGTTCTAAAACAGCGATTTCCACTCAAAGGCAAAGCAAGTTATTCCATTGGATATATATTGTAATTATTAAACTCCCAAAACATTATCAGAAGAGAAATATTATTAATCCAACATTGCTCGTTTATTTAAGGTAAGTGACCAATTGCCTATACAATACGTGACGGTACATACACCACGACATAAACATATAAAGAATTAAAGCTGGTTACACCACCTCGAAACGGTTTATTCAAGGCATTGGGGGTTTACACCGGTTGAACGACGTATGGAGTCTGACACTTAGCCCAGTATTAATTACTTACAGGGAAGGTACACTATTTACATGACAAACATTATAAAACAGACAACAAATTAAACCATATGATTAATTTTGAGGACAACGCATTTGAACGAACAGTGCAAACTTACTTTGGGGACTTAAACTTGTTATTTGTCGCGTCGAACCTCATCCTAAGCCCGACATAACTTTTTGACATACACTTGTAGATAAAATTTAACCTCATTGCATAAACTTCGCGTAATAAAAAGCCGATAGAGTTTGCATATAGTGTAATTTTGAATAAGGTAAGAAAAGAAAACCGTTTTTACCGGGAAGCATGCCTTCGGACCCCTCCCCCCCCTATCCCCTAGCCATGATGCGCATACTCACAATTGGTCAAGGCACGACATTCCCGTGCAACCAAACTGAAATTAACAGCTGAGATTTGGTATGTGAGTAAAAACTAAGTCATATACATTCATTCTGCAGGGAGCAGGATCTTTTACCAGGCCACGGTATATTTCTACGGTTTTGAAAACAATTATTACAAGTATGTGTTTCATTTTTTTTAGAACGGATGGTCTCCCCTGTTGGTCGCCAGTGAGCAAGGTCATCTAGAGGTCGTCAAAATTCTGCTGAATCACCATGCGCGCGTCGATGTGTTTGACGAGGTAAATGTGAATACCGGTTTGTAAACAAAAGCGGTATAGTGTTATAATATCAGTAAATAGAAGGATATGTTGCAAAGTAATGTAAAATGAATATGTATTTTTCTTTGTATCTGACTTATCTCGTATTACACGTTCTTTAAGATGCGATCCTTCGTATCGTTGAATATTAAAAAAATAAAATCTATATGAAAATAAAATGTGATTTTAACGTCAAGGCGCACGGAAAGGCGGCACTCCATTTGGCGGCGGAGAGCGGCCATGACAAGGTGGCGGACATCCTCCTGTGGCGCAAGGCGTACGTGAACGCCAAGTCCAAGTCGGGCATCACGCCCCTCCACCTGGCCGCCCAAAACGGCTACAATACACTGGTCACTTTGCTCATCGAGACTCATAAGGCGACCATCGATGCTTTGTCTTTGGTAAGCTTATCTGCTACACAATATGAAGTCGATCGCCACAAAAACATTTTCATTCTGACTTGTGTTTAAAAACATTATATTTGGAAACCCCAAAACGAAAGCACTTACGATGAAGTTGCTTGGAATGTTCGCTTGGCTTTATTATTGGCTGCCATGGAGAGAAATTCAAAATAAGTTTATGATCAATTTAAATAAACAATTAAACGATGTGTATTGTGTATGCCAGTTGAGTTTATAAAATTGAACGCTTTCTTATTACACATTTACATTACTTACAAGCTTTTAAAATCATTTTTTTTTTAATTTTGTGTTAATCACATGTATTGGTTATTGCCTTTTTTTGAAACTCAGACACAGAAGACGCCGTTGCATATGGCGGCCCAGCATGGACAACTGGATGTCTGTTGCACGTTGCTAAAGCTCAAAGCAGATGAAAACGCAGTCGATGAGGTATAAGTTATTTATGATTGCTTTATTTCAATAGATTTTAGTGGTACGTTTTATAAGTGTCTTTGAGTTGAACCATTTTATATTCTATGCAAAATATTGAGAGATAAAGAAACGATTAATTGAAATCCACGAAGCCAGGCACTTATGCTTTCGAAAAAGTATTGGGCATCTGGGCAAAAAAATAAACTTGTGTCGAAGATTATCAGTATACATTTGTGAATAGGCAAGAATACAAATTTGACTCCATGGAACCAAACAAGAACGAGCAGTTTTCAATAGTGTTTGTATATTTATTCCCTTCGTTAATGTCATATCATACCACAGTAAATGATTCCTCAATATCTGCAGCACGTGCAAACCCCGCTCCACCTGGCGGCCGAAAACGACCATTCAGACGTGGTCAAGCTATTCCTAAAACACCGGCCAGAGCTGGTCACCATGGCTAACACGGTAAGCACGTGACCTTAACCTTGTGAATTTGTCAAGTGTTTGGCGACTCTTTAACATACCTGAATATAACAAGCAAGTAATAACGCCAAATATATTACAGTTGTTTACAAATATAAAACAAATTAAATACATGATTAAAAAAGTAGTATGTTTCTAATTTATACCAAATGCAATATCAATGCACGGTGAATGAATGCTGTTTACCGATGCATATAAAAAAATGCATACTGATCATTATATGTTGATTACAAAACTTTGTACGTATAGTGTGTACTTACACTCATGTGTACTTTATTTCGTTGTTTAATGGCAGTATTAAATAATTATATGATCATCAAAAGCAAATTATGAAACACAAAATAGAGCTATTGTAATTACATTTATTAATGCAGTATGGACACTTTAAATAACACTACACATGTACTTTATTACATGAATATGTTACAGTTCTAGCTTATTTAGAAACCATTGGTATATAGAGTTTTTATATACATTGGTAAGCATTTAAAACACCGATTGGCAACATATAATGTTCACTTGATTGTGTTTAATAAAATGATATACGCTCTAGAACTATCGACAGATATAATTCAAATATATACATTTACATAAACAAAAATCATATGCTCGCAACACTTCATTTTAACATGACAAAAATAAGTTAGATCAAGTAGCATTTAGTGGTTAATGCTAATTTTGCAACGATATAATGCGTATGTCTCAGTATTTAAACACTAGTTGTTTCAATTTGTATCGTAGATGTAGTTTTATGAACGAAATTGTATGTCCATGAATAATATAATTGCATTTTATTGATGGTTTATTTGTCAAGGATGAGGTAATCACTTTCGAGAATGTAAAACGATCCCTGTAAAAAACGAAAATCCCCGACCCCTTACCATGCACAATAAACTGACCTTTGATGTAGTGCAAACATATAGCTAGACACGAATGACCTTTAGTGGCAGTGTTGTTCAGCCCATAGTAGATGTTCGTAGCAAAACATACGCCTGTTGTCTTATTGTCATTGTTTTCTCTCCCTTTCCATCTTTTGCAATGGGGACAATTGTAGCACAGACATTGATGTATTTATCCTTCTTTGAAACCCTGTGACATAAAAACTTTTGTGTTCAAGAACTTCTTCTGTATTCGTTTACGTTTTAAACCACCAATATTTTGTTTAGTTTCAATTAATAAACCCCCCCCCCTTCCATCTATAGGGAATTTAGCCATATCGAAATGTAGTTATTACGTTTGTCACTTTCATCGTTATTAATGTCCTACTTAACGGTACTTAACTATGAGTTATTAATTTCTTATTCTTTATTGCATTACTAATCATAATCATAACTATCTTCATTTTGTTCAGGCAAATGATCTTGTCCTTAATTAGAAGCCTAGCGCGTGCTGACAAGAATTTCTCTCGAGAATAATGTTTCTGGGGTTTCATTATTCCTATAAAATTCGTGTATTCAGATACTTATGCACTTATCTTGTAACACATGTACCGGCGTCTTTATTTTCACGAAATAGCTAATTATTATTTATGATCACCATGCAGACACATATGATGCACGTAGATTTAACCCAAATAACAAATAACATAATTTGTTCGCGAAGCGCGATTTTGTATAGTTTTTATATCCATACATACTACCCGATTACAATGTTTCTTTTCCCTCAGAACGGTATGACGATTGCCCACATTGCCGCCGCCAAGGGCAGTGTCGGCGTGCTGAAGGAACTCATGAAGTTCAACAAGGTCGTCGTGACTTCTGCAAGAAACAGGGTAAGAAGTTTCACTAGCATTTTGCAAAGAACAGTGTTAGAATTTGACAAGTTCTTTACTGCAAATTAAAACTCTTAACTGGTCAGTGGTTAATCGCATCAACTTTTATCATATTGTATAACAATTGTATATAATACAGGTAAAATGCACAAGAAATAGATCCACTTGTTGAATTTTCTTTTATTTTTAAAGTATTTTTCATTACCTTCTTATACAATACATTGGTTTCATATTATATTAAGCAACGCTGTGTTTGCATGTTTTTTTTTCAATAGATTTGAACACCACAATTGTATTGCTCTATCAAGATTTCTCTCAAGTTCATCGTACGCTAGACGTTGTTTACATTGTCATAAATAAGAGTTTAATGTACATAATGAATTGCCCATCTATAACTCATATCCATATCATATCCACCCCATATCATCTCCGATACCTTCCATGCTTCAGACGAACGAGTCCACCGCTCTCCATCTGACCGCGGAGGGCGGATATAAAGAAGTTGTGGAGACACTGATTGAGGCCGGAGCCAATCCAAAAGACGAAAATGGGGTACACATGCACTTGAGTTTCGCTCTTGGAAAACGAGGTTTAGTGCATGTGCAAGTGCAAGTGTGTCCCAGATGAGCTAGTGCAGGGACGACATTATCCGCTTTTATTGTATTTTTCGTTTATAGAAAGTCTATTGTAGGGCTAATCTGGGACAAAACTTTACGCGCATGCATTAAACCCCGTTTTTCCAGAGCGAGACTCAATTTTGTTTTGAATGCATACGATTATTTCTTAAGTACCATTAACTGAATAATCTCTTTTTCATTCAAACATTTATTACATTACTGAAATCATAGGATACATAAATAATACCTCACATTGGTTTTTGAGAAGAAAATACTAACGAATGATTTAAGTCGGAACATTATGGGGTTAGCAATTGCATTATAAATTGTTAACAGTCATTGTAAAACAACAAAATCAGGAATAGAGTAAAACTTATATATTCATATGCAATATTGATTTCGTTATATAAGGACGGTATGACAGCGCTTCATTTGGGGGCCAAAATGGGTCATGTGCAAATACTGGAGGCCTTAAACGGGAAGTTGTCTTTCCGCACTTCAAGCAGAAAGGTTTGCAATGTATTGCCTTTACATTTATGTACAGATGCCATGTGTGTAAGTGTAGAACGAATCAATTCTTGTTTAATTATATTTAAGGTGATAACCACATAACAACATGATTAACATGTTATGAAGATCCCGCATGATCCTATATTGTCAACTCAGTGAATCAAAGTACCCTTGTTCAATCGTTTGATTTTGGCATGAGTTCATGTCCTCTAGAAATGATGTCTGCATATCTCCAATATTTGAGTTTACTTCTCTTTGATTTGCTTGTCAGCCGCTTTCAATGCGAACTTTTAAGTCGTTATGTACGGCTCATTGTTTGCTGCTCAAAAATTAGGCGATACAATTTTAAACAGTAATATTTTTCATATTGAAAAAAATATTTTTAAGACGATACATATATCCAAAGCGCTACGCTGATCCCGGAATGTTAAACATTATTTGTAAGTCGAACATACTTTTACTAGAACATCAAGACAATTGCAGGTAACTTAAGAATGTGTACTTGAACGCAACTCATAAACAGAATATCGAATCTTATAACAAAAACCATATTCGATGATTCTATTATTTTAGATCCTCTTATAATATATTCTAGTTAGGGTTTCATCAACTTTTCATATTGTTTTTGCAAAACTGGATATATCGTGAATAAGTGTATTGTATGCTCCCAGACTGGTCTTACGGCTCTCCACGTTGCGGCCAGTTACGGCCAGGTAGACTTCATTCGGGAAATGCTGATCACAGTGCCGGCCACCATCCGGTCCGAGCCCCCGGGGTCCGGAAACACCTTCATTAAGGACCTGAATAGCGAGGTGAGGGGTGTGTTGAGCTGTTTTGATTTTGGCGTAGTTATTTGACGTAGACGTAGACGTACACATTTGTGTTTTTTACCTAAAACAGAATACACACAAGAAGACATAATATAGTATGAGGAATAATGTAGGTGTACACTATTTTAATTACAAATATAAATACATGTATCCGGTCAAACTAGTTGATTCAATTTGAAGGAAAATATAGTAGACGTTAATTTGAAAAGAGCTGTTAATTTATAAAGTTGCCTAAGATTGAAGTATATTATATAACTATGTACATCTTTAATGATAGTTACAGAACAAATCACATTACTAACATAAATAGTTAATGGATGTATTTACCTTTTTTTGCGAATTTAATGTCGGGTAACCTAAAACAAACCTAAGAGTAATACATATTTGTATATTCTAAACATTTTACAAAACAAAACCTTCTTGTGTTCATGCCTTGTGAATAATCAAAATATAGTTAAAATAAATATCGTACATCGACAAATGGTTTTATGACTATTTTCCTTAACAATCTGCCATTTCAATAAACTCAAGAAGTTCCAAACTAGCACAATTGTAATTTGTGTATTATTCAGCATGGGTTGGCACCACTGCATCTTGCTTCAAATTTTGGACACGAGGGTCTCGTTCGATTATTACTGAACTGTCCGGGGGTACAAGCAGAGGCAGTGACTTATCAGCAGGTAGACATTCTCTCCAAATTGTACTTACATAGTGTAGCGTCTTCATATCGTCAAACATCTGAGGCATTATTGAATACAATAAACACTATACGTGAGCCTTAATCACTGTTAGCATGTTAACTGATGATGACGATGATGAGCAACAATTCGAAACTGATAATCTTAAAATAAACTAGAACAAACACGTGATTAACATATACATAATGCAGACGCTTATCAGACCATTGTACGACATATAATACTATATGCTGTCATTTTACATTATAAGAAAATAACTTGTGATTTGCATGTATATAATGCTTAAACAGTGGTTCGTTTGAATCGTATGTCCGAATATATATATGTAGGGGTCCACATCGCTCCATCTAGCGGCGCAGAGCGGTCACGTGCACGTGGTCAGTCTGCTGCTCAGCAAGTCCACGGCGATGAAGGACATAAAGGACAAGCGGGGCCGTACCGCCATCATGCTGGCCGCAGCCAGTGGACATCTGGACATTGTCACTCTGATGGTCGGCCAGGGGGCGGACATCAATGCGTCCGACAAGGTGGTGATAATATATTCAGACTCACCGTCAGTTTTCTGAAAGTATTGCTATATGTTTAGTTTGTTTTTTAGGAGACGAAACAATGGTTTAAATGTGTTTTTTTTTTAAACTCAATGCCTATTTGTTATTTTGTAATACATATAATTGGATATTGAATCAAACAGACATAGTATATAAACATAATTATACAAACGATGGATAACAAATTACATAGAGAAGGAAATATTAATGTTCAAAAATGTATTTTTTTATTATCAAGCATGATGAACTTTGAGAATACAGGATACAAACTGTTTAAATAAGATTAACGCCACGACCAATCACATATCTTCACATACTTCGGAGATTTAATGATGGAGTACATTCACAACCTGCTTATACGATAACTGTTTCAAACGCGAACTCTTTCTACAGAACGGTTGGACGAGTCTGCATTTTGCCGCCAAGGCGGGCTACCTGGGCGTGGTGAAGTACCTCGTGGAAAGTGGGGCGTCCACCAAGAGCGAGGCGAAGGACGGAAAGACCCCCATCTGCTTTGCCGCCCAGTTCAACCACTTCGACGTTCTCAGCTATCTCATGCAAAAGGACCACAACACGCAAAAGCTGATGGATGACAAAAAGGTAACCAGTATTGGCCCATATTCAATTAATAATGATTAGACTTTTTAAGTGCGACCATAAAAAAAAAAACAACATGCATACCTTACTGTTAACAAAAATGTTAGGCTGTCCGGTAAGCGCAGTGTTTATTAAATGCGCTGCTCACCTACGTGACCCGAATTAAATAACTTCTCCTCGTTTCATACCTACATTCCGTAAAATTATGTGTCTTGAGGCAAAAAGTCCATCCTTTTATTGTAAAACCGCTGCACCGTCTATTTATTTTCATTTTTTTCAAAAAGAGATTAAACATCCTGCAATAAAACTAGAATGAACAATTCTACGAAATTATATTTTATTAAATTTAAAATAAAAAGTGTTTTATTTGTAAATTCCATTCATGTAAAAAGGATATGTGATATTTTGATTTGGAAATATAGAAACTCAGTGTTTTTATTAAACTTTCCTCGTCCATTTCCTTGTGTTATTTAAAGTGGTTAAACCTGTTGACATTCCAATCGTAAAGATTCACTTTAAAGCTCCCAATATAAAACCACGTGTCTTTTTAGAGAAAGTTGATGTTAACTTTCACTGGTTTCAGTTTGTCTACGACCTAATGTCATGTGGCAAACACAACGGCAACAAATGCATCGAAGAGTTCATAGTCCGCTCAGCGGCGCCCGTGGACACTGCTGCTAAACTTTCCAACAACTTCCGGATACTCTCTGTCAAAGAAAAGGGGCGGTCAAAGGATCTGGCCACCGCTGGAGATTTCTGTGAAAACATGGCGACCGATCTTCTATCAACGGCTGCCAGCACGAACAGCCCGTCCGTGCTATTGAAAGCCATTGATTGCAATGGCTCGCAGTTTCTGGATGTTTTGATAGAATATGAACAAAAACAGGTAGTGGCACATCCGGCCGTTCAAAAATACCTGTCCGATATCTGGATGGGCAATCTAAAATGGGCGGCCTGGAAGTTCATCATGTTGTTCTGCGCCTGTTTTTTTATACCCGTCATATGGCTGGTGTTATCTCTGCCACTGAAACATCGCTTCAACAAAGTGCCTATAATCAAGTTCATGTCGTATCTGGTGTCACACCTGTACCTTATGATCCTGTTTTGCGTGACGACCGTGTACCCTTTGGTGCCCATATGGATGTCAGCGTCTCTCATTCCGCACTGGTACGAATGGCTGCTCCTGGCGTGGCTGTCTGGCCTTCTGGTTTCTGAACTAACAAACCCTGGTGATAGAGCTGGGCTGGGATACCTGAAAGTTGTTATACTAGCAATATGTGCCATAGCTATCGTCTGCCACATCCTGGGCTTTGCCTTCCAAGGCGATGACAGATTAGTCATTATATTTATTCGCAATATGTTCTTAGCAATATCCTTGTTCTTGTGCTTCGTACAGATGCTGGACTTCCTGACATTTCATCATCTGTTTGGACCATGGGCAATCATTATCAGAGACCTTCTCAAAGACCTAACGCGATTCTTGGTCGTCTTGCTGATTTTCATGGTAGGCTTCACCATGCATCTTACCGCAATATACCAGCCGGTCTTCGCACCGCCGGCTCCCGATCCTGTCTTAGGGGACGGTCTAGGGGCCGGGGTGTCAACTCCGACCATAAGCCCATTAGATCTATTCGAGATTCTTCTGTTCTCGCTGTTCGGGTTAATAGACCCAGAGAGCCTACCGACGCTCTACAGGAGTCCAATCTGGGTTGTGACAATCGTAAAAATAGTCTTTGGAATCTACATGATGGTGACGCTGATTGTTCTTATCAACTTGCTTATCGCCATGATGTCCGATACATACCAGCGCATCCATCAGCAGTCTGACATTGAATGGAAATTCGGACGGGCTAAACTGATTCGGAACATGAACAAGACGTCCGCTACCCCGGCGCCGTTGAATCTGTTCACAAAGCTGTTTACGTATATTCGAGTGATATGCAAGCACAGAGGTTTGACCATGTTTTTTTTGTATTATTAAGTTTATTTCTTAACATGTTCTCATCCAATATGATTACATGTTAGGAGACTGGTTTTGACTATGCTGAAAATAATGTTTGCGACTTCTATGTATGACAACGTAATATCGCCATCATTAAATGTGAAAATAGTACATACACCTTCACATAACTTTGTAAAATCATCTTGTTTTACAATAAATAAAAACGAATTTTGACGTTTATAACGAGCTAATAAAATATATGTTAATTACAACGCATTGTCCCACCGCAACTGGGTGGCGCACAAATTTTGATTTTATAATTCACATTTCTAAAATAAACTGCATAACATGACTTTCTTTCACTTCAGGCAAGCTGTGTAGCTCCCAGGTGCAGGCCTACATCCAGGAGGACGACGACCTTGATGCCGTCTCGGACACCAAGTCGGTCGACATCCTCGCCAACTCCTCCTCCGTCTGGTTGCGGAGCATACGCCGTCGAAGCGGTACTATTTAAGGATGTATCTTAGTTTGCATTTGTCATAAACTACTAAGGCGTATGAATCGAGCACCACTTTTAAAAACATTGAAACCTTTGAAAAAAAAAACGATGCTAAGGCTAAACACCAGCAGTCAGACTGCGAAGGACCATGCTGACCATGCAGAACTTGGTTAGATGTTAGTCGTAGACATGTATTATCCCTGTTTTTTGGTGCATTATGACTCGTATTCAGGTTAAGTTTAAACTCTCAAGCTGTATCGCATATAACGCATCAAATGGCATGAATGTTATTAAGTGTTAGAAGTTCACATTGCAATTTCAGCAATGTTTATATTATGTATGAATACTTCCGGTCTTAAACATTTTCCAAATGCACAGATGTGCACCTCACTATTGATATGCTCAATGAATTTTATATTTCCAGGCCGACATCAAACCTCCCATGGTCCTCAGCGACTCGAGGATGCTATTGACTGGAAAAGTGTCGTGAAACGATACTACAAGATGCAAAAAGGCGCGGAGGATTTCTCCGATGACGATGATGAGGAAAAAAACGACCTTCCACATGGAAACAGCAAGAACAATTTAAATGCAGGCAATGGCAAAAACTGAGTTATGTTTACAAGATTCATTGGTGCGTGGAAGATTTCTCGGATGAAGATGACACGGAAGAAATGATTTTTTAAAGCCCGACAACGGGAAGAAATGTTTCAACAAAAGAAGGCTACCGAAACATTTTCATTTTTACAACGCCAGTAAGTTGTGCGTTCGTTGCAGTTGATAACTTACATTTAATTGCTTTATATGCTTATTTACATTTCCGATGGTCGATCATATTACGTATAAAAGCACAGGTTGGGGTAAAATGTGTTATGCACAATTGGTTCATAATAATGAAGTTATTTTTTCAACTTAGTAATTCTGAAACGCATGTATCTAGCATGAACGAATTTAGGAAACACAATCTGCCTTATTCGAAAATATAGGTTGATTTTCATGAAATGTTTGCTAAAAGTGAAAGTCAATAAATTGTTTGCTTTATTATTTATTTTTGATTTAATAAATTTGACAAGCGCTTGATTTAAGTGTTCAATACATAATACTGTTTTCTGGTACACAATTATAACCATTTTTGAAGAAAACGTTGTCATTATAATCAAAACAATATTATGGTTCACACTTCATTTTTAGAGTAACACAGTCAAAAGATACGTGATACTTACGCATTCCTTTCAATTTCCAATTATGTATTTTAATATCACAGTGTAAAATAAATTGTAAAGTTGTTTTATTTGTCTTCGTTTGTATATAACCACAGCACAAATTGTGTATATTGTGTAATGTAGAAGGACTTACATCCGATAAAAAGCAGACTATCGATTTTGTTGATTTCCTCTGTGAGTACGATATTATATGCCTAAGTGAATCATGGACAAACAGTAACTCTAAAATTGATATTGCAGGATACTCTAACCCTATACATTCTTTCCGTAAACATCAAAATGCCGCGCTAAACGATCAAGTGGTGGCCTTATTGTTTATATTAAAAATAGTATTAGAAAGGGTGTAACTCTAGAACGTAACACAATAGACTGTATTATCTGGATTAAACTCGACAAGGTGTTTTTTAATATGGATGATAATGTATTTATTTGTTTTACATATATTGCCCCAGAATCATCTCCTGTCCATAATATATATAATGTAGATATTTTCATTCAACTAGAGCAAGATATTCTTTTGTTCAACGATCGTGGGAAAATATTTCTAGCTGGTGACCTAAATTGCAGAACCGGTAGTAAACCGGATTATATCCAATTTGATCGAAATATAGGTGACGATGAAGTTATTACCGTCGATACTCCCACCCCTCGGATTTCTCGTGATTCCACTTCTAATCGTTTCGGTGATTGTTTACTTGATATGTGTAAAGCGACAAATCAGCTGATAGTTAACGGTCGCTGGTCGGGCGATGGGGGACATTTCACATGCATGACACATAACGGTACAAGTGTAGTAGATTATTTACTTACACATCGTAATAATTTTGATTTACTTGCTCATTTTGCCGTTGGTGAGTTTTTACCATTTTCTAACCATGCGCCGCTATCATTCTCGTTAAAAGTGAGCACTGTTTGTCGGAACGTCAATGGAAATGTTGAATCGAAGTTTTATAAATTTGATAATAAATATAAAGAAGTGTTTACAAGCGATATAGCAAATAATTTAGATTGCCTTATACAAGATTTAAACATTGAAATTCATGGAAATGGAGATGTTAATTGTCTAACGTCGATATTTACAAACTTTCTTTGCAAATACGGCAATAAATATTTCGAAAAAAAGTGTGGTAATCAGAAATCATGCTTTCAAGAGGAGAATAACTCAAAAGAGTGGTTTGACGATGAGTGCAAACACAAATATAACCTATATAAACAAGCCGTTAGGTAATTTACCACTACACTTGCGGACGCTGACAGAGCGGAACTATATAATAAGATTTTTTTTTATAAATATCAATGTCGAAAGTCAAAGAATACGTTTAATAATGCCCGCTGTCGTAAAATGAATGATCTAAGGCGAAAGTCACCGAAAGAATTTTGGAAAATATTTAAATCGCGTCAACAATCTGCTGCCGGAGATGATATCTCTAATGAAGAATTTAAAAACTATTTTAGTACTCTCATGTCTGGTGGCGACTCACAAATAAATGACGAGTATGCTAACTTTATTAGCCAGTTTGATAATGACCATGACTTGAATACCATAACTCCAGCTGTTTCAATTTGTTCAGACCCACAAGTGCATTCGGTTGCACTAGTACATCACTTTTGAAGTTTAGCCGTTCCAGGTTGTTACACAAGTGCATTCGGTTGCACTATTACATCACTTTTGAAGTTCAGCCGTTCCAGGTTGTTACACAATGAAAGGTCGATCCCCATACATGATGCAGACGAACCTACTTCTTCCTGAGTTTCACGTGTAGAGTAACCAGGATCATCACGTGCAGGTAACGAAACAGGTCTAGGTCCATGACAACGAGCAGACGAAGCGTCTTGTGTACGTATTATTATACATTTGTTAAAAACAGATAAGGATCGCACACGTGACGTGTTCAGTTTCCAGATGTGATACAAATCTTCCACATATTAATAGGGGAAACTCACATAATCATAAAATAAAATTAAGTTACTCAGTACATCGGAGCGTTTTTGTTGGGTTTAGCCTCCCTATAGCCTGAGACGATCCAACGCTGGACAGGCGCATTACCCTGAACAATGTCGTGTGCATTCATAAGTTCAGATAGTTTATTCGCTGCCATGATGTTCATCCCACAGAGGAATACAAAAACCTGAGATAGATTGAGATAGGAGTTGTAATGGCGTTTAAGATATCCGGAAATGACGACATCAATTACGTCTTCATGGCTGAAGATCTGCAAAGCCCCAATGAATTCCTGTACACTTTTGTGCACAAACGAACATGTATAATCGGTATATTTTGTACGTTTTCTTAAATATATTAATCCTGATTTGAGTGAAAACTGCTGCGTTTTGTCAGATCAATAGTCCAATAATTCTATTTTGCTGAATACGAGTGACGTCAACCTTTCGTTTGAAATTAAAAATGAGAACGCATTTGCCATTTATGTGTTGCATATTTGGTTTAATGTTCGTCGTTCGAGAAAAGCAGTTTACCGACGCAGGCTGTGCTTTGTTGAAATAACTTATTAAAGGGTTTGCTTTTTTGCATATATTTTCAAGTAGGATTGTGTAGAGTTCACATAGTCACGATCCTGAGAGACGCTCCGCTATCCCATTAACCCAGGAACAGAGGACAAGCGTGAGGAGCATACATGCAGGTGAAGCTGATATCGACATCAGGTTGCGACTCCTTAGAAATCTCTCGAATTGTTTCACAGTTTCTTTTAGATCCTATGATTCGTCAAGTATACACAGCAGAACCCTTTCGTTAAATGCTCAAGGATCGCAACAAAAGTGATAATAAAAGCCCCAGTAACACTCAAAATCAACGAATATTTCGTAACATATTTCGTAAAATAAAGTTTACCCAAAAACATGGAGTGTTCCTTATAGCAATAGCCAGAATGTTATCGCCAGATGTGGTCTGGTACATGTAACATAGATTTAACGAGATACAAAACGCTCGTTTTTATTTGTGTGGCACAATATATTCCATTTTAATTTCCCGCAACGATCTCTATTCATATGACACACGAAAACATGGGACATGAACATGTGTTGAATATATTGTCCCACAAAAAAAAACAGAGTATGTTGTATCTTGTTGAATCTGTATTACCAGACCACATCTAGCGTTGAAAATGTGGCTTTTGCTATACGGAACACTGATTGTTTATGGGTAAACTTTATTATATGAAATGATTTACGCAATATTCGTTGCTTTGGAGTGTAAATCGGGCATTACGTATTCTTATACGTGTATCTTATCGCGAAAATGCACCCATTGAATACACTTTCTCTAGTTATGGTGTATGTGCTGGTTAAACTAATGCATACGACATGGTAGCATAGTTTGTATGTCATTATAAGGTGTTAATAGTGAGATTTGTTTAGTTCATCTGACAGATGTACCAAACATAACAGTAATATTTCTATATCAGTTGGACGGATGTGTCGAATTGTTAATACATTTAGTTGATGATAATACTACTGAAAGGACGTTATAACAAACTAGAGATTATTTAAAACGAATCGGTTTACAAACCTTCTACGCGTTGTTCGTAATCGTCTTGCTCCTTTTTGTTTTCGTTCGCTGCTTGTTTTATACGCACAATGCTATCCCTAGTCTCGCTTTGAATGCGTTGCACTCCAGCCTGTATGTTAGCCTCTAAGGTAATCAGACCTTCTGTCAGGGTCCTTTCAGCCTCTTTAGATAAACGTTCTCCGACCTCTTTCGCGTGTGTATGGATCTCATTGGCTTCCTTCAACAGTTAGCCCAGATCGGTAAGTGAAAGTCGATCATTCTGCAACTAGATAAAAAATTAGGGCGTTTTATTGTTTAATTTCAAAAAGACAGAATCTCATTTTGATGATATTCCACTCCGTTAGCATATCTTGGTATTTGAAAATTATACAACAAACTCTCTTTCAATGTTTGATTCGCAAAAAAACCTTACACAAATTCTGATACTGACATATGTTGAATACGTTTATGCGTACTTGTTTACAAAGCGTCAAATTTTTGGCGAATTATTGACTGCCGTTTAATAATACGATTGTAATATCCCGTTTGGATGTTTCAAAGTAGTCCATGTGCTTAATTATTTAAACGTGTGGCGACAATAGTAATTTGCATTTTTTTTTTTAGAAACAGTTGATTATCGCGAGTTTGGTAAAAGACGCCGCCTTTATTTCTTGTGATTTTCACCGAAACAGTAATTAGATTTTCATATTGGGTCCTATAATTTCATTTGCGAATGACAAAACCAAAGACACGTGTAATAAATAATTATTACGGACCATTGTACATAAAATGTACGATATAAGTTTGCTCGCAAATAATAACTAAACACTATTTATTATTTGGACATTCGTCTTTTGTTGTGTGGTTTTCAAATTATTGTATTTGCCGCAAATGACTTCAATTAAAGCGTTGTTTGATTTGATACCGTTCTTCGTATGTTTAGTATCAGGATCCAAACACAAATACATATTATTACACGACAAGGATTTACTTTCCGCTTTACAAATATCGTAGGACAAAAAAATCCTCTGGACAATGGCTTGGTATCAGCCTTCTTTTGATTGTAAATGTGTTTATTTAGAGACAAAGAACGCACAGTCGACTTATTTCTTATATTGAAATTGCATCCATTTACATCGCTGAGTTTCCTTCGCGCTTCTGTTGCCGCTAAATCACACAACAAACGGACTGGATCAGCCAGTAGCGTGGTCAGTGTCTTGAAATAGTCCTGCAGATCAGCATCTGTCACTTTGCAGTCAGCAGTATGACGCATATCTCGGCCTTTCTGACGGATGTAGAGAAAATATCGTTGTGGAGTTTATGACCAACAAGTATCATATATATTAAGGTAAATACACGCATGGACTGTCAGAGTAAAAGCGTCAAAGCCCCATTACTACTCAAAATCAACGACAATTTCTTACAATATTTCGCAAAATAAAGGCAAACAATTAAAAATCAGTGTTCCTTATAGAAATAGCCAAAATCTCAAGGCCAGATGTGGTCTGGTAACATGGATGTTTGTAGATACAAAATGCTCGTTTTTATTTTTTTTTGTGCCATTAACAAAATCCATTTTAATTTCCCGCGACTATACCTATTCATACGACACACCAAAACTAACATGGAACCATTTTAGTGTTCGTATGTCGTATGAATAGATATACGTTCGGGAAATGAAAATGGAATTTATTGTGACACGAACAATTAAACACAAGAATTTTGTATCTGTTACCAGAACACATCTTGCTTGCAATTTTGGCTATTACTATAAGGAACACTGATTTTTAATTGTTTAACTTTGTTTTTCGAAATAATTTACGAAATTTCCTTTGATTTTTTTGTATAAATGGGGCTTTAAAATATGAATAACTCATTCTTACATATACGTGAAATGAGTAACATGTGTGTGTAGTTGATATATAAAAACTAACTGTATGACTTTAATCGCATCATAACGCTTGAAGTTATACAAGCACATGAACGATTCTGTAACATGTTAATAAAATATGGTGTGGTATTTAATTGGTGCAATTTTAGATTACCTTTTCAAACGGACATTGCTTATCAGGGGGTGGCGGCGATAGACATGCGGGAGAAAAACATGTCTGAAAATGTGCGCAGTTCAATACGATGCTTATCAAACCATTGAAGTCAGATTCCTGCACACCAGATACATCGCTATATCCATCCGTTGGTAGGTAGCATTTACCAATTTCCCACGGATTCGTTGCCTATTTTTCGGCTTTAGTGTTTCGCCACGACGGCGATTTAAATCTGTGCAACCTTTGATATTTTGTTTCACTAGATCACATGTTTGGCATGGATTGGGTATTTGTGACATGAACGAGCAGTTATTTCGTTTCCGCATGTTTCCTGAGTAGGACACGACGGCGTCATGCTTTCAGTAGAACATTGTCCACAGCTTGTACCCACCGCTGTTTGTAATTCGGTCATAACGAAGTAAGTCAGTCCTTCCTTTGTCAATTTAAGGGCTATGTAAACCTTGAACCAATAATTTATCTCCTTGTCGGTGTATATATTGGTGGTGGCAGCCATCCTGATAAAACTACGAATCCGCGTTCAGATGAGAGTTTTTTTGCGCACGGCAAAAGAGTAGAATGTATTATGACATGGCATCAATGTCGTCATTAATAAGAATCCTATGATCGGTTTGACTCCAAACACATGTTCATTTAGTTGCCATTCATTTTTCATCTTAAAGTATTTAAGTATATTTTACAAATCCATACGTTGCGCAAACAAAATCAAATCAACTGAAACATAAAGCTGGTTACTTTATCACAATCTGTATGTCTGTAACATCACGTGTAAAATCATTAAAATCAGAACAAAAAGTCATTAGCATATGACATTTTCGTATTTACATGTTATTTGCACACACATACTATAATTGTGATTCTTTTGTCAATATCGGTTGTTTTTAATGTCTTTATCAACGAAATAAGAATGATCATAAGGATTCGGACAAATTGTTGTAATAGAATGAAAACAGCGATTCCTCATGATTTGGAAAGATCGATTGTATTTATCTGATTGTGTACTCGCTACAATATCTACCTTAAATCAAACGTTTGCTAATATAGTTACTCGAGAATGCACAAGATTTGTTGAAATAACAGTTATCATGGAGTATTAAAGTAACATTCATATTCAAAAATCAACGGAAATTTCGTAAAGTATTTCGTAAAATAAAGTTACCCAATAAAAAATCAATGTTCCTTATAGCAAAAGCCAAACTTTCAAAACAAGATGTTTTCTGGTAACATGGCTGTTTGTGGATACAAAATGCTTGTTTTTAATTTTTCGTGTCACAATTAATTCCATTTTAATGTCCCGCACTGATATCCATTCATACGACATACGAATCCTAAAATGGTATCATTTTAGTGTTCGTGTGTCGTATGAATAGATTTAGTCGCGGGAAATTAAAATGGATTTTTTTATGAAACAAAAAAAACAAAAACGAGCACTTTGTATCTACAATCATCCATGTTACCAGACCACATCTGGCGTTGACATTTTGGCTTTTGCTATAAGGAACATTTATTTTGTATTGGGTAACTTTATTTTACGAAATACTTTACGAAATTTCCGTTGATTTTTGAATATTAATGTTACTTTTAGCAATATAACCAAGAACAATGTGCGGGAACAAAAACTGTCACATGACCACAAATGCGAACGACCACGGCTATTTTTCGGACAAAACGTCAATCGAAGGTATGTTTTCTTACATTTTCTCCGTTTAAGCAGAACACATGTTACAATGCCTTGGTGCACCGTACCCAGTGCGAAATCTACTTTGTATTGATGTATTGCTCATATTGTGAGGTATAATACTTTTTGAGAACATTCAAAGACAAATATCGAACTCGACGATTTAGACGACCACACATCTTGTTTCTGTGTGCGTTTCTCTTTAAAAAGACCAAGTTGTCAATGTTTAACTGTACGAAACAGACCAACAGAACAGTTCCGAAAACTAAATAGTTTAAAAATGTTATTAAAATTGTCTTAAGTATAATTATAAGGGGAAAAATAAATGTGCGAACGACCACACTTGAAAACCATTTGCGAACGACCACACTTTGAATAGAAATTGATGCAAACGACCGCACTTAATTATTTAACACTCTTACGAATGCACGCACGCGCGCGCGTCCTCACACACACACACGCGCAAACACGCACGTGCACACGCGCACGCACACACACATACATACACATGCAGAAACATACATATACATGCATATACATACATATATACACATGCAGATACATGCATACATATGCAGATACATACATTCACATGCAGATACATACATACACATGCAGATACATACATACACATGCAGATACAGGCATAAATATGCAGATGCATACATACACATGCAGATACATACATGTTTGAAATTTGATCACTTGCCATTAATAATTTAAGGACAAGCAAGCAAATAATGTAAGTGCTATACTGCTAGGGCAGCTTGCGTGACACTTCTTGATATTTATTACTCTATTCTTTAAATTAGATATCCTTGTCTGATGTACGATGTCGAATGTATCAACTAGTCCAACAAGAGAATTTTTCTTAATTGTTATCCGCTTCCTAGGTCTATTGTTAATAAGCATTGAGCGTTTACTTATCTGATAAAGAAGCACTTAAAAAATTCTTTATTTTGCTCAAGCTCAATGAAGTGGACGGTGGAAATAGATTCCCTAAATAATAGCTTATGCGTTCAAAAATCTTCATAATATGCCCGCCTTTTTCAATTAATTTTTGTTTAGTCCCTTTGTATACTTAAGTATAATTTTGTATATAGTCATAGAATATCCATGCATATAACAATATATTTTTTATTATAGACCATTTACATACCGTACGGGACGATCGCATAAATATCATCTGCTGGAGAAGTCCAAGGATTTATCATCAGAGTGTGACCAGAACTGTGCGGCATGCGTTTCTAGATCCAGTGCAGTCGTTACTGATATTACGATCAAGTAAGTTAGTTGGACTTACTGTAGGCTATGAAAACCAACTTTGTTTTGTTTATCCCGCTAGTACATAGATCTATATGCTCAATTTCGATCGTTAGGACAAAACAAATATCAAATGGAAACCACGTGGATTGTTTAACTTCGAAATAGGCTACCAATGTTTTAAGTTTGAACAATATTTTTAAGTTACAAATACTTATATACGAACCATATAAATTGGTTTCAATATATTTTATCATAATATTTGCGCTAACTGCTGTTTAAAATAATAAAGCTCAATATGGTATGTAATCTTACAGGGACCATTTCTTTGATCATCGAAAAGGGAGTTAGAAGAAAGGCGAGATCGTTGATACGGACAGAAACTCTCTTCAAAAAGGCGCCCTTGGTGTTAGGTGGGAAAAAGCTAGAAGAAATGAATCCAAAATACTGGTTACTTCTAAAATGGGCTTAACAGACGTCATCTAACTTTCATTGTGTTTTGTGTACTATATTGGAACAGCAAAACGGTGAATTCGAATGTAAATAATATAGATTATATACCAGCTAATGACATATTCATTTAAAGGTAAATACTTATACGAACATTTACCAACTGAATGAGCATTTTTTTCTACATATTGTATACGTATCCCATGCGTCAGTGGCGTTTGTGGATACGCAACTTATTGTTTAACTTGTTATAAGTGTTAATATATGCATATTAAATTTCATAAGTGATGTGGAAGTCTTATTAAATATGCAGTTATTTACAATGGTGTTGAATGGTGAAACGAGTGAAAATCGAAATTTGTATCCATTCTATCACAAAACTGTACATTAATTATACCCCTACAAACGAAGTTTAGGGGGTATATAGGAGTGAGCTTGTCTGTCTGTCGGTCTGTCTGCCGGTCTGTCTGTCTGTCGGTCGGTCCGTATTGGTTATCCGCTCTCTAACTCAAGTTGTTTTCATCCGATCTTCACCAAACTTGGTCAGAAGTTGTATCTAGATGATGTCGCCGGGTCAAAAACTAGGTCACGGGGTCACTTAGTGCGTTTTTACATGCACAATATTCTGTGTCAATGCGGCATGTCGGGGTTTTCGTCACGTCTGTGACAAAGCTCTAGTTTTATTTACAAATTGTATAAACTATTTTAATAAATCTACAACATTGTTATCGTTAACGCATAAAAAACATTAACAAACGAAACATGAACTAAAGAACAAGGTTTTTATAAATGATTTATCACAAGCACCAATTTATAACACATACTATGGCACTAGAAAAACAGCAAACAACTCGTAAATGAAGATGAAAAATACCCCCGAAATGGCTTCTTTCAAGCAGGTGAAAAACAATGTTGATGCCAAAATTGTGTTCCGACTACACATTGATCACACACATGAATGATTAGATTTTAGACGTTGATATTCGAATAAGTCGCCTAGTTTCATGGAGCATTACTCTGAATAAATGGACATATCTACGGTTACCCCCTCTATAAATACATACATAAAATACAATGATTGTAAGGTATATACCACAAAAAGCAATACTATGTTGATGAAATCGTTAAGAAATATAACAGCTAAAATATTGTTTAACCAACACGTCCTCTGTTTGATTCAAAATCACACTTATGGAATCCGATTGCATCACATCAAAGTATACAATAAGCATATTTACAAGTCTGGTATCTACCGGCTTGAAGGTATTGCCATGTACATTGTATTACTATAAGCTACTACAATGTTGCCGCAGTCGCTAAACTATTCCATGGACAACTTTGTATAATGACTGAAATATATATGCTACTAAGTGCCTATCAACAACATATCTACGTTTTAAGCAATAATTTTAATAGTTTTTTTAAACTGTATAAGCCGCCAATTTGTCCCTATTAAATAGTGTTGCAACCACAAAAATAACGTCTTGCACTTATAAAAAGTATGAACAACAGAGCTATGAAGTTTCAGTTTGATGCACAGAATTGTTTGTTGTTAAGTTCGCATGTACAATGACGTAGGTATCGTGAGCAAGGTAAAACAAGAGAATTTACCTAAGTAAGAGGGGACAACTCTGCAATAAATAACATGACATACACCAAAAATAAGTATTGTATAAAGTATAAAACTCATTTAAAAAGTTTCATTTTAATACACAACAAACTTTAGATGCAAACTTTAGTGCATGAAACAAAAGTAGACTTGTACATGATGTAGGTATGCACAATTTCGACTACGCTCAACAGCAAATAACTCTGGCACCATTTAACGTATTGCATTTCTCCATAGAATTAATTTAATTAACATCATATCTTATTACGTTTTATGCCGATACAACAAAACAACTAAGAGACAGATTTGCGTCAAAAGTACACCTGTGTAGCGTAAGAGACAGCCGACTGACAGGGGTATTTCAATATACCACACAAACTGTGTTTGGACGGGTAAAAGGACCATGTAGAAAATGTATGTAACTACACATAATCACTTCCTACCGGACAGCACAACACAAATGCATGATTGGCGAACTGCACTCTTGGCGTCTCTTAATTACTGCTGTGTACTTTCATCTGACGAGACAGGCTACTCCGATGCCGGAATACTTTGTCATACTTCAAGCGTTTCAATTTATGTTCTTTGTTTTGCATATCTGTGTGTGACTTTAAATTGGATTTCTCAGCAAAACGTACACCACATTTATCACACGCGATTGTCTGCCCATTTTTCCGCCGCATGTGCTACTGCAGGTCAGCATTTGTAGGAAATGACTTACTGCACTTGGTACACACGGATGCCTTCTCTTCGCCATGTACATGACATCTACAATTATAATTATCAGTACCATTTAATAGCGTTTAATTATATACGAACATTCTAAATTTTTAATTTTAGTCAAAATATTTTATAATGGGTCAATAAGAATATATCATATGGAGTAAAGCCCAAGTCTCACTATTGCCGATGTAGCCCTGGTTCATCCCGGTTTGATAGAGCCGGTCGACCGGCGTCTACCGGGATGATCGATGGTTATTTTTTAGCGCGGTAACATATTCCCGATGCTGCCCCGGTACTGCTCCGGTTTGCATCCCGGCAGAGTCCCGGTCAGCCCCGGTAGAGCTACGGTTTATCCCGGTGACGCCCCGGTGAGTCCCGGTCGTAGCCGGTAGTGCCCCGGTCGAGTCCCGGTCGTAGTCGGTAGCGTCCCGGTGGACCCCCGGTGAAAGCCGGTGGCGTCCCGGCAGAGCCCCGGTGACATACCGGTGGAGCTACGGTGCTGCCCCGGTTGTTCACGGTGCCGCGCCGGTTGTCCCCGGTTCATCCCGGACGTTCCCAGTGGAGTCCCGGTTCATCCCGGTAGACCCCGGATCACGCAACGGGGCTCCACCGGCATCGCAAAATGTGATAGTGATACTGGGCCTTAAACTATCAGTACTACAAGCTGCTTATTAAGCCCATGTTGATCCCATTACAAACATAAGCAAGTAAGACTTTTTGCATGTGACATGATATACTAGTTATGAAATACAATATTTTTGATAGGATAAGCACCCATCTTTGCTGTGTCGATTTTGTACCTCTAATTTGTAAAATTTCATCAGGGTTAAAAAGACATTTAAAAGAAGAACTTAACAGCATATTTTTGTATTAATTACACTTTCTGACAAACATAATTCAACATATGATTTACAAAATTATTGCACCTGTGCCTGTTCAGATTCGCTTGGCTGAAGTACACTTTATCGCAGCAGTTATATCCCTTCCCAGTCCCTGTGTGACTAATCTCATGCTGGCGCAGAGACGACTTGCTTTTAAGAACGTTGCCACAATAGCGGCATATATGTGGGTTTGAGTGATCCATCTGAAGTATAAATTTTATTGCATGCATACATGTGTCAAGAATACAGTGTGTGGTCGTTCGCCTATAACTCGAATGTGGTCGTTCGCCAATTTCAAAACAAATGTCGTCGGTCGTTCTAAATAATACAATAATAATATTGAGACTTATATTTGGTCGTATTTGAAAAAATTACGCATTATGACAGTAATAAAACCTTCATTTTTAATCACTTTAACAACAAACACAGGTATTAATAAAAATGTGTGGTCGTCTACATCGTCGAGTTCGATATTTGTCTTTGAATGTTCTCAAAAAGTATTATACCTAAAAATATGAGCAATACACCAATGAAAAGTAGATTTCGCACTGCGTACGGTGCACCAAGGCATTGTAACATGTGTTCTGCTAAAATGGAGAAAATGGAAGAAAACATACCTTCGATTGACGTTTTTTCCGAAAAATAGCCGTGGTCGTTCGCATTTGTGGTCATGTGACAGTTTTTGTTCCCGCACATTGTAGAACAGTATCCAGAATAAGTTTGCAAATCCAGATTATTTGCAAACTTATTTTGTTTATTTATTGAACAATTGTAATGAAATTTTGCATATTTGTAGGGGGCAATGAGTACATACATATAATTGAAAAAAAAAGTAAAAATGTTTTTGGAAAGTAGAGTTATTTGATGATAAAGATGCCATCCCCCGTGGGAACCCAATGGGGTTTTGGCTCCCCCGTTAAGAATTGCAATTCTCCAACGGGAGTTTTTTTCCAGACGGGAAAATTTTACCTATATTTTACAAAAAAAATAATTAAAATATTATGCTTTGTTTTATGTTTCAATGTTTACAAATACATATACTTTAGTCATAATTGTAAGAAATATGTACTTTAATAAGAAAATAAAGTGTTTGTAGATTTTCTCCCCCCGTGGGGTTTTGACGGGGGCTCCCGTCAAACCCCCATATCCATAAAAACCCCGCGGGGTTTTGACGGGAGCTCCCGTCATTATCCCATTTTCAATTTACTCCCATGGGGGTTTCACGGGGGCCTCCCGTCTTACTCCCATTTACAAATAACCCCCATGTGGGTTTGACGGGGGCCCCCATATATCTTAAATACAAATAAAACATCTTTTTGAGTAATCATATATGTATGTTAAATTCAAAATACAGTAAACATCAATGTAATCAATAAAATGCAATATCAATTTTAGACATTTTCCAGTTTCCTAAATTCAATATTTTGCTTTCTAAAGCTGCTGAGTTTAAGTTATTTAGTTCGCCTTTTATCTTTTTTCAAATAATTGATTTTCAATAATAATCTACTATATACTATACAGGGTTGGAAATAAGTGGTTGCCCGTGAGCCCAGGGCAAGTAGATTTTGGCCTGGGCAACTCAATTTCAAAAGTTGGGAGTCTGGCCGGGCAACTTACTTTTTTTTAAGCTTCAAACAATTCAGTGCAATAAAAATTGAATAAAAATGGCGACCGTGGATCAATAATGAGTTAAATAAAATTCATTATTAAGGCATAGGAAATGATTCAATTTAGGCTCATTATCATGCACTATGCATTGAAAGTGCATGTGTCATGTCAGCAATGTTGTTTAATTCTCTATCATTTTATTTAAAGAATGTATTAGATACACATGACACGACATGTAGATATTTCTGGGCTCGTTACTCTTGAGCTGGGCAACCAAAATACGAATTGTAAATGTGAAAGACTTGACTTTTTATCCTGTCACAACCTGGAAGAACGGAATTTCGGCGGTGATTTTACCGTGCTATCAAATGCGCTGGTGGGTCCGAAGAAGCTGAAACAAATTTATTGACATTGTACATGTGAAGGACTTGACTTGTCGTTTTGTGAAAGCATAGAATCAATTACTATCGGCTACAATGTAATTGTATTGCCACTTTCTACTCAAAACTATAAGACTCTTAAACATATTGCAATAATGAGCACTTATTACGGCCTTAATTTGTCATTGCTCTAAAGTTTGGAATCGATAACAATCAGCAATAAATTTAAAGTGTTACCGAAAAAACTTCTCATTGGTAACAATTAAACACCTACTCAAATTAGCTTGCACGGTTTAGATCTTACCAGTTAAGACAAAGAAGCAAGTGACACATGGTGTCTACTAAACAGTTCAGATCCAGCACAGTGTGCAGATTCTACACCAGTACTGCCTTCCATAGAACGCATTACGTTGACACGTGTCACATGTTCCAGTACCTGGCTGTGCAGTCTGTTCATCACACTTCTGACATTCGATCATGAGGTGGAGTGTGAACTGAAGACCTGTGAAATACAATCTTATGTAGAGCGCACAGTCAACGGATTATGTACACGTGAAAACACAATCATAAATTCGAATGCGAATGTAAACAATACATTAATTATGTACATTGATTGCAATGATTGTCGTTACGGTCTGTGGGAGACTTTGTACAATTTGAATATAAAGAGTCTCCGTGTGGGTGGTACAATTGGTAGTTTGCATGTAAATCATGTCGCGTTTTTGTCGCAGTCACATTTATCACTAACACAGGTGGAAACGCTAACAATGCATTCGTCTAGATATATCGACCTACAGCTACCTCAGTCATTGAAACATTTGGGTGTCTTTTGCTGTAGATTGTCTTCATCAGAACTACGCGACCTAGTAAATAGACTAATTAAATTGACTGGATCAGTTAAGTGCAGGCTGGATTTCGGTTTTTATTGTGAAACTGTAATTGGGAGTGACCTTGATAAATACCCAAATAATGTGTGTCCGACAGAGGAGTACATTCTCATCACACAGGAACTGGAAGCTCCGGAGAATGTTGAAGTCAAACGATTTAAAATATATGGCAATCGTAATTGCACTACTTTAACATGGTCTGTTCGTCGCGGTAGTGTTAATGTATGTGATCATGTTGATGACACGGCTGATGATGCGTTTCTTGACAATATCTTAGTAAATATTCATAATAACGCCCACAGTTGGATATCAATGCGACTTGTGATTAACTGTGTTAAAGATCCAACTTAGTCAAAAAATACATGCGAGACATTGTGTTCATATTTATTTGTAGCAAGACATTATATTTGTATATAATTCACTTCCGGATTTGTTTTCAATTTTGTATATGCTGCATACATATAACTTTAAAAGGAACAAGCAGTTTTTAATCTTTGTTTACAGTTATAACGAGCGTTTGAATTTCTCTATGATTCCAGTTTCTCTCGGATTACTGGCGTCATTTCTTATTGTTTATGTAGTTCCTAGTATTGTGATAAAACGATACAAATATAATTATTTTGATCTGTGGTCTTATACGTGTTGTTATTGTTTCTGTTGATGATGATGATGATTATGACTATTATGATGTTAATGCTGCTGTTGATGCAAAAGAAAAAGAAGAAGAAAAAGATAATGATGATGTTGATGGTGACGAATAACACAAAGATGATGATGTTATGATGTTGCTGATTATGATGAAAATGATAATGATGTTGATAATGCTGTGTCATTTCAAAGTTTAATTTTTAAGGATATTCGATGCTCATATTAAAGAAGATTTTCAAGAAAAAGACTCAAATATAAAAATGAACGCTCACAATACACAGAGCATTAGATGTCTTATCTGTTAAAGGGAGACTGTACGATTTTGTCAAATATTTATAAATTTATATTAAATGTGTAAAAAAAACTTGTTATATATATATATTTCAATATAAATTAAAATGCAAGTTAAGAAGAACATGTGTCGAAAAATGCGAAATGAACGAGGTATTTAATTCTGAAATCGAAAATGGCTTCCAGCCAAATTAGCCAGCATATATATCATGCATGTACAATGTGAATCTAAATTTAGTTTTAGTGCAGATTCGTTCATACGACACAATTTTGTTTCCTAGCAAATACGAGTAAAAGTGTCGGCATCGGCTTTAACCAGCGCTAACTTGTCTTTGCTGCATTTTATGAAATTCGTCTTCAATATATAATTGTTCTTGTCTATTTTGTGTTATTGTAACATAGTTTTATCAATATATTACAATTTAACACATATGAAAATCATACAGTCTCCCTTTAAGCGGGACTGTACGATTTTGTCAAATATTTATGAATTTTTATAAAATGTATTAAAAATTAGTATACATATATTTCAATATAAATTAAAATAAAAGTTAAGAAGAACATGTGTCGAAAAATGCGAAATAAGCCAGATATTTAAATCTAAAATTGAAATTGGCTTCCAGCCGAATTCGCCAGCATATATATAATACATGTACAATGTGAATCTAAATTTAGTTTTAGTGCAGATTCGTTCAAAAGACACAATTTTGTTTCCTTACAAATACGAGTAAAAGTGTCGGCATCGGCTTTAACCAGCGCTAACTTGTCTTTGCTGCATTTTATGAAATTCGTCTTCAAAGTATAATTTGTATTGCCTATTTTGATTCATCGTAACATAATTTAATCAATATATTAAAATTTAACACATGTAAAAATCGTACAGTCCCGCTTTAAACTATGTTATGGAAATGATATGATATGGATATAAAATGGAAAACTGACGCGATCTTTTTATATGGTTGACTTTTGTAATTTGTTAACAAAACATCTCCAGTCTAACGCTTCTTAGCTATCCACTAATAGCGACAACAAAATGGGCTGACGATAATATTGTAATTAATGAGGATAAAGCCTTCTAAGCTCTGACGTAAACTTGAATGGTTTTTCGTCAAAAGCACGTTGATATGAAATACTTTCTTTCGAATTAACTATATACTATGCACCGATCTATGATTATATACCGTTCAAATGTATATAACTATTGACAGCTGACTGGTTAACATCGAAACATGTTTTCTTTCTTAAAGAATTACCAGCGTATCCATTTGAACGGGCTTAGGTCAAAGCGATCTTTAGATAAATAATTAGACTATAGGGAAACACGTTTGAAGGATATAGGGCACTGCGACCTTGACGGTTGACGTGTCTTACTCAAAGGTGGCAGACGTTTTTTCTTTTCTCCCGAGCAATAAACATGCCTACTTAGATGACCGTGGATCAAAGTGTTTTCTAGCTATCGCGTGGAAGCAAGTTTCAAATTATTAGCCTGTTTGACATTGAATTTTGACCTGGTTACTTCAAAATCAATAGGCATGTTCTTTTTATAAACAGCAAACCAATTTAGATTATTGTAGGTGAAAGCTTTCTTAAGATATAGTCCGAAAACGAACCTCATGATAAAAGCAATTGCCACAAAAACCTTTGATTTGATAATTGTGTTTAAATGCGTTTTCCGTTACTCCCAACTAAGGGTTTTTGTTTTTTAACAAGTTACCAGCATAGATAAGTTTCAGTCAAAACGTTTTCCCCACATCACGTGGAAACAATTTTTATGATACAACCCAAAGGGACCTTGATCTTTGACCTATAAATAATTATGCGTCTTCTTTTACGCCTAATTAACCATCACACCCATGTATGTGGTCTAGTGTAAACGCGGTCTATGGACATCGTGCGGAAATGAAATGGGTCATCTTACCTCTGTGAGATGTGAACCTTAAATCAAGTATGACCATGCTTGAACGTGGTTGATTTTAGACCATCAGAAAAAAAAATGTAAACATTGAATCAAATTTGAAAAATGGTTAAACATTGTTTACACATGGTTGGCAATGTTGTTAAAACTATTGCAAACTATAATGTCAGTTCATGTCTATGAATGGCGATGATTCCATGCCATGTTTGAAGATAATGTTTTCTAGATAAAAACACATTAACCAAACGTACTTAATCAACCTGTAATAATAAATAAGTGATTTATACGAAGTTCATCAGCAATAATATTAAACACCCATTACTACTCAAAAACAACGACAATTTCGTTCAATATTTCGCAAAATAAAGGTAAACAATTAACAATCAGTGTTCCTTATGGCAAATGCCGAAATTTTAACGCCAGAAGTGGTCTGGTAACATAGATGTGTGTAGATACAAAATGCTCGTTTTTATTATTGTTTTTGCATATGTAATTCCATTTAAATTTCCCGTAACGATATATATTCATACGACACATGAACACTTACATTGTACCATTGTATTTTATTGTTGGTGTTTCGTATGAATAGATATATAGCGGGAAATTAAAATGGAATTAATTGTGTCATAAATAAATAAAAACGAGCATTTTGTATCTACAAAACATTATGTGACCAACTTACCAGAGCACATCTGACGTTGAAATTTTGGCTATAACGGACACTGAGTATGTATATGTTAACTTTATTTTACGAAATATGTTACGAAATTGTCGTTAATTGTTTAGTGATATAGAGGCTTTAAATGTTTTATGCTGTTTACAATGTATCATGTACACACAACGATTGTTCATGATTGACCATAAATCGCGGGCGCTGGAGTTTGGTTTTACCATAACGACAGGTCAACAACATTTTTTAGATCATGAATCCCCGCAAATCATAATATTTTACATATCTTAATATACCCATGCGTCTTACCGTTTGGAAGCTACAATAGATACATATTATGCAGTATGTTATTAGTACATGAATCATAGTCATGAAGTTGCCTGTGTCGTGTTTGTCCGAGAATCACACTCGGAAATAAACATGAACATTTTTATGATAAATTTGTCATTTAAATAAAAACCTATTACAACAAGCTATACTCAGCACAGTTTGATTAATAAAAATGAGTTCAAAACCCTAGACAAAAACATTCGCTATCCTCAGGAAGTTGTTGATGACATATGTTTCATCGGTAGTTTATCTGCCTGTTCAGGTACGTTCTGATTTGTCTGTCTTTGAAACTGTCTTTGGAGGAAAAATGAAGTATCTGTTGCAAATTGAACAGTTTCCTGAAAGTTAAGATATTTGTTATCATATCGATGAATACTTGTCATTAATAATGATAATTTAGGATACTTTTGTCGATATACCTTTTGTAATACAAACTATTCAAAAACTAGTATACATCTTCCTCCTCCTCCTTTTTCTCTTTATCATCATCATCGCTATTGTTATAATCCATCATCATTACCAACACTGTCTTATCATCGTTACCATAATCATGATCATGATCATCATCACAATTGTCATTACATTATTATAGTGTTATCATTTTCATCGTCTACTCCATCATTATCACCATCATTACCAGCAGCAGCAATGTCATAAGCACCATGATATTAATTATCGACAATATAACTACCGTCAGAATCAGGAGTATCACAATCTTCAAAATTATCCAATTTAAAGTGTTGATGTTATGTTCATTTACATACGAAAATATAAATTGCTTATTGCACTACGAAAGTTTTTTTCGTGATAAATCCTAGTCTAGAAGATCGCGATGAAACCGTGGTTGACCATGGTATTAGAGAAGCCCATAAAACATGTTTTCAGGACCATAACACATGAATTATCTTGGCAATACTAATATTTGTCAAACCATGGTTGACCATTGTACAAGGGCGGCAATAAACCACGCGATCCATGAACTATATTTGATCATGGTAATATTAATCACAATGTAACAAGATTAAACATATTTAAAAAGACCATAATGGAAGATGGTTTCGCAGGGGTGTTGATCATCCAGACTACCGACTTCTTCGACGAGGGGATATTTCCTATGCTGTTATTGTTGCTTTCGTTATTGTAAATAAAACAAGAATGTACAATGTTGTTAATAAATTATTTAAGCCCTATTACTACTCAAAATCAACGAAAATTTCGTACAATATTTCGCAAAATTAAGTTAAACAATTAAAAACCACTGTTCCTTATAGCAATTGTCAAATTTTCAACGCCAGATTGGTGTGGTAACACAGATGTTTGTAGATACAAAATGCTTGTTGTTTTTTTTGTGGTGGGGAGGGGGGGCTTTAGGGTTTACTATTATGTCATTTTAGACTTACCAAATGCATTATCAGGTGAAAAGGTTTACAAAGTTAACAGACATATTCATTCATGAAGTTAGAGATTCATGAAGTGATCGTATGCATCCACGATTACTCTATTAATGGTACGGTATTTAATAACTTTCGGCGTATTTCCCGAAATGCAATGGTCTAGCATTTTAGTGAAGCTCTTGCGTGTTACTTGTTTGTTGAGTGCACCGGGTATGTCCATGTACGAGGGAGATTTTGCTCGATTCTGAGTAGTGGGTCTCGTTAAGTGCCCGATATAAAGCACAGGGAAAAGCTCATATCGGTTGAAATAGAATTGTTCACAGATTTTATTATTTTTTAAATTTTCAAGATATGAGGTAAACAAATAAAACAATAATTGGGATTGTCTATGAGGGACGTATTCGTTTTGCGAAAGATATCAAGATAGAAAGAGATGTTTTATTTCCAAAGAATGCTTGCATTTACATGTCGGAGAAAACGTAAATTTCATATTTAAAGGGAGACTGTACGATTTTCATATGTGTTAAATTGTAAAATATTGATAAAAATATGTCACAATAACACAAAAAATTCAAGAAAAATTATACATTGAAGACGAATTTCATAAAATGCAGACAAAACCGTAAAGTCTCCCTTTAAACAACTAATAAAATAAATAAATGTATGGAAAATGTTGAAGATATGTCAAAGTAAAATAAATATAACTAAATGTTCTATACTACCAACTTAAAAAAAGAAAAAGGAACCAGACGATTAAAATATTTTATAAAATATAAAAGTATAAAATATTACAATATAATACTATACAATTTTAAACTATCAAAAACTATTAAACCAAAACGGAGACATTCAACTAGGCTTACAAAACGGAATTCAGAATTGTTGAATTGTTTTATATTGACTTGAAAAATTAACATGCACTTGTTTTTATTATTACTAAGGATACATATACCAGATTGTTCTTATTCTGTTTGCGGTGTATATCCTACAGTAACTGTAATCCTGGCAAGTTTTACAAACCGCTTTGCAAATATTTTGACAAATATCTTAATAAAATTTACGACAGCAATGCTTATGATATATACAGTGTTTGGTAGTATAAAAAAATAACAGCAACGATTATGATAAAAACGTGTTATTTAAAAACACAAATCCTGTGCATTGTAACTATATACAATTGTGTTCGCGAGCAATAACTATCAGTAAATAACTTGTTATTGAACATGTTACGCTGTAATGGAAATATTGAACAATCAAAAATTACATTGGCGTTCAAATTCTTTCAAACACACTACATTTATTATGAGTATCAAAGAACCTGCGATTAAAAACGAAAAACCAATTTAATTATCATATCGTCGTCTGTTTACAAGCTTTACAGCATCATATTTTATATTAGTTTCATTTTAAAGTTTCAATTTCAAAGCATTAATTCAAACAACTTTACTTAATGTCAAAACACCGTGTAAACATATATATAACGTAAATTGATATAGCTTACATGTAATACCTTTTATTGCATTAAAGTGATATTAGACGCATTTTTCACTGTTGAATTGAGCTGAAAAGAATTAACAGGTCAAAGGAGTTAGTTAAAATGTGGTAACTGACCAATTATCTGCAACTCATCTTGCCACCACTTTTTTTTTTATAAAACATATATATTATATTCGATATTTTACATGACTAACCCAGTCCTCTAAGCTTTATTTTTATTAAGATCGGAGTAAATGTTCGAGTTTCGTATGATAAATATCCTTGCAGGGAATTAAAATGATACGCAAAACAAAATTGTGTCGTATGACCGAATCTGCACTTAAACTAAATTAAGATTCACATTGTACGTCGAATCATTTCTTTTGTCAGTTGCCAAAACGAAAGTACGGTTGATATTCAAATGCATTATTTTTCTCTTTCCGGGATATTGTTTTAGTATGTTGATGCTGCATTTACAAATATAAGTGTATATAAAGTGAAAACACCAAAAATAAACAACGGTTGCGATAGACACCTATAAAC
This sequence comes from Dreissena rostriformis, assembly GCA_007657795.1. Taxonomy (NCBI): domain Eukaryota; kingdom Metazoa; phylum Mollusca; class Bivalvia; order Myida; family Dreissenidae; genus Dreissena; species Dreissena rostriformis. Next base: position 165,477 of record VMBQ01001477.1, read on the forward strand.
TGTTTGATGCGTCTAATATCACTTTAAAGCGGGACTGTACGATTTTTACATGTGTTAAATTTTAATATATTGATTAAATTATGTTACGATGACTCAAAATAGGCAATACAAATTATACTTTGAAGACGAATTTCATAAAATGCAGCAAAGACAAGTTAGCGCTGGTTAAAGCCGATGCCGACACTTTTACTCGTATTCGTAAGGAAACAAAATCGTGTCTTTGTGTCGTATGAACGAATCTGCACTAAAACTAAATTTAGATTCACATTGTACATGTTTTATATATATGCTGGCTTATTTGACTTCCAGTCATTTAAGCTTTCAGATTTAAATATCTGGCTTATTTCGCATTTTTCGACACATGTTCTTCTTAACTTTTATTTTAATTTATATTGAAATATATGTATACTAATTTTTAAAGCGGGACTGTACGATTTTGTCAAATATTTATGAATTTTTATAAAATGTATTAAAAATTAGTATACATATATTTCAATATAAATTAAAATAAAAGTTAAGAAGAACATGTGTCGAAAAATGCGAAATAAGCCAGATATTTAAATCTAAAATTGAAATTGGCTTCCAGCCGAATTCGCCAGCATATATATAATACATGTACAATGTGAATCTAAATTTAGTTTTAGTGCAGATTCGTTCATACGACACAAAGACACAATTTTGTTTCCTTACAAATACGAGTAAAAGTGTCGGCATCGGCTTTAACCAGCGCTAACTTGTCTTTGCTGCATTTTATGAAATTCGTCTTCAAAGTATAATTTGTATTGCCTATTTTGAGTCATCGTAACATAATTTAATCAATATATTAAAATTTAACACATGTAAAAATCGTACAGTCCCGCTTTAAAACGATCGGTATAGGTAACAAATACGTTGACTTTTTGCTCAGAATACACTTATTATTAACGTAATGGAATGGACTATGTCATCTTAGATTGAGACTGAACGATTTGCATTAGTGTTAAATTGTAATATATTGATAAAAATATGTTACAATAACACAAAATAGGCAAGAAAAAATATACATTGTAGACGAATTTCATAAAATGAAGCAAAGACAAGTTAGCGCTGGTTGAAGCCGATGCCGAAACTTTTACTCGTATTTGATAGGAAACAAAATTGTGTCTTTGTGTCGAATGAACGAATCTGCACTAAAACCAAATTTAGATTCACATTTTACATGCATGATATATATGCTGGCGAATTTGGCTGGAAGCCTTTTTCGATTTCAGAATTAAATATCTGGCTTATTTTGCATTTTTCGACACGTGTTCATCTTATCTTTTATTTTAATTTATATTGAGATATATGTATACCAAGTTTTTGTTTTACATATTTTATATAAATTCCTAAATATTCGACAAAATCGTACAGTCTCCCTTAAAACACGAACTTGTGAAAAAGTATTAAGTAAGCTGCACTTATTTACCTTAAAGTGTTGAAGTCGATATTGAGAGTCGGCCTCCTCGAAATGGGTCAGTCGGGCTGCACAAGACTGCAAGTTCTTTGAAAAAGTATTAAAAACGGTCAAAATGACTGAATCTTATTTACAACGGACGAGTATTCATTAACGAATGATGTAAGGCAATCATCACGCATATAATAGCGAAGAAATACCTGCATCAATCCAAGTACAATGTCGCAACTTCTCTGAATGTTCAACGACTGTATCCCTTGCATCAAATTATTTAATCCGCTTTCTAGTCCGTGTATAGTGTCTATTTAGAATATATAAACCTGTCCTATTTTAGATAGTTAAGGTTATACAACCAGCATGTTACCAAAGTAAAATGTAATTAATCACAGTATGTATGTTATAAAGATTTATACATATATTTAAGTAATCTCTAAGTCTCGCTTTATTTGGGTCTCGTATTTTTCAACAAACAAATACAATTATTTCCATTGGTTTTACCAATATCCGATTTGACTGTGACGGTCATTGTTTGCAGCTTTGTCACTTCACCCTGACGTGCTTCAATATAGCTCTGATTACTTTCAATTTCATTTCTTTTCTCTGTCACCTTCTGCCTACACTTCCTCTTGGCATCGCGACAACCAGACGCAGTTTTCAGATTAAAGCTTGCCAAAAATCCAACTGCCGCCAGACTCAAAATCAAACCGGCTATAAACATATAAATACGATTATATTAGCTGATTTGAACATATCAAAGGCAGCAAAGTATATACCTTTCAATATACCGGTAGTGTTATCAAATGAATACATACACACAGATGTCAATTGTAAGTTATAAAGAATCTGTCTGTATTAAATGTATCGCTAGCTGTTTGTGATGTGTCTATAAACTATTGACAAATGCAACTCCGCGGTTTCGGATACATTGCTGTTAATCGGCAAAAACAACCATTGAGTTAAACAAGAAGTTATAGAAGTCTATCGCTGACTGCAGATACAACTAATAAAACAAATATTTTAAATTCAGCTTCCGTATTATTTTATGAACGTACCTGTCAACGCTACTAACAGCCCCCCTACCACAGCCGTAGTTATCTTTACGAACCACGGCACGTTTTTAAGCTCACGCGCTCGATCAGCTAGCTTCTTTGCAAGTTTGTCTAATTCTGCAGCTTCTGTCCGAAACCCCTGAACCGCATATAAAGAATAAAATACAAATGTGAGACTTTATCAATCAATTGCTAATCAGCGATATCTTTTTAATTCACAACCATAATGTTTTATATATGAACACTCATTTAACATACGTCGATGGTTTTCTCTGATGTCCTGATTTCATCTTCCAAATCTGCTATGTTTTTTTGATACACTTCAATCTTCTTCTGCTTTTTTCTTGCCATTGCCCTGCATTTCTCTAAGCAGTCAAGTATTTGGCGCATGTATGACGATTCTATATTCTTGGCTGTTCTTACGGAATCCATCATTTTTGACATGGCACTTAAAACCGCTGAAGTGTTAACTTCGTGTACAGTTTGGGATCTCATTATAATGTCCTTTTGCTGATTCATCCCCCAAACAGACTGTCGCGTTGAATTATTACATGTTTTAACATGTTCTTGTCCTTCATCCACGATCCTTTGCACGCTCTCGTTCAGATCTGTGTCTTCGGAAAGCTTGCTGCATTTGCCCATCAAGTCGACATATATATGTTTCAACCTCTTCAACATCGACACAAACGAAATGAGATTATAGTGTAATGGTGAAGATTTTTCTTATATGCAATTAATATGTGTAAATAAAAGATGATACAATTGAACTAAAACATTAAATATCACATTACAGCACAATTTAGATTTAAAATGTGTGTTGTTAAAGTTTTAGAATCATCATTCAACAAATGTCCGCGATACAATATAAGTAACAACAAAGGATATACTTACCTCTGCACTGTTTCCTAAACAACAAGTATTACCGAATTACAATATCTGGACACAAATACAAAAATATCGCATTCATATACATCATAGCCAAGTAATAGGGAATTATACACCGTCCTTCTTCCCGAGATGCGTTTTGATGATTTGGAATCTGTCCTTTCCAATGGTAACTTCTGAAATCTTGTTAACAAGATGGGATTAAGCCGACATGTGTATGTTTTTTATATTTCAACCATGATCAAAAAGCACAGGTGGAAGTAACTTACCCTGGATAGTATATGGGCCCAGGAGCCCAATATATTCAAATAAATATATAAAATCATGTTTAATGAGAGAAAAATTGACAAAGAGCCATGACAAAAAGTCCCCACCCTCTGATATTAGAATATATACAAGGTCATAAACTAGAATTTATCATAGATCTGTCTTCGCGGGCCGCAAAAATAGCTTTAATTCAAAGCATCCCTTGGTCCTCTTATGGGCATTTGGACAACCTTTCAAAAAAAAATTACTTCAAAGAAATCTGTCCAACCGTTTACTCACAGTCGGTCGATTGGATGCTTTGGATTAAAGCAATTTTTGACATTTTTGCGGCCCAGGAAGAACTGTTATTTTATTTTGAAATATATGTATAACAAGTTCTTTTACACATTTTATATAAATTCATAAATATTTGACAAAATCGTACAGTCTCCCTTTAAGCAAACAAATGTTAAATGAAGACTGTACGATTTTGTCAAATATTTATGAATTTATATAAAATGTGTAAAAAACTTGTTATACATATATTTCAATATAAATTAAAATAAAAGTTAAGAAGAACATGTGTCGAAAAATGCGAAAAAAGCCAGATATTTAATTCTGAAATCGAAAAAGGCTTCCAGCCGAATTCGCCAGCATATATATCATGCATGTACAATGTGAATCTAAATTTAGTCTTAGTGCAGATTCGTTCATACGATACAAAGACACAATTTTGTTTCCTAGCAAATACGAGTAAAAGTGTCGGCATCGGCTTTAACCAGCGCTAACTTGTCTTTGCTGCATTTTATGAAATTCGTCTTCAAAGTATAATTTTTATTGCCTATTTTGTGTCATCGTAACATAATTTAATCAATATATTAAAATTTAACACATGTAAAAATCGTACAGTCCCGCTTTAAACCTTTTAACAATAGGATCGTATTTGTCATTCAAAATTAGATTGAACAATACACTTACTCTGGAAAAGCAAGTTTTTAGAGAAAACAATCAACACAATAACCTTATATACCAATATTAACTATTTGAAATCCTTTTAAATCGAATTAACACATCGTATTGACTATACTTATTTGAATGACACTACGATCGCTTGACAAAATGGGTCAACGTTGTTTGTACCATCGGATTATATCATGTTTTTGTGTGTTTTGTTAATGTTCCGTAAAACAAACCGAGTAAATCCAAAGTTTTTACCCCGTATCAATTCTATCTTGTTAACAAATTCAACAAGTCAATGGCATGCAATCATTTTTGTCTCTAAAACTGTAAAGTGCAGCGCACATATGTTTCATAACGATGTTAAATGAATACGCTTAAAAAAACAATCGTATTTATTTTTTCAAGTGGGGAATCATGTTGATTGTAATAATTAATTTGTTACATTTATATATATACATACTTACCTGACATGTTCCTGATTTATATAAACACATTCATCGAACCGTACTTCAAATGATAGATTTTATGTAATATTTACTTCCTCTTTCGATTTAAGGTATTCATAATTAATTGTCCCTGATACAACGTTAAAGGGAGACTGTACGATTTTCATATGTGTTAAATTGTAATATATTGATAAAAATATGATACAATACCACAAACTAGACAAGAAAAAATATACATTGAAGACGAATTTCATTAAATGCAGCAAAGACAAGTTAGCGCTGATTAAAGCCGATGAAGACACTTTTACTCGTATTTGCTAGGAAACAAAATTGTGTCTTTGTGTCGTATGAACGATTCTGCACTAAAACTGAATTTAGATTCACATTGTACATGAATGATATATATGCTGGCGAATTCGGCTGGAAGCCTTTTTCGATTTCAGAATTAAATATCTGGCTTATTTCGCATTTTTCGACACATTTTCTTCTTAACTTTTATTTTAATTTATATTGAAATATATGTATAACAAGTTTATTACATATTTTATATAAATTCATAAATATTTGACAAAATCGTACAGTCTCCCTTTAATTGGTCAGGCGCACAAGGTAAATCGGCGATAAACAACAACCTGCGATATGTAAATTTAGCCGATCTGAATGAACGTGTTTTTAAAAGTTCTCCAGTGCTCATAAACCGGCTGTCGATTAGTAAACCCGGAAAAATGTGAGTAAAATTATAAACTTGGATTGCTGCAGGTATTTAATCGTAGTAATCGTATGTCTTATGTTTGCGTTACATCATTTTTAAATGAATACTCGTCCGTTTAAAATTGGGTTCAGTCATCTTCGCCATTTTTATACTTTTTCAAATAACTTACAGTCTTGTGCAGTCCGACTGACCCATTTCGAAGCTGACTCAACTTCAAATTATAAACGACGTTCAAGTCTTCAATAGCGACATCTGACGCAGGCTAGGGGAAAGATCTAAAGTAAACAAGAGTTCCTCGGTCGGAGAAATATGCCCCTCCCCCTCAAAACAGGGCCTTGATTTTCACCCTTATTGTGACAGCGACCTTGACCTTCGACCTAGTGACCCCAATTTCAAAAGTGGTCATCAACTGTCCAAGGCAAATGCACATGTGAAGTATCAAGTCAATCGGTAATTTGGTAAAAGAATTATTGATCGGAAACGATTTTTACATGTATTGTGACAGTGACCTTTGATCTAGTGACCCCAATTTCAATAGGGCGCATCTACTGTCCAAATTCAATGCACATGTCAAGAATCAAGCCAATGGGTCAATTCTTTGAAGAGTTATTGAACGGAAACGATTTTCACACTTATTGTGACAGTCACTTTGACCTAGTGATCCCAATTTCAATAGAGGTCATCTACCGTCCAAGGCCAATGCACATGTGAAGTATCAAGCTTATCGGTCACTTTGTTGACGAGTTATTGATCAGAAACCTTTTCACACTTATTGTGACAGTGACCTTTGACCCAGTGACCCCAATTTCAATAGGGGTCATCTACTGTCCAAGGCCATTGCACATGTGAAGTATCAAGCCAATCGGTCAATCCGTTCACAAGTTATTGATCGGAAACGAACTTGTCTACCGACAGACAGACCGACCGATCGACAGACGGACATCCAGCAAAACAATATACCCCCTTTTCTTCGAAGGGGGGCATAAAAAGCAGGATGCTGTTGCCTTCTCCTTTTTGGCGTCACTTTTGGCCTTCTAGATAGTTTACTAAATGGACTTTTAATGCGAATTTAACGATACTTTTGATATTTGATAAATTCATGTTTCTAATAATAATCATCATCATCATCAATCCCTTGACCGGTTTGGCAGTTGGGGGAAATGAGGGACGACGAAACAGAAATCCTCCTCCAGTCAGATATGTTGTGTGCAACTGAGAGTAATTCATCCATGGGACGGGATGTCCACTCTGTTTAATTTTATCCATCTAGTTTTTCTCTGACGACCTCGACGTCAACCTCCCTCTAGCCTGCCCTGGAGAACAGTCTTGCACAGTGTATCGTGCCTGGTGACATGTCCAAACAAAGCCAGCTTTCGTCGTTTGACGGTCGCCAGTAGGGGCGGCTGTGGACCAACAAGTATTGCAGTCATGTTCCGGACGTACTCGTTGGTCTTGTGCTCCGTGTAGGAGATGCGGGGCAGTTTTCGGAGACATTTATGTCCAATCCCTGTATCCTGCGCTATGTGTCCGTGTAAAGCGTCCAGGTCTCGCAGCCGTAGATAAGAATGGAGACTACGAGGGACTTGTACAGCCTTTACTTGGGGAAGCTGATGAAATTGCTTGTCCACAACCTGCTCAGTCTGACTATCGCTGCGATCGCCATGAGAATTCTTATTCGGACCTCAGCGGTACTGGTACCATTCTTGGACAATGCTGCGCCCATGTACTTAAAGCTGGTAACTTCTTCCAGCTTCTCGCCGTTCATGGTTATGTCTGCACTGGTGTTGGTCTTGCTGTTCACCATGATCATGGACTTCTCCGTGCTGACCTCTATTCCGTATGCTCCTGCTCTTTCATAGTCTCCTGGTGAGATCATGAAGTTCACTGCTGGTGCCACCCATGAGGTGCATGTCATTAGCGAATCTTAAGTTGGAGATGGGTCTTCCACCGATGGAGTTAGAGGTGTGGTGGTCATGGAGAGTCTTCTGCAATATCTTCTCAATGAAATGTTGATCAGGACGGGAGAGGGCAGACATCCCTGACGGACGTCTACTGATGTCCTGAAGAAGTCCCCCTGCTGTTCGTTGAGAAGTACTGCGCTGCTTGCGTTTCCGTAGAGTTCTTGAATGGCTTTCACCAACCCTTCGTCAATGTCGAATCCTCTTATAACATGCCATAGGCCATCATGCCACACGCGGTCGAAATGTTTCTTGAAGTCAATTAGTTTGTGGAAGAGCTGACGTTGGTGATGCATGTGTTTCTCAATGATGACCCTGCAGTTGAAGATCTGTTCATCTGTGCTCCGCCCAGCTCTGAATCCAGCCTGCTCTTCGGCCAACAATTATTCGGCCTTACTTTTCAATCGATTTAGGATGACGCGTAGCATGACTTTGCCTGAAATGACTGATCAGGCTAATGGTGCGGTGATTCTCACACAACTTGAGATTTCCCTTTTTCGGTAGGGGTATAACCAGTGATTGGGTACACTCCTTGGGCCAATTCTTCTTCTCCCAGATCTTTTGGCATAGTGCCGTCATTGCTGCAGTCGTTGCCTCTCCTCCGTGCTTAATCTTACTAATGTTTCTAATAATAGAAGTTGATTAATATTGCAAAGGGTCTAAATTGTTTTTCTAGCCCTTTAGGTTGGTCAACGCAAAAATTTTGAAAAACTGTTTACATTTTTTTTATAAATATTTGCAAATATTGACTGGAATGTAAATGAACTTATGCTATAAAATCTTACTTTCATGTGGTGGACTAAGAAAGTCCGAGATTTATTAAATTATTAATAAATGTCACTGGAACGGTTCAAACTTTCACCCTGTCCCTTTTTGAGCAGAAAACTATAGTGTAACTTTTGAAAATGTTTGATCCCCGATATTCAATAAAATAAAACGCAGGTTGTAAGAACAACAAGATTGTGATTTTAAAGGGAGACTGTACGATTTTGTTAAATATTTTTGAATGTATACAAAATGTGTAAAAAAAACTTGTTATACATATATTTCAATATAAATTAAAATAAAAGTTAAGAAGAATATGTGTCGAAAAATGCGAAATAAGCCAGATATTAAATTCAGAAATCGAAAAAGGCTTCCAGCCGAATTTGCCAGCATGTACAATGTGAATCTAAATTTAGTTTTAGTCCAGATTCGTTCATACGATACAAAAACACAATTTTGTTTCCTAGCAAATACGAGTAAAAGTGTCGGCATCGGCTTTAACCAGCGCTAACTTGTCTTTGCTGCACTTTATGAAATTCGTCTTCAATGTTTAATTTGTCTTGCCTATTTTGTGTTATTGTAACATATTTTATCAATATATTACAATTTAACACATATGAAAATCGTTCAGTCTCCCTTTAAAGTAACATTAATACTCCAAAATCAACGGAAATGTCGTAAAGTATTTTGTAAAATAAAGTTATCCAATACAAAACCAATGTTCCTTATAGCAAAAGCCAAAATTTCAAAACGAGATGTTTTTTGGTAATATGGATGTTTGTAGATATAAAATGCTTGTTTTTAATTTTGTGTGTCACAATTAATTCCATTTTATAACCCCGCGACTATATCTATTCATACGACACAGGAACACTTAATATGGTACCATTTTAGTGTTCGTGTGTCGTATGAATAGATAGTCGCGGGACATTAAAATGGAATTAATTGTGGCACGAAAAATTAAAAATAACCATTTTATACTGCAAACATCCATGTTACCAGAAAACATCTCGTTTTGAAATTTTGGCTTTTGCTATAAGGAACATTAATTTTGTATTGGTTATTTTTATTTCACGAAATACTTTACGAAATTTACGTTGATTTTTGAGTATTAATTTTACTTTAATATAAACCGTACAACTGTAGCCGCACCAGCAAGAGATAAACCTTATTGAGCATATGACCCTTTATTTATTAAAATGGACCAGTTGCTAAAAAGTGTAACAAAACAAAACACTGTTGCCCAGACTCCAGGATTTGTTATGTGTCTGCTGAAAACAATCACCAAACATGAACTACATAAGAGTGTTACTTTTCAAAAACAACACAACTTGTACACAACTTTAGTTTAATCATTTACTTTTAAAGATTGGCCTAGTAAAGAGATTGTTGTAATTCCGACTTTAAATCGCGATCAGTACATATAAAGTTTTCTTCACTGTACATAATGTTTATTCATGTATATATAGTGAGCATTGTTTTATACAGATCACAATACATCATATTTGTCTCGAAGGAGTACACCTCAATGTGCAATAGCTTTTTGTTGTTCAGAAGGTTGAGGAGCTTGTTGATATCTTTTCAACATGTCGTTGCTCCGTTCTCTAAGTTCTGTCTCGAGCTCTTTTAAACCATCAAGATATTTTCTGAAATCAGATTAGTTTACCACGTGTTACAACCCAGAATGTTTCTAAATCTAAATGTGCATTCAACATATAATGCCTTCTGAGGAGGAACCTGATATATAATTTAAATAAACTACACATGCAGGTAATGGCAAAAAAGGTAAATACATGTACATTACGAACGCCATGATCAATAACTCGTTGGTTTACATAGTGATAAATATATCCTAAACCATGAATTTTAATTAAATGTGCATTTGACAATTCACATTATTTGATAGAATAAATCATATACTAATGTACTGTAACACAATCAGGTAACAAAAAGAGACACAGATAACCGCCGCGTGTTACACGTCGACTTTCTCACTACATGTCTTTGTTTTGCTGCCATTTTTTGTCGACCGAATGCTCGGTTGTAAAACGCCGTATCATTGGCCAACACAATGCTGGCTATTAGAACAACCAACCAGATGACGCTTTATAATATTAAAATGGTGTACATGTGTAGACGAAACACCGAGTGACATGTAACGAGAAAGTCGAAGTTAATTTAAGTTATTACAGGCTTTCCAGCAGGCCTTTACAAAAAACTAGGAGAAAACTAGGAGTGATCTGAACAAAAAACTAGGAGAAAACTAGGAAAAAAATAGAAGGGTTTGTGAAAAACTAGGAGTAATATCATTACAAATCATACCTTTTTGTAATAATAACCATTTCATTATACAAACTAATGCAGAAGCGGTTTGGCTGACGAAGAAATATGTAGCACTAAACTCACGCCTATTTAAGGAAGCGCCACTGTAATGGGCACCTTTCCAAATATAATCTAATTTATTATTTTCTTAATCAGCATCACTTCACTGAACCACATGCACATTTTTCTGTGCTTAAAAAAAAAAAATACTGATTTTTTCAAAACCACCCCCACACTCGGCTTTTGTCCAGTTTATTTGCACCCCTGGGGTATATGAAAGTTCCATAATTCATCCAGATTTCCAAATATGGGCATGCAGTTGGTGTGTACAATTGCAGTTAAGGTGTTTAAAGTTAAAACAAGATAAAATAAGTATACTTTTATTTTTTTTAACTTGTTATCTATGGAAGAGCGACATGAAATGTAAATGGTTTCAGCCAAGTAGAAATTGGGTTGGTTAAAAACAAAGTGTCATAAAATTCAAAATAGTATCATTTAAGTAATATTTTGAACCTAGTTTTTATAGATACGCTATATACAGCAAAAATACCAAGAAATAGACATATTTACCGTTTACTTTTTGAAATGAAAATGCAACATGCATGATTCGTATTTTCAGCAGTAAATCACCGAATTTAGCCATAACGTTGTTTTAATTTTAAAAATTGAAGAATGTGCATAAAATTGCTATATATTTAGCT